>JXTB01000007.1:1914995-1962882 GCA_002914805.1 Parasponia andersonii
ATCGAAAGTTTATTTTACCTATTTTAAAATATCATCGAAAAGGTATCGAAATTTCGACTCTGTAAATCGAAACACAGTCGAAATACCATCGAAAATATATCGAAATACCATCGAATATCATCGAACTGCACGTGATTTTCCGATACTATTTTCAGCCGTACTCATCGAAATATGATCGAAAATTTAGACCAACTAATCGAAAATGCATCGAAAAAATGTCAGAATGAAGTCAAAAATTTCTAAATCGTCTTCTACTACAAATACTCTAAATTCAAAAAAATAAAACCCTCAAATCATATTTTGCTTACCTTCTTTTGGGGACTTATTTTTTTCAACGTAATCCTAAACAGTGAGAGAGATTTACGATAGACGGCACGACGAGTTTTGTCTTCCTCGGTTAACGACACAATGAGTTCTTGGCTCTTCAGAGAATGAGACGAAAGAGAGAGTTAGAGAGAGAGAGAAATGAGAAATTTCTCTTAGGTATTAATAAGGGTATTTTTGTCCACAAATATATTTTTCAAATATTTTTTAACTCGTGGATGCCAAAATAAAATAAGGGTATATATTTAACCTCATTTTTCTTACATTGTCTTGTAATAATGGCGTCCTCGTCCTCAGTGGTGTCTTCATCTTCAACCTCTGCTCCTTCAGCTCGAGCTTCTCTTTCAGCCGTGGCGATTCCCAACATTCTCAATCCTCTGCATCTTCGGCTTGATCGTAACAATTATGCTTACTGGCGTTCTCAGGTGCTTGAGGCAGTTCGTGCTCATGATCTGGATGATTTTCTCTTCAGCACTCGGCTTCGTCCCGATGCTTTCATTCCAGATCCTGCCAATCCGCACCAGTCCATCAATAATCCTGATCACGCGATCTGGATTCGTCTTGATTAGTTTCTCATAAGCTGGTTAATGGCTTCTATCTCTGATTCTATGCTTGGTCATATCGTTCGATGCAATACTTCTGCTGAAATTTGGCACACTCTGGAGCAGCTCTACTCTACAAAATCAAGAGCTCGTACTCTGCAACTTCACCTTCTACTTCAGAACTTGAAGAAAGGCTCTATGGCAATTGATGAATACATTCTGAAAATGCGAGGAGTTGCTGATAATCTTCTCGCTGCTGGTCAAGTTGTCAGTGATGATGAACTCATTCTCTATGTTCTTGGTGGTTTAGGTCCTGAATATGAGTCTGTTGTGATTAATCTCACCTCTTGTCAAGAATCAATAATAATTCAAGAGGTTCAATTCATGTTCCAAAATCAGGAGATGCGTCTCGAGCAACTCAACTCTTCTGGTCTGCCTGATCTTACCAATCCATCGGCAAACTATGCCAATTCCAAGTTCAAATCCTCTGGTGGCAATTTTAGTGGAAATGCTGGTGTTTTTCGCGGTGGTTATCGAGGTCGTGGCCGAGGTGGCCGGAATAATGGCAATCTATTTGTCAAGTCTGTGGCCAGGCAGGTCACATAGCTGTGAAATGCTTTCATCGTTTTGATTTGAGCTTTCAATGATATGATTCTTCTCAGCAATCTCAGAATTCTGGTCAGAACAGTCAAGCTTTTGTGGCCACTGTAGCAAATACTAATGATGACACATCTTGGTACATGGATAGTGGTGCTTCTCACCATGTTACTACTGATCTCAATAATCCCACACTTCAGAATGAGTACAAAGGCAAAGAAAAATTAACTGTTGGTAATGTGATGCTTGTCAATATGGCAAATTACATCAATCAAATTTTCCTTCCTCTATTCAAAAAACTACTCAACTTTTTGAATTACTGTACTTTGATGTATGGGGTCCTCACCTCACTTATCTCTTGATGGCTTTAGGTATTATGTTCATTTCATTGATGACTATACTAAATATACATGGATTTTTCCCTTGAAACAAAACTCTGAAGCATATCAAATCTTTGTTGATTTCAATATGTTTGTTGAAAGACAATTTGATAAAAAAAAAAAATTAAGTCCATTTAAACTGATTGGGGTGGTGAATATAGGCGTCTTCTTCCTTTACTCAACCAACTTGGGATTCAATTTAGGCATCGTTGTCCACACACACACCAACAAAATGGTCAAGCTGAGAGAAAACATTTGCACATTGTTGAAGTTGGTCTTACACTTTTATCACAAGCACAGATGCCTTTAAAATACTGATGGGAATCTTTTGTTGCCTCTGTCTATCCTATAAATCGACTTCCTAGTCCTAATACTAGCAATTTATCTCCATATGAATTACTCTACAAGTGTAAGCCTGATTATAAATTTCTAAAAGTGTTTGGATGTTCTTGTTTCCCTTATCTTAGACCTTACAACAACCATAAGTTTGATTTTAGAACTTCAAAGTGTGTATTCTCAGGTTATAGTTTACAACACTAAGGGTATAGATGTCTTGATCCCTCTAGAAAGATCTATATCGCTAGGAGTGTTTCTTTTAAACACAATTACCTCAATTCTTCTTTTGTATTACCTGAATGTTCATCTTCCATTCTATCAAATTCATCAGGTCCTTCTCAGTCTCCAATTTATAGACCTTCAACTCGTACAAATGAGTCTCCATATCCTGCAACAGCTGTACTAATTCCATCTGTTGTATTTAGTCATGTTTCAGCTGAAGCTAATCCTATGAATAATTCTGCTGGTTCTGAACTATCAGTTTCTAATAGAATAGATTCTGCATCTGCCCTTCGTGGAGAAAATACTGCAATGCTTCCTACTAAGTGGATTAATGCAAAGCCTCTTGGTCATCCTATGATTACTAGATCAAAGGCTGGGATATATAAGCCTAAGGTGTTTACGGTTAATCAGGCCAATTCTGCTTTAAATCAAGAACCAGCTAGTGTTGAATTAGCTCTTGCAGATTCTAAGTGGAAGGAAGCAATGGACAGTGAATATGAAGCGCTCATGCGTAACAACACTTGGTGTCTAGTTCCTTATTCTTCTGAAATGAATGTTGTGCAGAACAAATGGGTTTTTAGAACCAAGTACAAGGCTGATGGTACTGTTGACAGGTTTAAGGCTCGACTTGTAGCTAAGAGGTTTCAACAGACTCCTTTTGGATTTCTTTGAAATATTCAGTCCAGTAGTTAAAGCTTCTACAATTAGAGTCGTTTTTACTCTAGCTGTTTCTCAAGGATGGGATATCAAGCAGATTGATATCAATAATGCTTTCCTAAATGGAGACTTAAATGAGATTGTATATGTCATAACCAGCAGGTTCCATTGATGCAACTAAACTTAATCTTGTGTGCCTATTGAAGAAAGCTCTTTAAGGGGTTAAACAAGTACCAAGAGCCTGGTTTGAGAAGCTTAAAAGTGCCTTAGTTGGGGTTTCAAAAACTCAGTTTCTGATAATTCATTATTCTTTTGCAAAGTTCATGACAGAGTTCTTTTGCTCTTAATCTATGTTGATGATATAGTGATTACTGGAGAAAGTAGTGAAGATGTACAGCAGGTTGTTTCTGATTTGAACAAACACTTTGCTCTCAAGTCACTTGGTTCAGTCAATTATTTTCTGGGCTTTGAAGCACATCGAACAAGTGGTGGTCTTTATCTTACACAGTCCAAGTACACATTGGATTTACTTCAGAAAACAAATATGGCTAAAGCAAAACCTTGTCCTACACCAATGACAATTGGTAACACGTTGTCTCTTATTGATAGTAATGAGTTGGAGCAGCCTACTCTATACAGAAGCACGATAGGAGCCTTATAATATCTTACTATGACCAGGCCTGACATTGCCTTCTCTGTTAATAAACTTAGTCAGTTCGTACATGCTCCAACAATACACCACTAGAGTGCTTGCAAAAGAGCACTGAGGTATCTAACAGGCAGAATTGGTCTTGGACTGTTATTCAAGCCAGCACAACCTCTTATTTTAGAGGGTTTTTCTGATGCGGACTGGGCAAGTAATTTGGATGATAGAAAGTGTATTAGTGGTCATTGTGTGTATCTTGATGGAAATATTATTAATTGGTCTTCAAGAAAACAACATGTTGTGGCACGTTCAAGCACTGAAGCTAAGTACAGGTCACTTGCCTCTGCTGCTATTGAACTGGTATGGATTCATTCTCTTCTTAAAGAAATTGGTGTCTCATTGCAGCAGACTTCAGTTCTTTGGTGTGATAATACTAGTGCAAAATCTTTAGCCTCTAATCCTGTTTTTCATTCAAGGACCAAGCACATTGAAATTGATGTTCACTATATTCGTGAAAAGGTGGCTTCTAAAGAAATTGATGTTAGACATATTCCTACTGAAGCATAGACAACTGACATCTTTACAAATTCTTTATCTCAACCAAGATTTACATCATTGTGTCACAAGCTCTCTTTGGAATACTCCCCGTGTCGCCTGAGGGGGGCTATTGAAGAAGTGTCTAGAAGCTAGTGCTTAGTCAGCTATCTAGTCAATGTCTAGTTAGCTTGTAATCCATGAATTGTGGTGTCTGTTAGAGTTAGTTTACTGATCTGTTATCAGTTTGTTAAGCTCTGTTAAGCTCTCTCTTTGTACATCAGCTATATATAAATATATTAATATCAAGGCTCTGTTTTGTCAAGCCTTTACACAAAATCATTTGCTCAATTACATTTTCTTGTTGGCAAGTATCCCGTATGTGCCTAGCACCACCTCATTCTGCCGACACGTTTATTATAGAGAGCTATTCTTACTTCTTGGCTCCATATCTCGACCAATGGTTTAGACCATTCCTTTTCACATCGACTACAGGTGATACTCTCAGGTATAGTGCTAATTATGCCTTAAACTAGTCCCTTGATCTTGAACGAGATTTTGCTCCAAGGATACCAGAAATTAATTTAATTATTGCTTTTCAAAATACCACATTTTGATTGCTGCATTTTGAGAAATACCATATTTTAGAACAATGAAAGACCTATACTCTACTTTTTCTAAAAAGATTTCAGCCCAAGATAGCATGTTCTAAAACTTTGACCTACAAAAGCCAAAAAGAATTACAAAATTGGGGAGGTATGTTTTTTTTATTTATTTATTTTTGTTTTCCAATTTTTGTACCATTTTTATTAGAAAAATATTATTTTTTAAAATAGTAACCAACTTTCGAGTGTTAGTAACTAATAACTAAAAGTATTTATAATTGATATAGAACTGGTAACTAGTAACCAGGTTTCATAAACTCATAATTAGTAACCATTTTAAAATGGTATTTTTAAAAAGAATTATAAAAATGATAATTTTCTAATAAAAACTGTACTAGATCTTAAAAAACAGAATCCATTGTATTTTTCTAATTTTTGTTTTCTAAAAATACGATACAAGGCCTAATATTCACTTAACTTTTTTCTACTTGACCCTATTTTTTTTATTCTCCCATATATTTCCAGTATTTTGTACAAACGCCCAAATACAATCAGCCGAAAAGGCCTCATGCCTACATAGATAAAATTAGACCGCTCAACAGAACACACAAGGGGCCTATTTACTAGGCCTGATCATATGATTAAGGACAAGCAAGCAAGTTTAAAAACTCGGGTCTTGCTGCGCCAAGGGGATGCAGACCCATAAAGTATGTGCCACCCAACAAAGTACTTGTGTGGGACTCTGCATTTTTTTCTCTCCCTTCCTTATTTGCTCTTAAGATATGATAACAATCCATTTAAAGAGTTAAATGAAACGAAAAAACTGCCACTTGAAGAATTTAAGTTGGACAGATATTCCTCCTATTGCTCTAATTATAAATAGGGCATTGGGATATGAGAGAAAAGCCAATTTCATTAGTCTGTGCGGTGGGGGTGTAAATAGGGCCGCCCATGTGTGGCTCAAACCCAAAAATTTTGAGTTTGGGCGGGCTCAGGCTTAGGCATTTAAGATTTAAGAAAGTTTTGGGTCGGGCTGGATTTAAATTAGTAAAAATCAAGCCCAAAACTCAGCATTAAAGGATTCAGGTTTTAATATAAGACCGGACTTCGGGCTTTATATTCCGTTTGAGTTTGACCTTCGAGCTTTTAAAAGCCAAATTAATATATATTGAAATAAAGAACTAGTTCAAAAAAGAAAAAAATTGAAGAAAAAAATTGAGCACAATTACAAAATTCTATTAATTATTTTAATTTTTTTTATAGATTTTTTATTATAAAATAAAAATATAGATATTTGACGATCAATTACCTATATATCTATATATCGATAATCAATTACAATATTTAGTATCGAATAATGATATTTGCTAATCAATTTAGTCAAAATAAAATCCAATTGCATTATTTCAAAAAAAAATAACTATTATTGAAAGATTTTAATATCAAATAATTAAAATATTTTTTCAAGTATTTATAAGTTATAAATCATATTTTCACTTGAAATATATAGCGTTCTTTAAAATTTTGGATATTAAAATTATTATATTTTTTTGAGTTTTAAGTTTTTTAAATCGGGTTGAGTTTTAGTTTCAAGTTGGGTTTCGGGCCTAGGGCCAAACCCAACCCAGCCCTAAGGATAATCGGATTTGAGTCAGACTCGGATCATATCAAGTTGAGTTTGAGTCAAGTCTTTTTCGGGTTAGTCTGTCAAATTTTGGACTCTCGGACTTTTTTTACACCCAGCGCCTACCTCCCAAATTAGAAAGATAAATTCATGACATTTTACGACCATGTGTAGAAGTCTGAGATGGAAATTTGAAATGTTTGATTTATTGACATTCATAGACAACTTCAGAAATAGAAAAAATAATGACCACGCTTTGGAGCGATTAAATCTTGTACATGTAAAGCCGAAAGATTTCTTGGTTGGAAGCCAAGTATTTACCATTGTACTAACAAATGGAAAATAATTAACAATTATTTTTCTTTTTCTACTGCATACTCAAATTTTAAATAGGCTATTTTCCCTAATGTATTAACCTCCTATGTGCTTAATTTGTTTGGTATTCCTGCATGTGCAAGCCCCCTTGGGAATCCATGCTAGGTATGATAGATTGATCGGACTACGTCCCGCCGATCAAGAAAGTTCTGTACCCAAGAGGCTGATAGTGCATCCAGGTGCCTACACATGTCGTTACTTGAGTGGTTTAATAAAATAACATGATCAAAACAATTCACATTCATATCTATGTAGTTCATATGCTTAATAATTGATATCTTTCTTCGTAGAATCGTGCTCGATTAGATAAAGATATCAACCCCACTAATACTTCATATCTTTTTCTTTGGAAATAGAGTCCATATGAATCGATTTACATATGTAAACAAATTGGATTTAGTTAGACAACATATGAGTGCTGATATAATAATACACATTAATTAAATTGAAAGCAAGTAATTAGCTGGTGTTTTACGTGAAGGGATAGAAAACAAAGATTTGTGATAGTCAATCACTAAAGGGTCTGATAAAATATTATCACCCGAAAGTGCTCCGATCATGCGACATGATCAAACAATTAAGTATTCGACTAAGGGGAAGGATATATATATATATATATATATATATATATATATATATATATATATAAAGAGAGAGAGAGAGTATTGTCCATGATTTGCAGTAGAAAGATCATATGTAAAAGATAGCTAGCTTTTTTCTATTGATAGAAGTCACTCTTTTTTGAGCAAGAACATGGAGGTCACTCAACTTCGATCACATACGTTTTAGAAAAATCTCAATGGGTATGACAACCTCATCGTAAATATTATCCATAGAAATCTTTGGTTCAACGTATAACAACTTGCATTCCTCCACAAGTCTTATCATAAATATTCTCCTTTTATTATAATTAATGGTGCAAAATATAATGCTTCTTTAGTTGGCAGAATAATCCACATTAGTTAAATTGTTTAAAGAACACATGTTTAAGACAAAAGTGGATGTGTTTCAAAAAAAAAAAAAAAGAAGAAGACAAAAGTGGATATGGTAAGACCATCTATGATTACTCAAAAATCAAACACTTACTATTCATTTTTCGTCTAAAACAACTTTGCTTGATCATACCTTATTTTCCCCTACAATTATGCTATGTTCCCTGCCTTATTTTTCTTGATATTGCGAAGGTTGTTAGGGTTTCTGTCCTAAAAATATGTATATTTTAGATATTCGTTGAATTAATAAAATGATATTTTTCTATTTGAATTTGTCCATAATTAGTATGTCTTTAAATATCAGAAAATCCCTAATTTATTTATGTGACCAAAAATTAGAGTATATAGGTATTATATACATGAGGATTAAATTTATGGATAATAAACTAAATATACTCCATAATAATTAATTAAAGTATGAGATCTTTAATTATATATTATTAGTATAATCCATTAATATTGAGAATATAATAGTCCTATTGAGACTATTGATATGTTGACATCACAGTGGATGTACTTTATATAATTCGATTATATAGGAATGGATCAGACATGATTTGAATCTTATATAAATTCCGTTAACTGTTGAGAGTTCAAATAATACAACTAGATGATTATATGTAAATCAATCTTAATCTTGAGTAGTTATAAACTTCTATTTATAACATTATGTTTTTTAACATACTTGTTAAAGATTTGTTTCCTAAACAGATCGAAATACTTATATCTTAGGAGCATGATGAGATGAGTAGTTGGAAATATAGCTTACAGATATAGAATCCATTCATTCTATTAGGAAGCTAGAAACATGATTCCATTATGTATTGATTCAAGACTTGAACAGTTTAAATACTCAATTTATAATAAATTTATAAATTAATTGTTCATTGGAGAATCAATGGTACATAAGGATAAAAATGTAATTGGAGAGATAAACGGAATATGACCTAACTCAAATTATGAATTATCTATGGAGGATTGAATTATATGTAATGATTAAATCGATGGACTGCCTACTATTTTCTGAGTAAATTAATTCTATAACTTCAACAGTGTAATTCCAGATTTTTAATAGAGTAATACTGGAATTAATAAATTAGATAAATTAATTAAAGAGTTAAATTAATTGTCATAATTTATTGGAACTTAGATTACAGGTTCATAGATCCCCAATTCTACCTTTTATAAATACTATACTGGATATTACATTATTTCTGTTACTACACACTTTGTCTAAATAAATTTTTTATCTACAATAATTAATAATTGTGAATTAATTAATTTTGAATTAATTAATTTAAATTTATTGAGAGATAAGATTCCTAATTTGTTTAAATTGTGAATTTAAATATATCAAATTATCAGATAATTAAATAAATAAAATTAGGAAACTAACTGAATTTTTCTTATTTAGAAATATATATATTAATTAGATTAATTAATTTAAATAAATATATATAAATAAATAAAATTTTACGTTTGTTAAAAGAAAAAAACACTTACGGTAAAACAAAACTGGTTTCAATATATATATATATATATATATATATATATATATATATATATATATATATATATCTATTTATTTATTAATATGATTTAATAAATATATATTTATATAAAATGAAACCTAGCAGCATATATTACATATTATTTTCTACGGAACTTCCGTAACCTAGAGAGAAAGAAAAAAGTTTTCCTGTTCTCTGAAGAACAAATTCTTGTAATCTCATGTGTTGAGAATATTGCAAATAAATTGAAGAAATTATACGCAATGCCCACACGTTCATCTAGTTGTATTTGAGGTTTGGATTGGAAGATCGTGGTTTAGAAAACAGAAAAACTAAGATCCGCTGATAAACTATAAAAGGCATTAGATCTATTTTCTTCGTATGTTTTCTGTGTTTTATGAATTAATACTATACATTCATATAGTCAATTATTTTGAGAAAATTTTTAAATGTTCCTGAATCTTCTACTACAAAAATGGTTTAAAATCCAACAAAGTTGTCACGCAACTCCTCTCAGTGTGACATTTATTTGTCAATTTAATCTTACGCCGTGAGGCCCTCATCCTAAAACTCAAAACTCTAAAGTGGTAGAGATTATCGTCCTATCTGTCCTAGTAGTGTTATAAAACAAAAGGGAAAATTACAAAATTCTTCCCTCCGTTTTTTGTTAAATTAGACAATCTACTACCAGTTTTTGGAAATAGTAAAAAAAATTTTACTTTAAAATTCCATTTTATACACAAACTTACTCAAAAAATTGGTCAAAAAGTCTACTCACTTAAAAGACAAAAATATCCTTAGTGAAGACATATCAAGCAAAGGATGCCTCGACGGGTCTTACACTAAAGCATAGGAAACCCTAAGAGACTCTTCTGAAGATTACAATGCTGCATTCATTCGTGTCCATCTTTCTTCGCCATAAGCAACGCAAATTAAAGCTCATTCACACAAACACGCTTACACCAAGAACCCTGTTTTACAATTCCTTGACCTAATACATTTGTATACTTATATATTTATGGGTATATATCTCATATGCATATACTTGTGGCAGGGAGGGTGAGTAGAGAAGGCAACTGAAAATTTCATGTAAGGAAAAAAGGTATAAACTGAATAATACGATAAAATAAAGAAAGGAGCCAACCTTATTCTCTTCTTTGACATCCTCTTTTGGGGCCTGCCGTCCGTGTAGGCCCTATTTTCTACTTCCTCCATTTTTATTCCGTCTTTCTACTCCAAAGACTGTTATATATATATATATATATATATATATACACTTTTTCTAGGGGCTTCTTAGTTTTTTGTACTGCAGTAAAACTCTTTTTTTTTTTTTAAGTGATAGTATATTATTAAGTTGAATTTATTTTTTTATTTTTTTATTTTTTTTGAGATGGAGATAAAGAATAGGGAAAAAAGAAAAATATAGTTGTGGGATTTTCTTCATTGTGTTCTTCTATAATTTTTAAACCTCTCAAGGCCTACTTAGAACTTGTATTTTTGGAGAGGAAATTAGGTAAAATATACCCATTTTATCGTTAGTTTTAGAAAATATACGCCTCCTCTCAATAGTTTTTAAATAAATACACCACTTAAAAAAAAAAAAGAATTGTAAAAGGACTTACATACCCTTAAGTTAAGAGCAAACAACTCGACCGAAGTAAATAAAAAGTTTGAATATTGAGCATTAGATATGGTGCGGGGAGTAGAGCTGTCAAATGTACTTTTGTGTCGTATTGTGTTATACCCAAAATTCAAAATCACTGGCTCAGCATGGCCCATGATTATACGTACTGTGTCATGCTGTGCAATGCTTCGTGCTGTATATTACTAGCTTGCATGTCTAGATGTGCTAGTCTATTTAGGCCAAAATTGACCCGATTGATTGGTAAAATTTTCTTAATTTTAGCACCGCTTTATAAATATTTTTTTTCCATACCATTTATATGTGGACAAAAAACAAAATTAACTTAATAAATTAAAGATAAAAAAGTTTTAACACTGAAGAAGAACATAAAGAAACAAAAATTTATAAAATATTGCAAACCATAATTAATTATAGATTATATATCAATTAGGTTGGCACTTGTATATTGGAAAAAAAGTTAAAATAATACTTATGTAACGTACTAACATATCGTGCCTATATGCTAGCGTGCTGTGTCGATGGGTCGTAATGTGTCAGGTTTATAAGAGCGTCATATCGTACTCAGTTCATTGTGTTTAAGTTATAAACCCAATACAGTCCACATAACTGGATCGTATCTGTCATGACCCACATTTTGGTTTGTCGTATCATACTAAACCATGCTATGTCGTCGTGCTAATGCCGGTCCTGTTAATATGATGTCAGGAGCGCTAGACAAATTATCTAGCAACTTTGACTCCTTTGTCTAGCAAGATATGGGTTCTTGGTGTGATAAATATTAGCGGCATTTTGTTTTTAGAATAAAATTAAAACTTAGAAATAGGTTATCATTGAAAGCAAAAAAAAATTATTAAGACGAGTGTATTTTCTATAACAGGTTTTGGAAAGGTGTATTTTGTGAAGAACCTCTTGTTTGAAGGAAAAAATTTTCTAAAGATTACATATTCTCTTGTTTGATTCAAAAAAAAAAAATCATAGAATATTTTTTCAAAAAAAGTGAGAGTTAGATTTAATATCATTTTATATTATAGGAAATATATAGAAGGTTCACAAATTAGTTAGTAAAACTAAAAGTTTCAAAATAAAGTCCTCTAAAATTTTAAGAAAATATGTTTCTCTTTCTTTTTTCTGACTTTTCCCTCAAAAATTTCTTTGCCCTCCAAAAACCAAGATTTTAAACGGAGCCTAAGAAATGAGAACTTTTCATTTTGGTCTTCACTTGCATTTAGAATCACTGGTTCGCTTTAATTAAAAGAAGTAATAATCCTTTCCAAAAATAATATAAAGGTTCAAGATGAGACAAGGAGAAAAATAAAATGAAGGAGATGAATATCCACGGATGAAAACACATTAGGGGGAAATTAAAAACACTGTATTTTATTATTACGATTATTTTTAGAATAATTAAAGGTATAAGAAAACGATGAATAAATAATTAATTTAAAGTAAGGGATAATTTTGAAAAAGGCGTGGGAAGAGCAAAGAGACAATTGCATTACTGGCACTCTTTTTCTTTCAAAAAAAAATAGAACAAAAACAAAACAAAAAACGCGGAAAAAAACACCTACCTAACTTTCAAATAGACAAAATTACTAAATTACCCATCTAAATATTATACATAATTTACATTAACATGCGCAAGTTCATCATTAAGCATATAAAATGATCTCTAATGGTCTAATTGTTGCAGTTGCCAGTCAATAGTTTTTAAAAATTTTCCATCAAATGGTTATGGAAATTATGGCTTTCTGGTTCTTTCTTCATATTTGAATCACAATTATGAGAAGATTTAAAAGCCTTTTTAATGGCTAAAAGGATTTTCAAGCAATAAATTGTCTGGATACTTTTATAATAATTTTTTGATATTCAAAGTCAAACACAGCGTAAGACTAAAAATAATGATAATAAATAAATAAATATGGTCAAATACAGCGTCTCAAAGAATCAAAAACCATACTAAAAAAACACCTTATTAGCAACCAATTGCTAATGACATTCCATGTGCAACCTTAGAAACATGAATATACATCTGAGGACCAATAATTAATATTAATAAATAACGACAAAAATAAGAAATAAAGTAAAACTATTTTTGAGATGCTCTTACGGGTACAAGACAAGGTAAAAAAAAAAATTTATAGAAGTTCACTGTTAGACATATCGTCCACGGAATATTGCATTATTGAGTTCACTCATTCGTTAACAATCACTCTCGGTACTATTTGACATTAGACTTAGACTTGGACTTAGAGTGACATGGCTAGGCAATACTATATACTAGTTAAAATTTTATCTCAAAATTAGAGTACCAAATTCAGCATAACGTCTTTCTATTGAAGAGGACCCAAAAAAAAAAAAAAAAGAAAAAAGGCTTAATATATATATATATATATTTATATATATATATTTAAAACAAAAAGGCTTGATATTTTCACTACATAAATTTAGTTCTTAAATGTGCTCCTTGCGAAGAGTTTTTCACCGGGGATAAAAATCTTTCCCTAGTTAAAGCTAATTAATACAGATCAGCCATCGGTTTTTAGTAATAACATAAATATACCTTAAATCACTAAAAATTTTGAAAATACCTCCCCGTTGATGGTTTATGTAGGCCAAAAGATCATTCCACCATTTATATCCAAACAATAAAACCCAGAACCTTGCAAAAACCCCAACCTTGTAGAAGTTTCCAAGCTCATCTCAGCATGAGACTCCTGTCACAACTGTTGGATTTTATTTATTTCCTGTATGTGTACTCACATAGTTAATTACAATTATTCATCATATGAGCTATCTTAATTGAGTGAGCCAACTAGTGATCTGATTTATAGGCTCAGGAAATAGTTATTTAGGTATGAGTTTTGTAATATGCAGAGACCCATACTAGCCCTACTATAATTGATGGGGTAATAGTTGACCTAGTATATAAAAGAAACTATAGAGGTTATAGTATCCAAGTCAAATCAATTTCACGTACGTTCTTTTTCTCTACTCCATCACATAGAGAGAACCCATTTAGTACTATGTAGATATTTGACAATGGAAGGCCATTATTTCTTGTGCTCTTATTTCTGCATTCGTGATCGTGCTCTACCATTCTTAGTGTGATCGTAAACAATCTTTTTCGGTTCACAATAGCTATGTACCCATGTATTACTTCCGCTCCTCAATAAACTATCCTGATAATTTGACATGATAATTCTAGGATTATATTAGGTTAAATTATGTCTAACAAGTAGTATTAAAGTGAAATCATGAGTAAATTATTAGGATTATGCATGCATAGATATCTATTCCTACTTGGCTTTTTAAGGTTTAGATGTTACATATATGATTTTGATTTTTTCACGACTTTGTTGAAGAAATTGTTGAATTCTATGCTTATTATTGTGATTTGATTAAATCTGGTTTTAGGTCATAAAATATGTGATTGAAGGTAGAAAATCACGAAAAATGCCGCGATGCTAGTCATATAGTGCTGTATTGCTGCCCACCAGATTACCCAGGTTGATTTTTGACCTAATTTAAGTATTTTGGTCTAGTTTTTAACTCAATTCAAGGGGTTCTAATCCAAGACTCGAACAATTAAATTTAATTACTTCAACACACCTTAAGAATGACCCATGCTTTGTCCGTTGAAAAATCTATTCAATTTTAAGAGTTAGCAAAAATGCATAAATTCAGGCGGACTTTATCCATGCATTCGAAAACTTTGGTTATTTGGGCACTATGGTTATTTTCATAGCATAATTTGTCTTATATTCTAAAATAAATGAGTTAAAATAATATATTCCCAAAGTAACTGCTATTGTGCAGATTTGTTTGTTTTGGAATATAAAGATGTGTGTGTTTATTATTTACACGGATAATGATCGGCCTAAAGGAAGATTGTTATTTGGCTAATTTGTTGATCTCATGCAATCAAAGATATTGGTGTAGGTTGGAGAATTCACATGGACCTACTTAATTTAAACTTTAGTAGACAAAGGCCTAGTTCTAATTAAACTCTTAATACAAGTTGGCTTGTACTACTAGTTATGTACTTATTCCATAAAAATTCAAACTGCATTCTTGAATTAAATAAATATCAAAAGATACTTTGTAATTAGAATTATATCCATTAGATAATTAAGATTTGCATGTGTATCCCTACATGAATACCAATAATTAAAGCTAAGTAAAATTACCATTTTGTCCCTCTAATTATATTTTTCTATTATTTTGATATAAGACTATATCTACTAGATGATCAGACTTATAGAAAGTCTTTAATTAATAAATCATCCAAACTCTTATAGCTCCTCAAAGTGGTATTCACTTCTCTATTTAATAGAATTATAGATTTCATATATATAAGCACATGTTCCTAATATACATAACAATGTATTACTAAAATACCAGGATTTAGATCATCAATTTATTGATCTGTACTTTTTAATATCTCAAATAATATAAGTTATGAACACGGATTTATCACTTATTTCAAGATTAAGAAAAATATGCACTAATTATTATGTTTGTGAGAATATATTCTTTTCAACGACACTTATTATAAGAACATATTTCACACAGTTCGTATTCAATATTTTATACATCAAGACACTTTTGTATATGGTCATACTAGTGTAGATTAAGATACATTATAAATACACAAAGTCTTGCAATACGATCCAATATAAGTATCTAGCTTCTCTTATTAGTTGTCAACAATCTTATTTGATTTAATTAGAAAAAATGTCTTGATTATAACAAACAAATTTATTAAAATATTTCTCTAATAAATAAATCATGAAACCTTAGGACACATACTATCATTCCAATAATTAAAACATTGTTGTTGAGAAATTGAGACTTCAATCTTACTCACTCTTATTTTGAAGATAAGACTTAGTACTAAAGATTTACCTTGAGTGTGTAGTGAAATAGCTTTAAAAGTTCTAAGTCAAGTTGATTAAGGAATCAAGCTTGAAGATGGATGCATATTGGAGTTATTAGAATCAAGCTTGAAGAAGGACAATCATGATACAAGACCATGCTTAGATAGGGTATATTCATATTTAGTTTTTCATTTGATTTAGTTCATTGCATATAAAATTCTCTTTGCATTGGCTCATACTTTTCAAAAGAGTTTTCAAACTACCTTAAGCTTAAAATAGCTATTTTATTATAGAAATTTGAAAATAGAAAATAATATTTTTGAATGGGCAAAATATTCTTCGAAGTATGATTTCTTAAGTTTAAATAAGTTATAAATATATTTGAAATCATGATTATTTGATATAGGCTAAAAAGATATATTCTATTTGCAAACTAGAACATGTTTCGGTATGAATATTTTCTAAATTATTATTAAATATCTTTGTGAAACTATAATAAGTTTGTAATAGCCAAAGTACTCTTTTCAACTTGATTTCTAATATTTTTAAAGTGTTTAAAACAAGTTTAGAAGTTAGTTTTTGAAAAATGCCAAAAGCTGTCAAAATCTGAAACATAGCCAAATACTGAAACTGACAAAATAAGCAGGATTTATGGTCTATGAAAATTCCACCGGTCTACTAAAAATAGCAGCGATAAAAATGTTACTGTTAAGATTCGACTGTTGAAAAAGCACTACCAACGGCTAGTATTTTCGGTCTACCAAAAACACACTTTCGATTTATCGAAAATGACAGAATATCTGTCAAATGGTTATAAACGACTAGTTTTCTTTCAAGTCTATATATGGAAGATTTTCTAACACTTGAAACAATCTTTGCATATTCTTACATTGCTTATATCATACTTTCAAAGTGTTCAAATTAATTTTTATGATTCAAACTTTTAAATATATTTTTTCACAAAATTCACTTAAGCCAAACTAGAATATATCTTGTTTTTACATCTATTCTCTCTAAACTTACTTTGTATTAAATACTTTCATTAGAGAGAGATTGTAGTTGAGAGATTCAATAAAAAGACGAAACTTATAATTATGAGGTGAGGTTGCCCACTAGAATCATAAACAATCTGAGTGTAGGTGAAGTTGCCACTAGAGTTAAAACAATCTGTTTTAGGTGAAGTTATCAATGGAGTCTAAACAACCCGAGTATAGGTGAGGTTATCACTGAAGTCTAAACAACCCGTGAGTTGGTGAGATTGGAACCGGAGTCAAAATAATCCAAGGTTAGGTGTGATAGAGCAAGAGTCAAGATTGTTGTAAAGGTGTGAGTGTACCTGAGGAGAAATCACTCATTGTGTACAAAGGTCGGTCAAACCCACAATCTTGATCTGAACAATGGAAGCTCAAGGCAAGTTACCGATGGCTGGGGATGTAGACAAACCATCGTGTTTGTCGAACCTCGTAAAAACTGAGTTTGCACTTTCTATATCCCTACACTCTTTATTTTATTGCAAGCTATTTAATTGAGTGTTTGATATTTAGTGTGCTTAATATACTTACTATTATTGCTATGTGTTTGTTATTATTGTTGATTTAGCTAAAAAGTTTCAAAACAGAGGTCCATGGTTTTAAATAGTTGAAAAGTTTCTTAAAACGTTTTAAAACCCAATTCACTTCCCCTCTTGGGTTATCAATCTTGGGCTAACAATAATTAACAATTTGTATCAAAGCTTGGTGCTCAAAATTTAAAGACTTAACCATCTTGAGATGGCATACTTAAACAATTTTCAAAATCTTTCAAATGAGGGATTTTCAACTAGATCGCCATTTTTTAATGGTATTGATTACAATATTTGGAAAATCAAAATGCTTAAATTTCTTAAATTTATGGGTGATGATTTATTGGATATTGTTGTTCAAGGTCCATATATTTCTAGAAAAATAATTTATGATAAATTTGTTGAAAAAGAATTTTATGAGTATGATGATTTTGACAATATCATGTTTTCTAGGAATGGATGTGAAATATTTATAATAATGTTCAATTGGCTACTAATGCTCATGAAACAATTGGCTACTAATGCTCATGAAATGTGGAAAAAGCTTGAAAGCTCATATACCATCACAAATCAAATAAAAGAAAATGATGAAAAAAATAAGGAGAAAGACAAGAGAAAAAAAGTCATTACTCTCGAAAAGCCACTGTAGATGATAGCAATGATAGTTAGTTTGGATAATGAAGTTCAAGAATAAGTAACCAATATATACTTCATGGCCATAGATGATGAGGTAACATCTTTTGATCCTAATGATAATTCTTATAATGATCTTGATAAAAAAGATGATAAATTATCTCTTGTTGATAATGATGAAAGTATTGATTTTAACGATGAAAGTGATGAAGAAAAGTTATTATACAATAAGCTTCTTGATGATTTTAATGAATTGTATGATAACTACAAATTATTTGTTTTAAAAAATAATACTCTCAAGAAGAAATTATCTCTTTTATCAAAAGAACTTGAGAAATTTTCACAAGAAAAGGAAGTTATTTTGACTTGTGATATACATATATATATATTTTAAAAAAATCAAAATGCTTCTTTAAAAGAAAAAATTTTGGATTTAACCAATATTGTCTACAATTTCACAAATAGAAAGAAGAATTTTGATTTAATGCTTGGTGGACAAAGAAATGTTTTTGACAAAGGAAATATAGGATATAAACTTTTTATAAAACAAAAGTATCTCAAAAATTATTTTGTCAAAGTAGCATCTATTACAGACTTAAAGAATATATGCAACTTTTGTAATCAAGATGGACATACAAGTTTTTCATGCTCCATCAAGAAAAATACTTATTTTAGTATCAAACAAGAATGGGTACCAAAGAATTCAAAGACTAACTGCTGGTGTTAGCTGGAATAAATTTCCAGAAAATATTTTCATAAAATCATTTTCAAGAACACCATAGTTTTGTAAAATCAAGAAACGCAGTAGAATTGATCGTTTAAAATATTTCTTTTTACAAAACATTTCGGATCGTGATCTAACATAAATTAACTCTTGATCTAGACAAGAATAATACCCAGATTTGCTCCACAATGTTCTTGTCTTCCCATCTATTCTCAAAAGCTATTTGATTGATCCAGTGGGTGGTCACCTTCTTGATTCCCAACAAAGAGATCTGCAGATGAACAAGAAGACAATCTCCTCAATCCGATTTCTCCAGGATGGCTGAAACACCAAGAACAGTGAATCCCTAGTGGTGGTCAATTTTCCCTGCTCTCTCTCTCTCTCTGTTTTTCGTGTGACACTTTTTTCTCAAAGGAGTGTTTCACGTGTAATACTTGTATCTGATTGCTAGAGAACTTTTCTCTTAACTATAGAGAGATTAGTAAACCCTAATGGGCTTATTGGGCTCAACTGATCATCAAATAACTATTGAGTTTTAATTTGAGTTAGACAGGGAACCAGATGGATCCATAAAGTCAAAGCTCCAATAGACCATATACTCACTATCATAATTAACTCTTAATTATGATTGGGCCTTGTCCATTAATATTGGGGCACACTACTATAGGCCCAATATTAAACTCTTGGACTAAATGTCATTTATTTTCTACGAAGCTTATTAACAATTAATTAGCTTGATCCATTTAGCATATACTATACCTGTAGACATAGCCCCAATGCAATGCCGTACTAGTAGGATGAAATTACCGTACTACCCCTCTAGTACATATTTACCTTTGAGTTGCCATTTTTCATCTAATGGATAATAGTTGACTATGGTATTTGTATCTGCTTATACCAACACAGTCAAATTCACATAGTGAATACTGGGGCCCTAGTTTATATTATCCAAGTACTTGAAAAAACTCAAAGTGATATCATATACATGGTGTTCATCGTGAAAAACGTTCTACATATTTCATATACCTTATCTTCCAAGATACTGGAGTTCGAACCATAAATCGGAACTAGTCCTTTAGTAACTCAAAAAGACAAAACACATGTAAGTAAGTTTGTTAATCACTAGGATTAAGGTCATTTACAATAGTGCTAGATTAGTAAAATTAGAAATATGAGTTACGATACTTAACCTCAAATTCTAATTTACTAGGTCATGTTCGATGCTATTATAACTTTCTTATAATACACTAGTGTTTCTATCCGAAGACTCACTTTGATAATTAGATACTTCATTAATTAAATAGACAATACTACATTCTATGGCATAGTAAAGTATTCCATCTCTAATATGCAGAATGCAAACAATTTAATTTAGACATAATGACATAAAGAATATAATGTCTCCCACATATAAACTCATCATACGAATAATTCTTTATTACTCATTTCATGTCTTGGAATCTTTTAGATGTTTGCATAAGATAAACATACACATCACATGTATATCAATTAGACATAAATGAAATAGAAATTCCTAAAATGAAATTTATTAATAACAAATAGATACTAAATAATCCAATAAATATTGTTTATAATGTCTAAATAATAAACTGCTTTATAGAACATTATTCCAACAATCTCTCACTTGGCCTTTAAAGCAGATGTGATATATCACGTAGTCCCATTCCTTCTAGGTGGTCTTCAAATATTTTGATAGCCAAAGATTTAGTAAAAGGATCAGCAAGGTTCTCTGCAGACGCTATCTTACTCACTATCACGTCTCCTCTTTGAATGATTTCTCTGAGTATATGATATTTCCTCTCTCTGTGTTTTCCCCTCTTATGGCTTTTAGGCTCTCTGGAGTTAGCAACTGCTTCATTATTATCACAGTAAAGTGTCATAGGTTGCTGTGCTCCGGGTACTACCTCAAGATCCAAAAAGAAATTACGAAGCCAGACCGCCTCTTTAGTTGCTTCAGAAGCCACCATATATTCGGCGTCCATGGTTGAATCTGCAACACAAGATTGCTTGATACTTCTCCATATAATAGCTGCACTACCAAGGGTAAAGACTGAACTAGAGGTTGATCTTCTAGAGTCTTTATCATATTGAAAATCCGAATCAGTATATCTAACATGTGTTAGATCTTCTCCAGAATATAAAAGCATATGATTTCTAGTTCTCCGAAAATACTTTAGAATATGCTTGACTACACCCCAATATTCAGGTCCTGGATTGGATTGGTAAAGACTTATAATCCCAATAGCATAACAAATATATGGTCTTGCACAAAGCATGGCATACATAAGACTTCCTACTACCAAAGCATAAGGAATATTTCTCATCTGTTCCTTCTTTTTTTCTGTCTTAGGAGAATTCTCATTAGAAAGAGTAATTCCTTTACGAAAGGGTGTTAAACCTTTCTTGGAATTATGCATTGCAAACCTTACCAGTATTTTGTCTACATATGAAGCTTGTGATAAAGCTATGCATTTATTCTTTCTGTCTCGTAGAATCTGTATTCCTAGAACATAGCAAGCTTCACTTAAGTCCTTCATATCAAATTGTTGTGCTAACCAGACTTTCACTGATGATAATAATCCAACATACAGTACCAGAAAAATCACTTTGTTATCCTGAATTCTTTTATAGACACAAGGTTCATCTACATTTCGTTCAAAATCATAAGACTTAATTGCTTCATCAAATCTTATGTTCCATGATCTAGATACTTGCTTGAGTCCATAAATAGTTCTCTTAAATTCACAAACTTTTCTTTCTTGACCCTTTTCAACGAATCCCTCTGGTTGTATCATATAGATACGTTCGTTAAGATTGCTATTCAGGAATGCAGTCTTGACATCCATTTGTCATATCTCATAATCAAGAGATGCAGCAATAGATAAGAGTATGCGAATAGACTTGATCATAGCTACAGGAGAGAAGGTTTCTTCATAGTCGATACCTTCCTTCTGTGTATAACCCTTTGCAACTAACCTTGCCTTAAAAGTCTCTACTTTCCTGCCTATTCCTCTCTTTCTCTTATAGACCCACTTAAACCCAATGAGTTTTATCCCTTCAGGTGGATTTACAAGTTCCCAGACTTTATTAGAGTACATGGACTCTATTTCGGATTCCATTTCCTTTTGCCAAAGATCTTTATCAACATCATCCATTGCCTCATTGTACGTGTAAGGATTAGATTCTTGGTCACAAGACTCTCCTATTCCTAAGCATCTTTCAGGTTGTCTCATAACTCTCCCACTGCGATGAGGATCCGATGTTTGTTGAGTTTCAAGTGATTTATCTTTTCTAAGTACTTTGTCTATCTTATCTTTTATAGATGGGCTGATAATATCATTAGTTAATTCTTTTAGAACTAACTTTCTTTTGGCTTGAAATATTTCATATAGTTTTCTTCTAAGAAAGTAGCATTTGTACTCACAAACACTTTCTTTTCTTCATTTTTATAGAAATAATACCCTCTAGTTCCTTTTAGGTAACCCATAAATAGACACAATTCAGATCGTTATTCTAACTTAGTTGTTTTCCCTTTCAACACGTATGCAGGATAACCCCAAATATGGATATGATGCAAAGTAGGTTTATGTCCTTTCCATAGTTTAAATGGAGTTTTAGGTACTGACTTAGAAGGAACTCTATTCAGCAGGTACATAGTAATTTCTAAGGCATAACCCCAAGAAGATGCAGGTAATTGTGAATAACTGAGCATCGACCTAACTATATCCAAAAGTGTCCTATTTCTTCTTTTAGCAACACTATTTAGTTGAGGCGTACCAGGTGCTGTGAGTTGGGATAGGATCCCATTGTTTTTGAGAAATTCAGAGAATTCTCCAGAGAAGTATTCACCACCTCGATCAAATCGAAAGGTCTTTATGTTCTTTCCTAACTGCTTTTCAGTTCCCACTTTGAATTCTTTGAACTTTACAAAAGAATCCGATCTAGAATAATCATCTGTAAACGTAATGAAGTATTCAAATCCTCCTCATGCTTGAATATTCAAGGGCCCACAGACATCAGTGTGTACTAACTTAAGACATTCTTGAACTCTGAGACCTTTTCCAATAAATGGTCTTTTAGTCATTTTACCTTCCAGACAGGATTCATAACTTGGTAATGATTTGACTTCTAATGAACTTAGAGGTTCATCATTGACAAACCTTTGAATTCTGTTTAGGTTAGTATGATCGAGTCTCAAATGCCAGAGATAAGTTTCATCATTAGTAGTCACTTTCACTTTCTTATGTTTAGATTCTACATGTTCAGAAACATTTTCAAGATTATGCAATGAGATACTTTTAGGTTGAATAAAGAAAATATTACTCCTATGAGTACCAGTGCAAATAAGACTTTAATTCTTTCTAATAAAAACTTTATTGTCAAAATGAATAGAATAACCTTGTCTCATCAAACAGGAAACATAAATCAAATTCTGTTTAAACACCGGAATATAATAATAATTCTTTATTTCTAAAAACCTAAAATCGAAATTCAAAATAACATCTCCATTACACGAGCTTCAGCTATTGAGCCATCTCCCAATCGCAACGTGAACTCTTCACTAGCGAACTTCCTAATTTCCTTAAACCCCTGTAAAGTATTATAAATATGGTCAGTGGCTCCCGAATCTACGATCTAAGAATCGATAGAATCAACCAAATGACAAGCTTCAATGAACAACAAATTGTCATTATCTTGTTTATCCTTACCATTGTCCTACTCCTTTTTAAAGGCTAGGTAAGTTTTGTAGTTCCTCTTCTAATGTCCATCCTCACCACAGTGGAAACATTTTCCCTTTGGTTTGGCATCCTTCTTAGTCTTCTTTTTCTTTGGAGCTAGAGAAGCATGAGTCTTTCTTCCCCTTACCTTTGCCTTTCGACTTAGGTTTGGAAGAACTAGCTTGTGCTACATTAGCCTCAACTGACCCCAACTTATTCTTCTTAAGAATATTCTCAGTAATTTGCAGATCTTTCATCAAGCCAGTAAGAGTATAATCCTTCCGGCGAATCTCATGATAAAGATTGATTGAAAATGTCTGACAATGTGTTCAAAACTATGTCAATTTGGGTGTCACAATCAATTTCAGCTCCAAGGATTTCCAGTTCGTTGATGTATGCGATGACTTTCATCATATGTTCCCGAACTGGAGTACCCTTCTTTTAATAAAAATTCATAAATGTACTTGTAGCCTTATTTCTAGCTTGACGACCGAGACTTGTGAACATTTCGTTAACACTCAGCATAATGTCAATAGCAGTATCCATCCCACGATGTTGTTGTTGCAATATATTGCACATTGAGCCAAGTATATAGTACTTAGCCATCTCATTAGATTACTTCCACTTATCATATAAGTTTCTTTTATCGTTGGTGGATTTCTCGGTTGGCTGAGTAGGACATGGAGTGGTGAAAACCCACTTATATTTATCAGCAGTAAGCACTATGTCTAGGTTACATTTCCAGTCTACATAGTTTTCACCGTCCAGCTTATTTTGTATGAGTAAAGTGGATAAGGGATTAAGTGCCATATCTACTGAAAAATAAATAAATATTCCACGTATAAGCAAACATCATTTATTATGTTTCGAATAATTAACATAAAGTATTTAAGCATACAATATGCAAGTGAAGTATTCCTAAGACTATCACTTATATTCATAGTAATTTAACCTACCACTGATTACAAGCCTCCTACAGGAAGTCATGCAATCAGCAAGTCAAACTGAAACAATTTCAATTAGTAAATAGACAGATATCTCTTATCTCATATTTCTAACTACCATTCTCTTTAGTCCTCTAATCGACTAATAAGAACTCCTATGAGAGAATATTAATGTTTCGAGTTGAGTATTTAACCATTGTTTCGGTAACTAAGCTTTTTATATAAGACTGCCTCCTACGGGCGATCAGCCTCATATAGTCTACCTAGTACCTTATCCTTAGAAGCTCATTTCGAGTATTATCTGGACGAAAAACCCTCCTACAGGAGCTCAGCAAGATTCTGAGGTAATGCTCATCTTAATACATAACGAACTAATAATGGAGACCATAGGTATCACATACCTTCTCTCACTCAGTATTTTATAATAAGGGATTTATAGATTTTACCCAATTATCTAACAAGTTTAGTAATCTAAAATCAATTATGTAAGCATGTTCATATTTGTATGAGAGTAGTTCTAATTTTCTATATGACATGTTACTAAAGAACATATAATAATACTTAATTATTAGGCATGCATGCAACATTATCCTAATAATACCAAAGTAGTAAGCACATAAATAATTAGTTGTTAATGATTTATTAATTTTCGATAATTATTTAACATTTAAATAATTCTAATTGATAAGATGATGTTAAATATTTAAATATGGAAGATAATATTTAAAATTTAAATTAGAAAAGATTTTCACAAAATCTAATCAGTTTAAATAAAAGATTTAACTAATTAAATCTCCTTAAATATCTCAAATTTAAATTTCAACTTTTAAAATCTTAATTTGAATTTAACTTTCTTAAATATCTCCCATTATATTATCCTGTCAGATTTGAATTCAAAATTCAAATCAATATCTAAACTCATTAAATATCTACCAACCATAAATTTAAATTTGAAGATTTGAAAAGAAATTCTGATTTAAATTTAAATTTCAAATCTTTATAAAATTTGAAATTTAAAAAATAGAAGATTTTACAAATAAAATCTCCTACAATATCTCTAATTTGAATTTAAATAAATTTAAAATTCAAAAAAAGATTACCAACTATCATATAATCAGTTTTTCAAAATATCTATTCAAATTTGAATTTAAAACTAAAAGGATATTATCTCATAATATCTAATTTTAAAAATTTCTATTTTCAAATATCTCTAATTATTCAAACAATAATTAAGATATTATGGATATCAATCATATCCATAATTCAAATTAAAATATCCTATCAATTTAAATTTCAAAAATTTAAATTTAATAAGGATTCTAAAAATTTGAATTTAAATTTAATCTATCAGTTTTCATAAAACTATGGATAAATTAAATTACTTTTAAAATGAAAATAATTAAAATTATGGCCGGAAATACGAAACGTGTCAGGACAAGCCAACGGACAGAACGGGAAGTCGATATGTGGCCATGCTAGGGACAACTACCGGGCACCAACGGGCTCGCATAATGCTGCGCGGCCTCGCTCGGGACAACTCCCGAGCGACAAGGGGCTCGCGTAATACTCGCACATCAAATGTATGATGCAGCACCCTGAGCGGCGAAGGCACGGGAGGCCACCCGCGCGGCCGGTGCACAGGAGGCTGCCCACTGGCCATGCACGGATCATGTTCGTGCGGCCAGCAGGGCCGTGCCTGCATACCATGCATAGGGTGATCCCGCGCGGCACGCACAAGCTGGCCGCCCGTAGGTCACACGCAGATCGCATCCGCATGGCCATCGAGGTCGTGCCCACACTGCATGCGCGGGGTGCACCCGCGCGAGGAGGCAGCCCATATGCCACGCATGGCCAGCAGCGCCTCACCCGAGCGGCCATGCACTGGGTCATGCCTACGTGGCCCGCACACAGGTCACACCCGCAGGGCTCACACGGGCGGTGCACATGGCTCCTAGCTATGCACCACTCTGTCATTTCGTTTTTTTTTAAATTGAAAAAATAGTTTTCATAAAACTCCAAAAAACAATTAAAGATCAAAACATTTCCATGCATAGTTTTATCAAGAACATAAAACATGAACACATAGAAATCAAGAACATGCTAGAAAACAAAAATCAAAATAAACATGATCATTTCCTCGTAGCAACATCTAATCAAATAATCATTTAAACTCATTGAATCTATTGACTATCATACAACTAGAGCATACTCATAATATGAACAAGACCAAACATAAACAAAATGTTTCCGAAAATCAAAAACATCAATCAACAAGAGAATAGACCGGAGTAAAATATGCTATATCAACAATAAAACTATGCTCTGGTACCGATTGTTGGTGTTAGCTGGAATAAATTTCCAGAAAATATTTTCATAAAATCATTTTCAAGAACACCATAGTTTTGTAAAATCAAGAAATGCAATGGAATTGGCCGTTTAAAATATTTCTTTTTATTAAACATTTCAGCTCGTGATCTAACATAAATTAACTCTTGATCTAGACAAGAACAATACCCGGATTCGCTCCATAACCTTATTGTCTTCCTTTCTATTCTCGAAAGCCATTTGATTGATCTGGTGGGTGGTTACCTTCTTGATTCCCAACAAAGAGATCCGCAGATGAATAAGAAGACAATCTCTTCGATCCGATTTCTCCGGGACGGCCGAAACACCAAGGATAGTGAATCCCTAGTGGTGGCCAATTTTCTCTGCTCTCTCTCTCTCTCTCTGTTTTTCGTGTGACATTCTCTTCTCAAGGGGGTATTTCACATGCAACACTTATATCTGGTTGCTAGAAAACTTTTCTCTTAACTATAGGGAGATTAGTAAATCCTAATAAGCTTATTGGGCTTGTTGGGCTCAACTGATTATCAAATAACTATTGGGCTTTAATTTGAACTAGAAAGGGGACCAGATGGATCCATAAATCCCAAGCTCTAATAGACCATATATCCACTATCATAATTAACTCTTAATTATGATTAAATCTTGTCCATTAATATTGAGGCACACCACTATAGGCATAATATTGAACTCTTGGACTAAATGTCATATATTTTCTGCGAAGCTTATTAACAATTAATTAGCTTGATCCATTTAGCATATACTATACCTGTAGACATAGCCCCAATGCAATACCGTACTAGTAGGGTGAAATTACCGTATTACTTCTCTAGTACATATTTATCTTTGAGTTATCATTTTTTATCTAATGGATAACAGTTGACTATGGTATTTGTATCTGCTTATACCAACATAGTCAAATTCACATTATGAATACTGGGGCCCTGGTTTATATTATCCAAGTACTTAAAAAAACTCAAAGTGACATCATATGTATGGTGTCCATCATAAAATACATTCTACACATTTCATATACTTTATCTTCCAAGATACCGGAGTTCAGACCATAAATCGGAACTAGTCTTTTAGTAACTCAAAAAGACAAAACACATGAAAGTAAGTTCGTTAATCACTAGGATTAAGGTCTTTTACAATAGTGCTAGATTAGTAAAATTAGAAATTTGAGTTACAGCACTTAACCTCAAATTCTAATTCACTAGGTCCTGTTCGATGCTATTATAACTTTCTTATAACATACTAGTGTTTCTATCTGAAGACTCACTTCGATAATTAGAGACTTCATTAATTAAATAGACAACACTATATTCTATGGCATAGTAAAATATTTCATTTTTAATATACAGAATGTGAACAATTTAATTTAAATATAATGAAATAAAGAATATAATGTCTCCCACATATGAACTCATCATACGAATAATTTTTTTATTACTCATTTCATGTCTTGGAATCTTTTAGATGTTTGCATAAGATAAATATACATATCACATGTATATCAATGGGACATAAATGAAATAAAAATTCATAATATGAAATTTATTAATAACAAATAGATACTAAATAATCTAATAAATATTGTTTAAAATGTCTAAATAATAAACTGGTTTATAGTATATTATTCCAACACTAACCCCCAAGGACCCAAAGTTAAGTGAGTACCAAAAATCTATATTTAAATCTTTGTTGTAGGAACAAGCAAGAAAGTGGTTGCTCCAAATACTTGACTGATGACTTCACCAAGCTCTGAATTTTCACAATGAATTGATGGTAGATATTTCATTTTTGGAGACCGCAAAAAGCAAGATCATTGGCATAAGTAATATCGGTAACAACTTTTGCCTATCTTTGAGAATGTCTTGCTAGAAATATAATATGCTTAAATTTTTATCAATTATGTGATTAAAGTTATTGAGTTTTTCTTTTACTCTTTCAAATGATCAAGTTAAAAATTTGAACAAATGAAATTATATCTTTTGATAAAAAAAATTTATATTATCATTGTTAAAATGTTTTCAAGTCAAAATAAATTTTGTTTTGTTTAAAAGAAAATATTTATTGATTGTGGCATATAAAACTTGGACATGCTAGTATGGTTATAATTTCAAAACTTTACTAAAAGAATCTTGTTATGGCTTATCTAGTATAATTTTTGGAAATTACAAGATTTGTAAGGCATGTCACTTTGAAAACTAAGTAAATTATTTTTGAAAAATATTATGTTTTTGAGTTAGTTGATAATTTTTCAAAAAAAAAAGATTTACATGATTTTCTTTATTGGTTCCAAAATGGCCTTTACCATATCGAATGCAAATGTTTTACTAAAATACTTTTAGGCCAAAATCATCAACACTATTTATTATATTTTAAACAAGGGGTTGATTAGACTTATTTTAAATAAAATATTAATATGAGTTTTGAAATGATCAAAAACCCAATATTAGTTATTTTAGAGTCTTTGAATGAAAATTTTTTTAAAACACCAAAGACAACTTGAAAATATTGATTCAAAATCCAATGTTGGAATTTTTCCTAGTTACTCTACTACTAGTAATACATAAAGAGAGTTTTTCAATCAAAGAATTAAGTAGTAGATGAATCTACGCATGTAATATTTGATAAGACTAATGACTCCTCCAATGAGAAAAGCATAGATGATATTATTGTAGGTATGGTATTAAGCTTGAATGATTGAAGCTTAACGACAAATCAAAAAAAGATAATTAAGTCCAATCATATCACACAAAAAAAAAAGGCGAAGAGCTTTTGGAACGTTAGAATCCTCATCAATTAATCAAGGTATGTCTTCTTAAAATAGTTTGAGCTTGAGCGGGTTAAAGCCTATGAAGACTCTAAAACAAAAAATTGGTATGATTAATGAACTATCTTGAATGATTTATTGAAATTTGTTTATTTTGCACAAACCTTTAAAAATGATTTCATGTTTATCAAAATGATTTTTTCTCAATGTTTTAGTTTTTGATTTAATCGTTTCTCTCATTTTTCAAACAATTTTTTTCTAAAACCAGCAAAAACAGGGTTTTTGACAGACCAAAAATCTGGCTGGTTTATCGAAAAACTGCTCTAATTTTCTCATTCTCTCTACCATAATTGGCATACCAAAAATACATATTTGGTCGACCGATTCTTCAGATTTTTGTGCCTGTTTATGGTTTCACGAGTATCCTCACTCATTTCTTCAATTTTAATTGAATTTTTATTCATGAAATTAATTTTGATTGATATATTAATTGCTCATTTGTGATTTAAATGCTTGCACAATGCATAATACTTAAACTCTTATATATGTGTAAATACTTGATAGTTTTTACATGACAAACACCATGCATAATGAATTGAATTATTTATCTATATTAGTGATGTATTTGAACTCAAAATGACATACTATTTGAATTCAATATTTATATTTTGTAACCTTGGTCATTTTGAATATGTGTACATGATTTTTTATCCTATAACTTTATAAGAACAAATTTTTAATGAATATCACATACAAGGTTCTCATGAATTTTCAGTACATGTTTTGTTATGCTTTGTCTTTTCTGAATATCTATTTCTTATGGTTATTTACACTTGGATAATATTTCATATTTGGATTGAATACTTATTATTACTTATTCATGTTTTTACTTTATATTTGTTAATTAGTATCAATCTTATCCTTCATGTTTATGCAACTTTTTGATGACATCAAAAGAATGGGAAGAATGTGCTTTGATTTAAATTCAATTGATATCAACTTAGTATAGTTCTTCAAAATACAACTGGTATCTATTGTCATAATTTTAATTGGTATCAACTTGGTATAATTTGTTTTCACAATTGATATCCATGAGCTTTTTTTTTAACAAGTGGTATCTATGAGCTCAAATAATAATATGCATAGTTTATAAGTTTAGGGGGAGCATTCAAGGTTTGGTAAGGACGATTGTCTCTCTTATATGAATAATCTTTATTTATTTTGGTTATTGACATTTTGATTATGATTTATATATTGAGATGAAGTATATTTATGATTTACTTGTGCTAAATTGGTCATATATCTTTTAAATGCATTATTTTTTCTACGCTCTATATAGTTTGAATGAAAATAAAAAACAAGAAAATTATTTCACTATTGTGCTTGAATAGTTTAAATTTCTCCTCTATGCTTTATGATTGATTATACTTGGAGAAATATATTTTCAACAAATGAAATATTAATATTTAGAACTTTCATGATCTTGATATGATAAAACTTCTTTACCTAGAATATGCTATGCTTCTTATACTCACTATCATCACATTGTTGTTCAATCTTATATTCGATATTATTATTTTCATTTTGAAGATTGTTCAATTCTTGATTCCTCCTTATCTTCTTATTATATAACTTGTCATACTATTTTTTCACAAGGGAGAAAATTGTTTGTATATTGTTATTTCATATACTTTTATTATATATTCAAAGTGAGGGAGTAATATAGTGAATAAATATAGGGAGAATTGTATTTCAAAGAGATAGATTGATTTTTGTGAGATATCTAGCTTGATATTTGTTTCTATCTTTTCAATGATGTCAAAAAGGGGAGAATAATGGTGATTTATGAATATGAGGATAAAAATATTTATTTATGAGTGTGCATATTTTAAGAGGGAAAATTTTATTTAGCACAGACTTTAATATTTTCTTATAATATGCTTATGATGCCTAATTGAGTTAAAAGGGGGAGCTACTCCTTTAATTTTGTCAAGCATATTTTGAGATTGAGCTTAAAATATGGTAAAGATTAAAGTAAAATTGTCAAATTTTATATTTTCATATCCTTATTACATATTTTCTTTTATCTCATAAATCAATATTTGTCATCATAAAAAGGGAGAGATTATTGAGAATTTGAGACTTCAATCTTACTCACTCTTATTTTGAAGATAACAAACATTTGATTTAGTAGTAATGATTTACCTTAAGTATGTAGTGAAATAGCTTTAAAAGTTCTAACTCAAGTTGATTAAGGAATCAAGCTTGAAGATGGATGCATATTGGAATTATTAGAATCAAGCTTAAAGATGAACAATCAAGATATAAGACCATGATTAGATAGGGTATATTCATATTTAGTATTGTATTTGATTTAGTTCATTGCACATAAAATTCTGTTTGTATTGGCTCATACTTTTTAAAAGAGTTTTCAAACTATCTTAAATTTAAAATGGTTATTTTATTATAGAAGTTTGACAATAGAAAATAATTTTTTTGAATGGGCAAACTATTCTTCAAAACCTGATTTCTTAAGTTTAAATAAGTTGCAAATATATTTGAAATCATGATTATTTGATATAGGCTAGAAAGAGATTTTCTATTTGTAAACTAGAACATATTTCGGTATGAATATTTTCTAAGTTATTGTTAAATATCTTTGTGAAACTAAAATAAGTTTGCAATTGCCAAAATACTCTTTCAACTTGATTTTTAATGTTTTTAAAGTGTTTAAAATAAATTTAGAACACAGTTTTTGAAAAATGCCAAAAGCTATCAAAATTTGAAACGTAACCAAATATTGAAACTGTCAAAATAAGCAGGATTTTGGTCTACCGAAAATGTCTCCAGTCTACCGAAAATGGCAGCGAAAAAAATATTATCATTAAAATTTGACCATTGAAAAAGCACTACCAACGGTTAGTATATTCGGTCTACTGAAAATGATAGAATGTTTGTCAAATGGTTATAAATAGCTAGATTTCTTTCAAGTTTATATATAGAAGGTTTTCTCATACTTGAAATAATCTTTGAACATTCTTACATTGTTTATATCATACTTATTCTTACATTGCTTATATCATACTTTCAAAGTGTTTAAATTAATTTTTGTGATTCAAACTTTTCAATATACTTTTTCACAAAAATCACTTAAGCCAAACTAAATTATATCTTGTGTTTATATCTATTCTCTCTAAGCTTATCTTATATCAAATACTTTCATTAGAGAGAGATTCTAGTTAAGAGATTCAACCAAAAAAAAACGAAAATTATAATTATGAGGTGAGGTTGCCACCGGAGTCTTAAACAATCCGAGTGTAGGTAGATTGCCACTGGAGTCAAAACAATCCATTTTAGGTGAGGTTGTCACCGGAGTCTAAACAATCCGAGTGTAGGTGAGGTTGTCACCGGAGACTAAACAACCCATGAATTGGTGAGATTGGTACCGGAGTCAAAACAATCCAAGGCTAGATATGATAGAGCTGGAGTCAAGACTATTATAAAGGCATGAGTGTACCTAAGGAGAAATCACTCATTGTGTACAAAGGTCAGTCAAGCCCACAATCTTGATCTGAATAGTGGATGCTCAAGGCAATTTACCGAGGGCCGGGGATATAGGTAAACCATCTTGTTTATTAAATCTCGTAAAATCCGAATTTGCACTTTCTTTATCCCTACACTCTTTACTTTATTGTAAGCTATTTAACTGAGTGTTTGATACTTAGTGCGCTCAATATACTTGCTACTATTGCTATGTATTTAGTATTATGGTTGATTTAGCTAAAAAATCTCAAAATAATGGCCTATGGTTTTAGATAGTTGAAAAGTTTCTTAAAATATTTTAAAACCCAATTCATCCTCATTCTTGGGTATTCAATCTTAGGCTAACAATAGCTAACAATTGTCACAAATATTATGTATGAAATGTAACTTTATTCAATATCTAAAATATTCATTAAATATCCAAAATAATAAACACTTTTTAGGTATAAATAACAATTAGTCATTCTTCAGTAGTTAAAAACCTCATATAAACTATGAATAGGCAAAAAGCCTAGCATAAGACACTTGTATGTTTGGGGTTGTCTGACTGAGGTAGGCCATATGGTTAGAAACTGGACTCAAGAATAATAAGTTGCTACTTTATTAGATACTCTAAATGGTTAGGGGATTTAGGTTTTTTGATCTCTCTAGTAAATCCTTTTTTGAGACAGAAAATGCGAGATTTCTTAAGAATATTGAATTTTTTTTTATTGGTAAAGGGAAGGAGGGAGGGAGATAAGATCAGAAATATTGTCTTTGAAGAGGAATTTATTTCTCTTTCTGCTATTGCTATGGAGAATATCTAGGCTTCTAAAACCTGACATTACTCAAGATGCAAATTCAGATTATCAAAAGAGTATTTCATAACATCCTGTCCAAAATGAGGAAGTTGCTCATGAGGAACAAACTTAACAACCTCAAGAGAAAGTGTCATGAAGGAGATCCACTAGGGAAAAGAAATATGCGATTCAAATGATTATGTCTTCTTTTTCCAAGAACATGTATTTTGATATGGGAGTAGAAAATGATCCAATCAATTTTGCTAATGTCAACCCATGTTCTAATTCTCAAAGTGAATTGATGATGTGAAAGATAGGACAAAATCTATTAAAGACAATGATATTTGGGATCTCTTCGTATTACCTAAAGGTTCGAAGCCCATTGATTGGAAATAAAAAATTAATATAAAGAAGGATTAAAAGGGTAATATCGAGAAATATAAGGCTCGTCTAGTTATCAAAGATTTTACTCAGAAGGAAGATATTGACTATAGAGAGACTTTCTATCCAGTTTTAATAAAAGACTCTTTCAGGATAATTATGGCACTTGTAGCTTATTTTGATCTAGAGCTATATTAGGTGGATGTAAAGACTGCAAGTTTCTCGTCAATGTATTATAGATTCCATCAAGTTACTTCTTCGTTTAGTTTTAAGGAAAATTTAGTTGATCGTTTGTATAAATCATAAGTTTAATGAGAGCAAGTATATCTTCCTAGTTTTATATATCGATGACATACTTTTAGTAAGCAGTGATATAAGCTTATTGTATGAAACCAAGAATTTCTATTGAATTTCCTTGATATAAAAGATCCTAGGAATGTCTCTTTTGTATTAGGATGTCACAAAAGAGCTATATCAATAATATGCTTAATAGATTTGGCATGAAGGATTGTACCCTAGGATATATACCCATTACTAAAAATAATTAATCTAGTCTCAGATAGTGCCCTAAGAATGAGATTAAAGTTAATGAAGTACAAAAAGTTTCCTTATACATTAGTAGTAGGGAGTCTTATGTATAGTTAAGAAGGTATGTATTCGTTGATGTTTAAATAACTTTAATGTGGATCATAAGAAAGCAACAAAATGATTTATGCAATATTTATAGCCAATAATAGACTACATACTCACCAATTAGAGATCTGATCATTTGAAGATCATGGGGTATCCAACTCTGATTTTGCTAGATGTCTATATAGTAAAAAGTCCATTTCAGATTATATATATTTTTTAGCTGGAGATGCTATTTTGTGAGAGTGTTAAACAGACACTCGCATATTCTTCTAATATGGAGACAAAGTATAGAGCTTGTTATGAGGCATCAAATCAAGAAATATAGTTGATAGATTGTCGTCAACGCTATCAAATTAAAATTTGTATTCCTTCTATTCACTAATCTAGCATGTCCTAAAAGAAACTAGAACAACTTAGTATAGTAACAAGAAGGGTCGATCCTACAAAGATTGAGTGTTAAATTGTCATTAATTATCGAAATTATTATAACCTAACTTTATCAAAGCATCTAAACTAAATGAATTTAAAATTAAATAAATAAAAATAAAAATAAAAATAAATATGTAAATAAAATATAGATAATACTATGATTACGCCTAATTACTCCTAAGTTCGTCAAATTAGGTGATTACTAACCTAATTCTACTCAACTCACTAATCAATAGACCTAACTTAACCTCATTACCTTTTCTGAGTGTCAAATGAGATAATATATTTAATCGAGTCGATATCCATGTCTCAACTATCTAATTAAGCGTTCAATAAATTTAGCCCTTATGTTGGTAATAAAGGCATCACTCATCTCCCGGTCTCACAATAAACTAAACTTTCAAAATGACTGTCTAGGCATTGATCAATAAAAACACATTAACTAACAAAAATACTTGAAAACGCATATCTATTTGAACTAAAAAGATACTTATTTTGTTAGTATAAAACCGACTCATCAATAGTTGCGAAACTTTATCATTGGATTGCACATTAAGTATTTGTGATAACAAGGCTGCAATGTAATAATACAAAAACTTTTTAAAATTGAAGTACATAGATTTTAAGTTTTATATTATTAAATAAAAAGTTCAGAGTTATTTAATTTCTATTGAACGTATAAGTATAAATTCTATGATAATAGCCATTCACTAAGAGTTTACCGCATGATCTCACTTAGACGGGTAATTATTGAAAAATAAATAAAAAAAACCATGAAAAAAACAAAAGAAAAAAAAAAGAGAAAAAATTAAAGGCCCATGAAATAAAACCCAACTTAATAAAGTCATTTGAAATATAAAACGAAACAAATACGATCCAGCCATATGGTTGAGCAATACAAACCTGGATTGCAGCAAATTATGATTGTTCAACCATGAATTATGACACTATATAGAAGTGTTTAATGGTCATCAACAACAACAATGAAATTTATGGTTACCGAGAGTGGCCATTGATCACGGACCCAAATCCGGGCACCATATAAAAGCACGCTGACGGGAAAAGTAAACGTGGGTGGCTGTAGCTGTTGGAGAAAATTTGGACCTGAGGTGGCCGAAGGCATTGCTTGGTTTCCTTTTACTAGAGAAGTAATGGTTGTACTTTTATGATTTGGGTATTGCTTGGTTGCCGAGATATTATCTCAATTTCTTGTTCTCTTCATCAATGGACTAGAAAGTAGGTTGTGTTTCTTTTATTTGGCCTATGACAGTCTACTTTGACTGTGATATATGACATATATTATTGTTGGTAAAACGAAGAAAATAAAATGAGAATTTTGGATACATCTGGATTAGGGGAGAAAAAGTAGGATATTAATTAGAGTTCAATACCATTCTAACCTTGTGTTTAATTAGAGCCCATGGCCGTGAGTTGTGATTAAAAAAAAAAAAAATTGTTCACTTTACAGTTTAGAAGTTGGGAATTCAGGAAAGGGACGACTGAAATTGGAGGTTTGAGCTAGAATTCCTTTGTCAATGGCTTTTTTCTACCAGTTACCCCTCAAAGTGAGATCATGTGCCTTTCATATGACATTTAACTGCCACTTTACTACTTTTAACAGAAGTGTTAAAAAAAATCTAATTGATACAAAATGTTAAAGTTTGGGAGTCAAAAGCTACGAAAAAAGAAACGAGGACTTAATTAATACAATAGGTAAAATTTGGGGACCAAGTGATATTAACCCTTTATTTTCCATAGTTGGCTCTTGGTATAAGATGTTACCTTGATAATTACATAGAAGAAAGTCTTAGGTTGGACAAAAAAAAAAATTAACCGCCGAGTCATAGATGATGGTAATAAATCCGAATATGATTTGACATAAATATTTAATTTTGGAATAGCAAAAACCAAAAGGGGTGGTGGAACCGGGATAGGTTGAAGAGTGGGTGGGTCGGTATGTGCAGGTTGTGGGGGCCTCTTCTCTTCTAAAGCAGCTGTACGTGAGCGTTGTCTCGTGAGAGATTTGTCATTATTACTAAAAACCATACAACGGTGAACTTCCAAGCCAATCACAGGCAATTAGTCGTTACTGGGACCCAATCTCCTGCCCCTATTCTCCCTTTCCTTCTCTTTTCATTTTAAATTTTTTTTAAAAATATTTTTCTTTTCTTTCTTACTGATTTACTTGGGGTTTAAATTACTCTCAATTTCTCCCCCCACCAAAAAAAGAAAAAAGAAAAATTACCCTCAATTTTCATTAAATGTACTTCGTGGACTGTGAATGCTTCATTCTCTTATTTATTGTCTTCTACTTGTATAAAAGAGGCGGAGGGAGGGGGCGACAACTCGCAACATTTAAAAAAAAAAAAAAATTGTACACCAAAAAAAATCTATTTTAAAGTTTGCACCCACAAAATATTTTTTTTTTCTACTATGTCCTCGTTATTTAGACTCTATTTCGATCTTAGATTTTAAGTACGGAAAAAAATAAATTATTAGAAATTGCATTATCTTTTATTTAGATTTTATAGAAAATTTGTTTTACAAGATTTTGTAAGGAATATTTTCAGTAAATTTGGAAGAATTAGATATAATGAAAATATTATGATAGAAAAGTTTCGAAAACTCAATTTTATAGACCTTTTAGAAAATATTTTTCTTCTCTTTTTCTTTTAATTTTTCTCTCACAATTGTTTACCTTATTAAAATCTTAGTTCCAAACATAGCTAATGCGAATTATCATTTACTATCCTCAAAACTCATTTATTCATGTTTCACATGTATTCTAAATCTTTTTTTCTCCCTAGGAATAGAAAAGCGAAACAAATCTTTCGTGAGGATAAGAAATTAGACAGAAAAAAAATCAAAATTTTATAGAAATCCTTCCTGATGTGTTCTATAATCGTACTTTATTGTCATTGGGATATTATAAAATTAAGTTAGTTTCGGCGTCATTATTGCATTTTAAAAATAATCTTGATTACATTCCCATTGTAAATATAAGTCTTGACTCCACCACTAGCTGGAAGCTTAGTTTTTGTACTGATAACTTTTGATTCTTTAAAGTAAAATTTCTTAACAAAACGAAAAAAATGTAATATTTTCAAATAAACATTATAGGATGTGATGCAATAAAAATTAACTATGACAAAATCGGTTAGGACCGGTAAAGTATTACCCAAGTTAGATTTTTGAAAGTGGTTGAATTTTAAAGGTATATTTTGAAGTTTAATACATTATAAGTTTATTATTGTGGAAACCGTTTGAAAAATTTGTTACGAAGAGTTCTATTTAATTTTTTTTTTTGGAGGCATTGTTATTGAGATTTAAAGTGAACAAATTTAAGATATTAGAGTTTTACTTAAATAAGTAATTATATCCACCTCCAATATTGAGGTACTAAGTTCAAATCCTCAATCCCACCACCAATTGTCAAAAAAATAATGTTTCTGCATTTATTTTTAGTTAATACAAATTTCCACCTAGCATTAACCACAATTGATGTAAAGAAAAATAAAAAAATTAATCTTCAGGGTTTCGCTTTTGTGGCAATAAGTCCTAGTTGGCAAAATTTTTGCCAATTCAATCAAGAATAATGTAAAGATCTCATGTGGCATGGGAGTGATTACTAGCTAATCAACCGGTGAATATTATTAAATTTATAGATTTATGGCCACAAATGGTCACTAATTTATGGTAATTTGGACCTCAAAATTCTAATTGTAGTAATTAAGTCTCTAGATTTTCTAATTTGAAGTAATTTGGTCCATGAGTTATCTAAATTATAATATACTATTAAATTTATACATATGAGGAATATGTTGTATTTAATCAAGAATAGTGTTAAGATGTCATATGGTACGAGGGTGGTTACTAGCTAATCAACTAGTAAATATTATTAAATTTATGAATTTGGATCTTAAAATTCAATTGAAGTAATTAAGTCTCTATACTTTCTGATTTGAAGCACCTTGGTCTATGGATTGTCTAAAGTATAATATGCTATTAAATTTCTATAAAAAATACGCTTGAAGAATACGTTGTAATATCTGAAGATGTTAAATATACATGACGAGCAAATTCTAATATATCAATTGAATAGTAAGAAATCACATACTATTTGAGTTGGTATTAAATTTGGGATAATAATTACGATTATTAGTACCATCCATCTTTCATTCAATATTTTGTAATCTGTAAAATATTATATATTCATTTATAATTGTATTTTAAGAGAAATGATTGATTATGATACTTCATTATTAATGTCTTTTTTTAGAAAAGAAATTATAGGGATATTGATGAATATATCAGTTGATATAGCTAGTATATATATATATATATATTAATTTACTCAAGGAACAGAAAAAAAAAAAAAGCTAGATCGAATATATTAGTTAGTTTATCTATGGAACAAATAAATTTATTTACTTAGTACATAAATTGATTTGTGTATTAGTTGATACAAATGTGAAAAATTATATATCATTGCACACTTTACACTTCTTTTGTCACCATATCTTTGTTCTTTGTTACGCATAACTGATTACGTAAGTGTACTCAAGATATCTCGTTACTTTTAAATTTGGGATGATTCAATGGAATCTACTCGGTTGACAAATCTGGCCAAACGTTATTTCTCACGTCACGTCACATCACGAGCATAGTTGAGTGTTAATCATATTTCTTTAATTTATTTTCACTGTGATTAGCTAGATCATTATATATCTTGTGCAAAACTTTGTGGAGACCCATATTTTTACCCTCTATAACTTTTATTAACAAGATGATAGTGCCTCGAAGCGTTTTTAGGTTTATAGCCCTAGCATTATTGTAATACTATTTTTTCCATCACAATCGAACTGTGAACTCTGTTGATAAGGACTTGTGGAAGATTGAAAGAAAAAGGGGTTAAAAAAAAAAAAGAAAGAAAGAAAGAAAGAAGGAAATAAGAGAAGGATCTCCTTTAGGTCTTAGTCAATAAAAAATTAGGTATTCTCACTGGTATAAAGGTTGGTCCTTCCTGTGAGAAGTAGTTGGTTTTTCCTCTTAAACCTAATTGTTATGATATTGATGCGTTCTTGTACACAAAATATCATTTGTCAAACAAAACGCGATGTATTTTCTTTTAACTTTTTTTTCTTGATTTTAAACAGAATAATAATAATGTTAACTCGACATTAATAATACGTTGAGAAATGTTGTCAAAGAAACCAGCTCACAGTCTAGAAGCAAAAATGCCAACTCGAACAACATTATTCAGAGCAAAAACATCGTGCAACATTATAAATATTCGTAAATATGTAACATGCAATAATGTTAGCCATAAGATTGGTTATTGTTTTATTATTTCTTGTGCAAATATAAAGATTTATGTTTTCTAACTATAATTTACAGTTTGTCACGTTATAGCATGCACTTCTTAATGTTGTTTCTTAACGTGAATATCACTTATTCTTAAAAAAAAAAAAAAAAACGTGAATATCACCATTCTTATTTTTTTTTTTTTACAAATTACAACTCAATAATTGTCATGTAATTTTTAATTTTTTTGAATGATTGTGTAATAATTCATGAGTCAAGTGAATCTAAAAAATATATATTAAACAAGGCCGAGCCATGTGACTCATCTTTTTAAATATATATAGAGAAAGCAAGGCCACCCAGTATCTAAATTCGAGGGTGCGAATTTTTCAGGATTTGGTGAAGCAAAAAACAGAGAATGAGAACATTCCAGCTTGAGATTACTGAGAAAAAGGAGACAAAAATAAATAAATACGCATAACCTAGTCAAGATTCACCCCATCCTTCACACATGCACCTTCCCCATTGCTCAACCCGTAGCTGACGTGTCCGCCATGTCATCGTCTCATGGCTTTTTCCTTTCTTCTTTTTTAAAAGAAAAAAATATTAATTAAATTAAATCAAATCAAATCCTCTTCTTCCAACAATTATTACTCTCTCTCTCTCTCTCCCCTTTTCCCTCTTAAGATTTCCAAACCAAAGCCAAAGCCAGAGCTACATAAAAAGGTTTTCCTCATTGTAATTTTGACAGTTTTGGGCTTTACTTTGAACTTTCTAAAGTTCTTCTTCTTTGATCTTCTTTAAGACTGGTTACCAAGAATCTTTGATTCTACTCTTTCAACTATTTTTATCACTTTTCTTTTTGGTTTTTCAAACTTACCAAAAAAAGAGAAAGATATAGTGTTAACAATAATCATAACCATTGTACTTGCATCATCAACTTTTCTTTTTTCTTTTTTCTTTTTTTTTTTTTTTAAATCCTTGCATACACTACCATAACTTCCAATCTCCCAATTTGTCTCCCGAATCCTGGAAAATCCTGAAATCTCGAGATTTTCCCGGCATTTTTCCTGCTTTCCAAACAGTCTCTTCACCTAGTATGTCTTGTCCGAATCCGAATCCGAACACGGAGGAGAGCACCAAGTGCAAGATCAGGAAGCGGAACTGCTCATCTTCGTCTTCGTCCTCGCTGGTGCGGAAGTACCGATTCAAGCGCGCGATTCTGATGGGGAAGCGAGGGGGTTCGACCACGCCGGCCGCGCCCATGTGGGAGACCGCCAGTCCGGCGCCAGTTTCCATGGCGGACGCCGGCGCCGGCGGCGGAGGAGGGAGAGGGAAGGAGGCGGTTTCGGTCTCGGCCAGGAAGCTGGCGGCGACTCTGTGGGGGATGAACCATAGTCCTAATTGTAAGGAGAAGAAGAAAGAAGGTCAAGCCAAAGACAAGTTTCCCAAATTGCCCTCCTCCCAATCGGCCTCATTGCCTCCACATTTGTCCGATCCATCCTATACTCCCATTTGTGACGTGGGTTTTTCTTCTTTTTTCTTTTTTTTTTTAATTATTAAATTTATATATATATATTTATAAATATATATATGTTGTGTGTAAAAAACACGAATCCCAGAGAATAATGGGTGAATAAAATTTTGTGCCAAATTGAGCTTTTGTGTGAGTTGGGACGTTTAGATGGGATGGGGATTAGTTCGAAGACATTGTGTTTAGTTTTTCAGTACTTGCTTATTGGGCTTTGCTAGCTTTTGTCTCCTGCTCTGTTATTTGCAAAATTGTTTTTCTTTTTTTTTTTTTCGGTTCTTGTTTTTCTTTTTTTGGTAAAAATCAATGAAGAAAAATTATTGTTTCAAAAGGGTTGTTTGCATATTTATTTATTAACTTATTTATTGAGTTATTTTTGGGACTTTTGCAGAGAAGAAGAGAGGGACACGGACATGGTCATGGTGGAGGAGGAGGACATGGCCACCTGAGAACAATGTCAGCCGTAGCACAGAAATTTCAGCTGACTGATTACTATTTGGGAGGTTTGGATTCGCTTAGCACTGCCACTTTGATGGAGGTAATTAATAATTAATTAGTTCGTTTTGGGGTCATTTTCAATTTATTCTTTCTCTCAAATGAGAAAAATTAATTAAAAAAGTATACGTTATTTTTAAAAAAAAAAAATTGTCACTTAATGGTTTTGGATTATTTATTGTTATACATACATCAGAATAAGTTCTCTGCGTTGTCATATTTTTTTGTGTATTGAAATAATTACACCTCCTTTGTCTAGTTCACCGTATTTTTATAGTCCATATGAGTTATAATAAAACGTTCTTAACACTGTTCAAAGTCATTTACATATTCATATAATTGACATGTTTAATGCGTATTCCTTTCTGGGGATGCCTTAGAATTTTCACAGTTGAATTGTGTCCGAGTTGATAACACACCATTTTGTGGTTCAAAATGCAGGTTCAAGATCATTCCCGAGGCAAAACACACCACCGGAGATGCGTGAATGGAGTCAAGACTCGTTTGAAGGAGGTTAGTGGTGGACTTGCTACGTCCAAGGAGCTTGTGAAGCTTTTGAACCATGTCTGGGGTCTTGAAGAGCAGCGTTCTTTGAGTACATCCCTCTTCTCCGCGCTACGTTTCGAGCTCGATCGGGCTTTTATCCAGGTCGATCGGTTTGTCCGAGAGCAGAGGTCGAATCGGAGCGAAATTGAGTGCCTGATGAAGCATTTCGCAGGGGAAAAGGCAGCCTGGAAGAGCAAGGAGCGTGAGAGGATTCAGGGTGCCATATCCTGCATGGCTGAAGAACTCAAGGCAGAGAAGAAGCTGAGACGACAAACGGAGAGGTTGAGCAAGAAGATTGGAAGCGAATTGGCTGATACAAAGGCAGCCCTTTCGAAGGCGTCGAAGGAGCTTGAGAGAGAGAAGAGGGCAAAAGAGATATTGGAGCAAGTCTGTGATGAGTTAGCCAGGGGCATTGGAGAGGACAGAGCTCAGGTTGAAGAGCTAAAGAGGGAATCGGAGAAAGTTCGCGAAGAGGTCGAAAAGGAGAGGCAAATGCTTCAGTTAGCGGATGTTTTGCGTGAGGAGAGAGTTCAGATGAAGCTCTCAGAAGCCAAGTATCAGTTTGAGGAGAAAAATGCAGCGGTGGAGCAGCTGAGAAATGAGCTTGAAGCCTATCTGATATCCAAAATGGGAAGAGAAAACGGCGAATTAGGTTCTCCCAAGTTCGAAAAAATTAAGGAACTTGAAGCTTACTTGAAGGAAATCAACTTCGGATCAGCTCAGAAAGCAGAGAAAGAAAATGGAGGGAAGCTTGAAAAAGGAGGAGGAGGAGAAGAAGAGCAGGAGGGAGATGACTCAGTTGATAGCGATCTTCATTCCATTGAACTTAACATGGACAACAAAAACAGGAGCTACAAGTGGAGTTACGCATGTGGAGACGAAATCAACGAAGAAGAAGACGACGATGACGGCGAAGACTCGAAAAGGATTTCGGTTGATAGAGATTTCAAAGGGAGAAAATCCATCTCTGAAAAGATTCAATGGGGAAGCATATGCTTGAACAAATGCACCAATGATCTTGAGTTGGACTTTGGCAACAAAAGTCAGGGACGTTCAGATGTTGTTTCACAAGCTAAGAAACAAGAATTTGAAGATGAAGTAAAGAGATATATATCTGTTAAGGGTCTTGCAGATCACATATTATCAGGCTCAGAATTAGTACCAATTCCTGGCTTTACAAGTCCAACTAGGAAGTGGGGTTGAGCCTTTGGTTTTTGAAGTGTTAAATGGTTACAATTTTATTGGCTAAAGTGATCATGTCATGGTCCAAGCTAGAAGGAAAGAGAGGTGAATATCAGTCTCAAGTACTACATTTCTCTCGTTTTGTTTTGCCTCTTTGAGTTTTATGTTTTTGGTTTTCCAAATATTTCGAAGCTTGATACTTGCTTGTTTGCATTAATCAAGTTTGGCGCGATAGAATGCACAATTGTAAATAGTCTTGTAAAATGATGTATGCAATGTCAAATATATTTTTATTTATACAAAAGCCGTTTTATTGTATATACTATATATGTTATTTTATTCACCTCACATAGATATAAAATATATGACGAGAATCCGCTTGTTCTTAACAAATTTTGTTGCATCGCCTTGTTATTCAGTACTATAAATATAACGGTACAATGGTTAAGCAACTAATCGATGATGCTCCCAAAAAAAAAATTGTATATATAATATAAAAAATAAAAAAATAAAAGTGATGCAATGTTGAAAAAATTGTCTCCTACATAAATATTTGTTAAAAGTTGGACCATCGAACTAGAAGATTAAACGGAAAAAGTACATAACTCTTTGGTATTCACTTTTTCTTTTTTTAAAAAAAAAAAAAAAAACTGTTTTGGAAAATTACAATTTAAACCCAAAATTTTAGTTTTCCTTCAAATTTTCGTTAGTCAACACGGTTGATGAAAATTAGTGATAGGGATACAAAATATATCCTCTAGCTGCGTTAGGCGTATGGAATTGGATATAATTGTACTTGGGATGGAGATCTGGTTTCTATTTTGTGTTTATTGTCTATTGTAGTATTGGATCAGACTAAAATTACAAAGATACAAAATATATTATAAATTAGTTTTAAAATATTAAATTTGCAAATATGAATATTTTAATTTACTTTTTGTTGAATTTAGATCTAAAGGGAATAAAAAACACATTAAGGGTGGGACCCATTAATATTGGAATGTGGGATTAGGATACCGGCACTAATAATAATATCAAAGATAATTACAGTATAATTATAAATTGATATAATATGATAAATGCGACATGATTATAAATTGACATAGTACGACATGATATGATTATTATTTATATGTAGCATTGCATGATTAGTAATTATGTCTATATTGACACGGTACAAATAGATGCACGTGACATAATAAATACAAATAATAAGCATGATTAATAATAATAACTAGTTTTCAAAAAATTATTTAAATTTTGAGTTATATAATTTTTTTGGCACAATTTTAATACAATAAAGGTAGAAAGTATTTAGAAAAATAGAATTTATAAATAAAAAATATAAATATTTGTCAGTTTCTAAGTTTTGAAAGAAAAACCTCAAAATTTAATCAGTTTTGATTAAAGAATTCAAAGATATTAAAGGTATAAGGCACTCAAATATATTAAGGATTTAAAGGCAAAAATCACCTCCAATAGAAGCCTTAAAAATTAAGAAAGAAAAATATATTTTGAGTAGGTACAGAAAAATATATTTTGAGTAGGTGCCAACCATAATTTAAAAATTATTGTATATTATATAAATTTAATAGGTAAGAACGTAATTGTGATGTGCTTAGATTATATAATCCAAGTTAATTCATATTTCTAACTTGTAGTTGTAATATTCTAATTTAGACTTTTATTTATATGAAAACTTAGCTCAATTTTTCAAACAATTCATCTTTATCAAATAACAATTAATAATTCATGTTTCATAATCACTTAAAAGTAAATATATACTAATTAATAGTATTAAAATACTGAAATTTGTTCAAAACTAATTGAATAAGGAGTATGATTATAGCACAAGAACAATACGGAAAAAAAAGCATAATTAAGCTCAAAAAATATTATAGTATCAAAAACAAATATAATAAGAATTGAAAATAGCACAATATTATAAACACATGTAATTAAGTATGAAAAATAACACAATACGGAAAAAAAAAAAAAAAAAAAAACATAACAATACATGACTACTAATCATGCTCCAACCCGTATAGCACAAGGCCTAAATACGCTTCTTGTAAACGTGCTTAGGTTGCTACGACAAGAATTAGTTAATATCAATACATACTAGTGTCATTAGTATTAGAGGAAATTAGGTTGACTTGCATTTTTTGAAATATCTTTTAAGAAATACGGTCCACTTTTTGAAATATTGGTTTAAACGGTAATGGATAAATTAATCCTTTAAAAAAATGGATACATTAAGTTCAAACCTTTGTTTGGTCTTATTATCCGCGCTTTTATCAACATTTTTTCTTTTTTCTTTTTCAAAAAAATTATAAGTTTTTTTTTTCGCTAAATAAAAAAAAAAAAAAAAAGTTAAAGCCTTTTGAAGCGCCTTTATATTTTGTTCGTTTAAAAGAACCACGATCCTTTATCAAAAAACTACCATTTTAGTTATTGTTTTGTAAAAAACGCCATATTCTAGTCCTTTTTAAATAATAATACATTAAAAAAATCAAAAAATAATTGGCCCCATTTGATTTATTAATTTGAATGGGTGTATTTAAATGAAAATTATAGAATGACTTATAATTGGAATAAGAGATATTTGGAGTGAAATAAAGTAAAATAAATTGTAATTAGAATGAGAAATATTATGATAGATTATTCAAAAACACCTCTTAAGGTCCATTCTCATTCTGAGACACAAAAACTCATTTCAATGGTTGATGTGACTGATAGACTATTTAAGTGAAAAAAATGAATTATTGAAATAAATATACATTTTAAAAGACCATTTGAATAAAAAAAAATCTAGAATTATTGAAACAATCATTCATTCCAATAGGTCTCCCATAATGAAATGATTGAACTAAATAGGCACTTTTAAAAAGAAAACTTGTAACAACAAATAAATAATATAAAAATAAATAATTTTCGTTCACGTTTCTTTCATTCAAATATTTTTGAGTATTATTTTTATTTTTTAATTATTTTTTTAAGAAAACTTTTTATCAAAATTAAATTGTTATAAGTATACATTCCTTTATTATAGTTATCTTACCCATTTTATATATAGTAAACTCGAACAACCAGTTTATTTATAGTAAACTGTAAGGGGTGTTAGAAAATCCTAATGCACAAAAAAAAAAAAAAATCTTACCCATTTTATATTTAGTAAACTGGAATGACCACTTTATCTACAGTAAAATTGTAAGGGGAGTTAGAAAATCCTAACGCATTAAGAATAAAAAAATGTGTCACATATGTCACTTATCGTATAGAGGTAATATATATTTTTTTAGTTACTTTCGATTACTTACTCGGCTATTATTAATCTCCTACTAGATTACTGTGGTAATTAGAAAAATTACTGAGTTCGGCGTTTTCAAAGTCCTATATATAAATAGGATTTTTTTTAATCATTAGATGATAATCTAATGTTTATAATGATTTGAGTAGTTAAAAATAATAATA
>JXTB01000007.1:1964618-1979677 GCA_002914805.1 Parasponia andersonii
TACCTATGGATAGGTATCAATTTGGCCAATGAAAATTTAGCATGCACATTTTTTTATTATAAAAAATAAGAGAGAGAAAGTGCATTAATGATGCACGTCTTTTTATACACTTCATTATAACCATTGGATCACCATCTAATGGTGATCCAACGGCTAAAAAAAAAAATACCTACCTATAGGTAAAGAAAAAAAATACCTATTGGATTGGCAACCATATATATGGGCACCAATCCAGTAGGTATATTATAAGTGTTAATATAAGTATACTACTTGCACATTTATGGACATAAAATTAGAACGAGAGTTGGACATTCCTTATTGACAAGAAAGAAAAGTAAAATCACTTGGTTACCAGATTATATATAATATTTGAAGAAATTAAGAGAAAAAAAATTATCTTAGGTATCCACCAACTTATTTATAGTATTTTGAAAATTAGAAGAGAGGTTGACATTCCTTATTGGTTTTAGAAAAAAAAAATAAAAAAAATTTATAAAAACAGAAAAAAAGAAGATATTCTATCTATGAATAAAAGTTTAGTATTTCTCTTTCAATAAAGAAAAAACAAACTAAAAAAAGATATCACATCTATAGTATCCAAATTAGAATGAAAGTTTAGTGCTCTTCTTTGAAAAAAAATACAAAAATAGAAATTAAAAAAAAAGGGCTACCATAGGTATACAAGTGATACCATAAATATCTAAGTATAAATATCTAAGTAGGTTACTATAAGCATGTGGGAAAAGGGACAAAACAGGTATAAAAAGTTAATTAAAAAAAAGAAAAAGAAATAATAATAAAAGTACTATCGAATTAGCTTAGCATACGTGTGCCAGCGTGTAAGTCACTTTCCGCTAACACACAATTATTTTAGTATTTTGTACGATGATCTCAGGTACCATTTTTCCCAACTTTGCAAATGCTTTGGTATGTATTTTTTAGACTTTTTATACTGAATACCGTAGTATTTTTGAACTATATTTTTTCCCGAAAACACAATATATTTTTTTTCAATGGTGGCTACTTTTTCTGTATTTTTGTACTTTTCTCTTAGTACTTTCACATATAAATGATATTACTTTTGGGAAATGAATTATTTATTTTAATTCAAAGTTGACCGAACATAAAATTAGGATAAATAATCCTAATCTCAATCTCGGTCTATCTCACTAAACATGCATAAACACGTTGAAACTCAACCGAACAGTGTAAAGTATTGCTTATACAAGTAGTCGAACATGATACAAATGGTTACTATTTATCTTGTTTGGTCTTTTTTTAGGCCCATGATACAAACAGTCTTTTTTTAGGCTTATGTTTGTTAGGTTGAATTTTTCGGTGTTTACGGGGTAAATTCGTACTTTCACTTACTAGTTTAACAAGTGTTAATCGGGGAATATTTTGTAAAAGAATCCTAATGTGAAGGTTTGATATGTAATTTTCTGAAGTACAAGATTTTTGATTAGTGAAATTTTCGAATACAAAAGCTAGCGTCATTTCTTGATTTATTTTTTGGAGGGAACACTTCTTTTGAGTTAATCGTAATTCTTTACCACAAAAAAAAAAAAAAAAAAAAACCCACGTGGAGTTGTAAGCTGGTGGGGGCCGATAAGTCTATGTCATAATTAACCCTATCAGACAAATTGTCTAAATTCAGATCCCTATGTCCAAGTGAGTGGTTAAGCAATATATAAATAATATATATGTACATGGATCTTCTTATAATTATAAAGATTTGTATTAAACAAAAAGAACAAAAGAACAAAACAACCGGAAGAACCAACTAGACCCAGCTAACTATCCTCATCACAACCAGGAAAGAACCAAAATAAACCAACCAAAAACAGAGGATGGACAACGAATTTGAAGGCAGAAGTATCATCCCCAACCACTGCTTTCGGAATTAATGTCACTTTGAGATCAAGCAGGACCCTCCTGTGCTCGAATCCATGCATGATCCTAATCTATTCAAATTCTGAGGGGCCCATAAAATAAAGCATAGAAAAGAAAATTGCTTAGATTGTGACACTATGAATAACATGGATATTTAATTGCTCTGTAAATAAGGTTTTTTCTTAGTTGAGCAATGGGGAATTTTTGGTAATGGTGAAAGCCTGGCTGTATGAAATGGTTTCACTCGGTTCAGCAAATTGTCTTGATCCTGGGACACAACTAATCGACTATTATTGGAGTCACCATTTCTTTTTTTTTTTTTTTAAAAAAAATCATATCGAGTCTGAATCTAGATGGATTTACTTCTTGGGAAATAGATGAGTAAATTAGTCATTGAAAAGCTTAGTAATTTTACTTCTGGGTCGTCATAACAGGTGCTAGGATGAATCTTGGAGCAGCTACACAAAGAAAACTGGCACAGGGGCGCAACTGGGCAACAAGATGCGCCACTGGCTGACGCCCCTGTGCCATGCCTGCGGGTTGGTGGCACAGCTGCACCGTCTTTATGGCGCTCCTACACCATCAACGCTTGTTCTTCACCTCGTTTGATGTCTTTTTGCCCCAGTTACGACCAAATGACCTCTAATTCCATTTTCCTCAACTTCCAACGTTAAAACACAAACAAGATATCAAAATAACTCAAATAAAATTAAAAAAAAAAAAAATAGAACTTAGCAAAAAATAAAGACAATTAAGTACAAAATAACTCTATTTTTATAGAATTATTGTAAAATTATCGCTAGTCAAAATAACAATATGCATGCGGTCGATATAAATATTAAATACAATGCAATCATGCTATTATTAATTTATTAACTTTTTGTGAGGAGAACATATTTCTTTAAACAAGTCCATTTTCAAAAATCTTCATTAAATTATAAGCAAATCTAGTTAATTTATTTAAATGTTAAGTTGGCAGGTTCTTAAGTAAATTAAACTATATGGAAAGAAAGTCCAAATGTTCAATGTAGTTTACAAAGGTCCTTGGTTTCATGATGTTTTGAAGCTCTAGGCAATCCAACCATAAATCTATAGTAATTACTTTATATTTCTACTCTAGATTCTGCGGTGGCTGCAATAAATTAGTTGGTCTCTAATATTCTGCTTTAATTCATTAACAGGTAAGATATTTGGCCACAAACTCTACTAATACGTTATTAAATGTCAAATTAATTTCTTACACTAATATAATATTTTTTATCTTGTATAATAGCAAGCAACAACGTCGATCGTACAGAGAATTGAGTCTAATCAAATTGTTGCTAAATCTTAACAAAACTAACAATTATCAACATAGTGGGTTTTTTGTAAAATAAAAGATTTAAATAAAGGAAAAATAAGAAATTGTCAAACTTAAATGTTTATGAGAGTTTCAATATGAAACCATACCATGAAATATAGATAATGCCACTTCAATTGTCACAATAAAAATTTGTTATAAAAACGTGTCCCTGACATGAAGATCAAACCATAGATGCAAGCTTGAAAAGAAAGAAACAGCTCTCCTAACATAATTCATAATTCTGGTCGTAGTAACTAAAGTAAGCTTATCGAAAACATAATAGATGAGAGTTTTTTTTTTCAAAAAAAAAAGCAAAAAAAAGGGGGGAAAAATATATAAATGTATACATATTCACAGGTTTAATGAAACCAGTTTATTTATACATGTTTCGGGAGGAGAAAACGCTCCATCTATTCCTAAATAGCTTGTTTCAAAAGGGTCTCTACTTCTTTTTAAATAATTGGAAGTCCTTATGGTCGGATAGATGAGATATGTGCCCCTTTGGAAAAGAGGAATAATCCTTTTCAATTTATTTTATATCTTATTATTTCTATCTCAATAATTATACATGTTAGATCATGGTTTCATGTATCAAATGCTTATGACCATTGCTTTCTAATTGGTTGTTTTTACATCATTCACTAAAATTGAAATATCCGTGTTATGCTATAATATATATACGTGAAATAACTGCAAGTACACGAGTCGTAAATAAGTAATAAAGTGATAAGTATAGAGTTGTAGATCCCATGAGGAATTGAATGTTAAATTATCGTTAATGATCGAAATTTTTGTGACTTAATTTTATCTAAGCAACCAAATTAAGTGAATTTATAATTAAATAAATGCAAATATAAATAGAAATACAAAAATAAAATATGTTAAATTCATCTAACTATCAACTATATATTTTAATCACTAATTATATTCTAATCAATTATTCTTAGTTTATAAGCCAAGTACCCAAAGGTATTTCTACTCTCTCTCTTGAATGTTGAGTGAAATTACTCATAAATCTCAGTTCTAATATCTATATTCCGAATCTAGAAATTAAGAATTCATTATATTCAATGCTTCTTTAATCATAGCTTCAAAGGAATTATAGGTTCTCCCAAACTCTACAATCCTAGGTTATACTATCCTATGGTTGTTTCTAAAATTCCCTTTCTCAAGTACCAAATTTTAGAAACCAAAACATCCAACTAGTAACTAATTAGTTGAGAAGCATTAAGCATAGATAAATTCAAGAACAATATCAAAAAATATATTAAAAATCAAGATATAGAAACAAAGTTTAAGTTATATCATTCCTCAAGCATATAACAATTAATTCAATATAAGAGAATCCAATACTAATCTCAATAAGAATTTCATATATCGAAACATATTCATGAATCAAACATAATACAAAATTCAAATGAGATTAGGGTGAGAAAAAAAATTGAGAAAAACTCGTTTGTGGTGCTAGAACTTCAAGCTTTAATCTTTTCAAGCCACTCTCTCGAGCATTCTCTCCAAGATTTTTGCCCTAAGCTTCTTCTTCTCTAAAATTTTTGAGCTCTTTTTGTTGTGTTTTCTTTCCAATTCTCTATACCTTAAAATGGAGGCTTAAGAGTATATTTAAGGAGTTCTAAGATGACCTAGGCTGAGTGGAATATCAACCATTTGATCAGATGGTATCAAACGTCGAGATTGGCCCTAAAAACTAGCTAAAAACACGCTTAAGGATACTGGATAGTGCTATGACGCTCTCTGGCAAGCGTCACGGTACTCTAGCCTCTGGAACTCAATTTTTCATGTAGCTCTCTCGGTTCTGGAAAATCTAGAAGACAATATTTCTTTACGAGAGTACCGTTTCATCGTTTTAGCTCTGTTTTACTTGATTTTTATTGAGTTATGTTTGTATCGAACTCAACTTACATCCAAAAAGGTTGGAAAACTTATATTTAGTACCAATTCATCTTGATTCTCATTTATTCACAAGAACTATAAAAACAAAACAAAAATACATCAAACTAACATAAATACTTGAGAACTTATAATTATTTAAGCTAAATAATACTTGATTTTTGTGAGTGAATTAATTACTCATTAAATACCTCCAAACTCGAATATTTGCTTGTACTCAAATCAAGTATTAATGACATAAATGACAAGGTATGAGTTTAGTATTGAATTAAAAACTGTATAAGTATCTCTGAAATCACAAATTGTTCCAAGCTCAAAAGAAATGTAAACTTTGAAATTATCTATATTTTCAACTTCAAGCATCAATTTAACTCTACTCAAGACTCTTAATATATAAGTGTATGCAAAATCAATATCAATTAACAAAATAAACTTCAGATAAATTTGTGTATTTTGGTAGACAATGAAAAATCTCTATATGATACAAATTGGAACTATCATATGCCCATTTTTCATGTTGCTCTCCACTAATATATGTTAGTATGTCATCAAAGATCAAAAGGTCTTTCACTAAGCTTGTAATATTGGTTTGGGTAAAGATAAGATAATTTTAGAAAAATTTGAGATTTAGATCACCCTTAACCATATTAATCTATGATCTTTATACAGTTATTCCTTGCTCCACTAAATAACACTTCTATACTACTTTTTAACTAATTTCTTTTCTACTAACATTCCGCTAAACACTTATTTAATTTTTTTTCTTCTTTTTTTTTTCTTTTTCCTTTTGAAATGAAAGATATGAAATAAGACTAAAGGGTGAAAATAAAAAATCTCTCTCCCAAACTCAAAATCAAAATTGTCCTCAATGTTGAAAAATTTGGTGAAAAATTTATGTCCTTATTCCTTTCTCTTTTTTTTTTTTTTTTTTTTTTTTTNGAACATGCTTTACTAGGAGTAAACCTTGAGATTATTACAATTGTTTAGCCACAGTGGCCATGGCTAATATGAACCTACCACTAACACATCTAATTGGATAACTAACTTGGGTTCTTCGTAAAATACACTTTTATTATAGTGTATTTAATGAAACATATTCCTCTTTATAATTGTTTAGTGAATATATTTTTTGAAGTTTTACATTATTTTAAATATAAAAATACTTTTAGTACTTTGCTCGTTAAGGATCTACGTTCCAACTAAACAAAAGAAGTTAAGTTGCTAAACACTCGGTCTAATGCCTCTCGAATCATGTATAGTACTCTCAACACTATTTTCTAGTGTAAGATAATTTTTTTTTTTTTCTGTTTTTATAACACCACCCTTCCTCCCAATATGTCCATAACATAAATTAACTCTTTAAAACAATCAACATGCTTAAAGAATAAGAGTTGGTTGTCATTATTTTAGTTTGGCAAAATTGTGATAGAAAAAGAAAAGCACAAATAGGCTCAAAGTAGGTGTACTAGGATGATAATATATCAAGGTAGGCTTGAAATACTCAAACAGTCCAAAGATGACTTATATCATTTCTCCAATGACACCTAATATAGAATTTTGCCTCAAACTTTACTCAAATGGATTCTATAGTTCATGAGATATCAATGTCTATCTAATGCAAACAAATTTTCTCCTAAAGCTCAAAAAGTCAAGTGATTATGATTATCGTGCTTAAATATGTAGAACTAAGAATGAGATTTTATTACTACGAGTCAAGCACAAGGATAATCTCAATGAGTTACATTTCAAAAGACCTAAGAGAATATTAAATGACTGCACTCATCATCAATATCAAATAATTGCATCTCAATAACACTCACAATTTATTCAAAGTAGAAAAAGAAAAGTAAAAAAAAATGATTTCCTAAAAATGCAAAATTCATGGAAAGAAAATCATACCAACCAACACACAAGTAAAGCCACACCCAAAAAATAATTAACCAATAAGTACTTTCACTCCTAAACTCAAAATTAGTAATATTCTCAATATTTAAATATTCAATGTAAGTACAAGGGAAAAAAACACATATCGAAGAGGCGAGACATTCTTCCTCCTATTAAGATTGGCGAAGGTGGTGCTCTGGGCAAGGTGGCTCTAACTTAGGTAGTGCAAGACTCTTTTCCATAATTTGAATTTTTAGGCTTATTCATGTACAACTTAATGATGCTCATCAAATAGCAACTTTCACCCATGGTATGTGTCATATAACACAACAAATGGATCTTAATTTTTAATGCCCTCAAGCTTGGCGATGTGTGGAAGTGATCTACTCGTACACTCAACTTGATTTGGCATCGATACATGTGTTTGGTAGGCTTGAATGAATGGTACTAGCAGTGGTGGAGGAGGTTTTGGCCACATAATATTGTTATAAATGTGATATTTGATGAATGGTGGTAGTATGATGATTTAGATCTCAAAGGGTGAAGATTCAAAAATGTTGTCTTGTGATTCTTCCTCCTTGATCTACTCTTGATTCTCCTCCTCACTTAAGTCATCATTATCAAACAAACCCAAGATCCTCTCACTTGTGCTCGGCTCCTCATGGTGACTTTCATCAATATTTGTAACTTGTGCATGTATCATAGCTATCATTCTTCTCATGGCCTCAAGGGAGTCATAGAAAGACTTAAATTGTGAATTATGAACGGCCTCTGTTCTTTCTCACTCCTCATGGCGATGTCTTGTATCCTCGAAAAATTGTACAAAAAGGTATTCAAAGTCGGGAAAAAGCTCCGCTTAACGATATTGAGTATCAAATCATTGTGCCAAAATGTTAGAATTATTTCTCAAACCGAGGTAGGTTGATGGATAATTATAACTTCGATAGTTAACTCAGCCATATCTTCCAACAACCAATAGGATTTATCAATGGATAGTTGGTAGATATAGATAGTACCATTTTCTCTTTTCACCTATATTCTTAAGATTATTGAGTAAGTTTTGTATTTGATACTCTCGAGAGAAACTATGATTCAGATACGTCATGAGCAACTCCTTATATCTCTACCATGCACAATAAAATAGCTCTGAGTCTCGTAAAGCAAACTATAAGAGGGCTTGTTGATCTATCATCTCAAAACATCTTGCAAAACAAACATGGAAAATTAAAATTAAAAAATTAAAAAAAATAAATACCTAAATTAAAATCAAGTAACTTACTCACTGATATCAACAACAATCTAAAATGCTACTTTCCCAGTAACAACTCCAAAATCTTGTTATGCTATCACGTATATATATAAAATAGCCGTAAGTACACGAGTCACGAATAAGTAATAAAGTGATAAGTATAGAGTTATCAATCCTATGAGGAACTGTATATTAAATTATTGTTAGTTACTGGAATTTTTGAGACCTAATTTTATTTAAGCAACCAAACTAAGTTGATTTATAATTAAATAAATACAAATATAAATAGAAATACAAAAATAAAATATAACGGCTTCTTTGCACAAATATACTAGGGGATTGAATTCACCTAACTCTCAACTATGTCTTTTGATCACCAATTGTATTCTAATCAATTATTTTTAGTTTATAAGCTAAGAACCCAAAGGTATTTCTACTCTCTCTCTCTCTCTCTTTCTAGTGCTGAGTGAAATTACTCCTAAATCTCGCTTCCAATATTTCTATTTTGAACCTAGAAATTAAAAATCCATTATATTCAATGCTTCTTTGATCATATCTTCGAAGGAATCATAAGATCTCTCATACTCTACAAGTCCTAGGTTATACTATCTTATCGTTATTTTTAAAATCCCCTTTCTCAAGTGCCAAATTTTAGAAACCAAATCATCTAACTAGTAGCTAATTAGTTGAGAAGCATTAAGCATGGAACAACATAGATAAATTCAAGAACAATATCAAAGTGTATATTGGAAATCCTGACATAGAATCAAAGTTTAAATTATATCATTTCCTAAGCATATAATAATTAATTCAACATAGGAAAATCTAACATTAATCTCAATAAGAATTTCATATATCCAAACATATTTAGTTGTAGTGAGTTAAAAAAAAATGAGGATTTGGATGCCAAAGAAAATCCTTATAGAGTATGTCAGGCTTTCCTTTACTAGTGACTAGGGAAAAAAAGGGGGGGGGGGGGTGTTAGGCTTTGTCCTTTCACAAGATTCCCAACATTTCCTCTGCTTTCATTCTTTCTGAGCATAAGGGACAGTGTAGTGAAAAACATATATTAGTAAAAATTTCCTATGGCGGAGTTCACTATTTCTTTATCAATCTATACTCTAAACTGAAAATATGAAGTGACAAGTTAAGTTCGTTTCAATGGAAATGAGTCTATTTCCATTTAGTTAACTGGTTTTCAGTTGGATTCAGACACAGTGAAATGCTTTGTTCTTGGCATGCAACAGGAATTTAGCTACGTATTCCAGCCATATAGATCATTCTAGGCCAAGTGTTTCGATTATTCTTGAATTTTGGTACTTTCTAGTGTTAAATAGAGGAAAATACAAAGAATTCAAACTGGATTGCAGAATCAGGAATTTATAATTTGCATGTTTAGCTGGTTTGATCAGCTGGGCAGTTTACATTAATTTGGATGCAACATATCCCTTGGTGTCTACCGATTTGTCTGTCATGGTATTAGCTGTTGCAATGAGTCTGTTCAACTTTTGAAACTGTCTCATTAGTTTTTTTTTTTTTTTTTTTTTTCCTTGAGAAGAACCAGTTCCATTAGTTACATATTGAAAAAGGATTTTTAGAAAGCTTCAAAGTTATTGTATAAAGACGAATCAATGTCTGCTTATGTTTTGGTTCCGCCTATCTTCCCCTAAGAAATTCTAATTATTGTTCTTTTTTCTTTTACAACAGAAAGCTTCGAGAGGACTTGACTGATGAAATGTTTGGGATGGCTAGGCAACTCAAAGAGAGTAGTCTTTTGGTAAGCCAGTCGCTACAAAACAGTGAAAAGGTCAGATACCATTATTTATTTTACTTTTTAATTTGTGAATTTAGTGCTACAATAGAATTTGGTGTTATAGAAGGGCTTGCTTGGTGAAATTTTTGTTTTTCGTCTTAAAAAGTGAAATGGAAGGTGAAGATACTCTCAAGATGTTGTTTGAGAAAATCTTCATCCCTCATTTCATTTTAGTGAAATGGAAGGTGAAGATACTCTCAAGATGTTGTTTGAGAAAATCTTCATCCCTCATTTCATTTTAAATATCATTGACAATAGGAAAAGATCAAAAAACATACATGTAACACATTAACAATTACATAAAAAATTATTTGGCGTAGTATCTTGGTACATAATGTTTAGAATTTACATAAAAAATTATTCTACATAAAAATTGTTTAGAATCTTTAGATCAATATTATAAGTTCGGATTCTGCATAATATTTTCTAACCTCACTACTGGAAAAACATATTTTCTTGGCGAAATGTTTTCCACGTTAATGTCCATATTTCCCCGAGAAAAGTATTTATTGACGAAGGAATTTTGTTTTGAAATCGTCAATGATATCACGTCGGTAATACTATATAACGACAAAAAGAAGACCGTTCGTCGAAAATGATAAATTATCGGCAACGATTCACTTCGCTGAGCATGCCAGTTTCGTTCGTCGTTTTGTGAGTCAAAATTTGACGAAAGATTTCGTTAGCATTACCTTTCTCAACAAAATTGGTTCGCCGACAAAGGTTTAGTTTGTTCATCAGAATTTCCATGCTCAAGGAAATGATTTTGTTGAAGAAGGTTTCAAATTTTTATTTTTTTTATTAAAAAAATTTAGCAAATATTTCTTTAGCAATGAACGGATTTCGTTGAGGATTATTTTTTAATTGAAATTTATTAAATTTTAAATATTTGTAATTTTTATTTTTGTAAAATTTCAATTTTTTTAATAATTGATATGAACATAAAGAGTAATTAATCATAAATTGCAATTTGAAGTTAAAAACAAGTAGAGTTTTATAAATGCAAAAAAAAAAAAAATCTAATAAAAGTCATAAATACGTACTTGACTTTTAGGGGAAAAAAAAACTGCATAACAACTAACAAGTGAAGAAGAAAAGTGGTTCAGGACTGGAGCATATAGAAAACACCAAGTATTTCATTAACCAAAAAAAAAAAACGAAATTTGATGAGAAGCAAGTCTGGTAAAAGTCTAATACTAGTCTTCTCGAGATTCTGACGAACATTGACTGCCGAAATCTTTGTTTTTGGACCGATACCCTGGGAACTTGGATCTGATAAAATTAGTGAGGTCTGTTACCTGCTGCTCCAACGCAACTTCTCGAGCTGTCTTTGCTTGGGTATGCACCGAAGTTGATGCTAAATTGCTTGGATGTTGTTGTGCGGTCTAAAATCCTGTATGTTGGTTAATACTATGAAGGGAAAAGTTGACTAAGTGTGTGTCAGGTCGCATGAGTATGTTAGTGTGACCTTTTCTGAAAGAGTTACGTGCGACCTCCACCGCATAAGTTAGTACGACCTCTTCCGAAAGAGTTAAGTGCGACCAAAATAAAAAGGAAACTAGACTAAGCTTCGTCAAACGGGTAACTTGCAAAGAAAGGGAAACAAAGATTTCTTTTTCAAGATCGATCAATCATCTTATTTAAATGATTACTCAGTTATATTGTTACTCAAATTGTATTGCCCAATTATACAGTTACTCATTCTCACAATTGAGAAACATTGAGCTATCCTCACCTATATAAAGGGAGTTCAATATTTCGATGGGGGATCTTTTGGAGAATTTTTGGAAGAACCTTTTAAACTCTTGCTTCTTCTTTCCAGACAACACATTATAATTTTGAGTTCTTGTAATTTTCCAGAAAATAGTGAAAAACAGTAGGCGTAGGCTCATCTTTTTTGGGGCTGAATCACTATAAAATTCTTGTCTCTTTGTTTGCTTTAGTTAATTAATCTTTTTCACATACAAGCCACTTTTTACAATTTTTCTAAATTTATTGTTGACAAAACCTCTGTCAACAATTGGCGTTAGAAGGAGTGCTATTCCGGCAGAAAATTTTGTCCATTCCGTTTCTTTCAACAATGACAAACACCAGAAACACTGGAACTAGTCAAAATCATCCCCAACATACCGCTGCTGCACAGGCAGATCCTGGTCAGGATCAGCCTACCGTGACCGTACTGGAAAATATTGTCCAGAGACGTGATCGCATAGAGGAAGCACTGGTGAACATTCAACAAATTACAAGTCAGATTAATGACTCTCTATGACGACTTACTGAGGGACAGATGCTAACTCCACCACAGCACGAACGTCCCAGAGAACGTCTTGCTCACCAACCCGAGAGAGGAATTTAGATTCTGGAAACAGGGAACCGTGACCAACCTAAAGCTTGACAGGAGCATCGAGGAGATTTCATCTCTAAAGGAAAAGGTAAGGTCGTAGACTTGCCTCTGGTATCTGGTACTAAAAGTTCGAGCACTGATTATGATCATGGACAATCTTCCCAGAGAGCAACCGTCAATCGTGATTATCTTGAATACGAGCAAAAACGTCAATCGAGGAGTGTCTTTGAAATGATCAGTAGAGAATCTCGACAGAATCCTATAGACCTGAGATAACATCTAGATCAGCGACGTAGTCAGGTGCGATCCACATCGCATCACAATGACCAAAGCCGATCTCGTCGCACTGTTTCATCGAAATCCCTAAGGTCGCAGCACACCCTACCAAACCAACCCGCCTTATATCGTGACAACGATCAAAGGCCACTCCTGCCACCAGTAAAAGAGAATGTTCTCTATCTGAACGTCGATGTTTATAATCTGAGGATTGCTTTAGATGTACTTGCTGGTTGGGACGATTAACTCGCTGATGGGTATCGTCAATCGCCATTTAGCGAGGAGGTTCGAGCTGCCGCCTTACCTGTTGGATTTAAACTTCCCACCATAAACACTTTTGATGGGAAAACTGATCCGCAAGACCATATGGATCACTTCAGCGACCTGATGGAACTTCATCGTGTTGATGATCTCGCACATTGTAGGTGTTTTGCTGTAACTCTCACGGGAGCAGCAAAGAAGTAGTTCCGAGGACTCAAGTCCGGCTCAATCTCGTCCTAGCAATAACTCCAAACTGCATTCTTGAGGCAATTCCAGACTGCGAAGAATTTCACTATTCCACTGGTTAGTCTGTCTGCTATTCGGCAAGGTCCAGAGAAAACTCTACGATCTTACCTAAATCACTTTACTTCAGAATTAGCAAAGGTTAACAACCCACCTGAAGGAGAAGTTTTAACTCTAATGATGGCTGGGGTACGACCAGAAACTAAACTCTGGGAAGATTTACTTAAGCGAGAATGCAAAACCCTTGAGGACTTCTATCGAAGAGTTGGTCGGCATCTAAGGGTGGAATCTTCACATAAAAACCTTAAGACGACAAAGGGAGAAGGAAAGGATGCTGCCAAAGATGTGACAACAAACAACAACAACAATAGTAAGAAGTCAAACAAAAGGAGTAGTGAACAATCGACTGAGAAGCAACCCAAACAGAAAAAGCAGGAGATTTCAAAAGCTCCCATGAGGTTCAATAATTATACTGAATTGAACGCACCCATAGATCATATTTATGCGGTCACAAACCAACAGAAGCGGTATCGTCAACCGGAACCAATGAAAAGAGATAGAGTGAGGCGTGACCCTAACAAGTTTTGTCGGTATCACAATGACATTGGACACGATACCAATAACTACTTTTCCCTAAAAGATGAGATCGAAAGATTGATTAAAGAAGGGCACCTGCGGCAGTACTCTAAACAGAATAATGAAAGGCGAGAAAAAAACAGATAGCGACCTCCAGAAATTCAGCGCGAGGTGAGAACCATTTCGGAGGACCGCACGTTGGGGGAGATTTCAAGAGATTGCAGGATAGGTATGCGCGAGAAGCTCGACAGCAGCTGTTGACCAACGTCATGCACCTCGAACAGCGACCACGAAAGCTTCAGCGAGTACCAGATATGGATATTACCTTCACAGAATAAGACACAAGGGAAGTCCATTATCCACATAATGATACGTTGGTCATAAAGATCAATTGTGGAAGCACGCAATTATGGTGAGTATTGGTCGATAACGGAAGTACTGTTGACATCCTGTATTACGACACCTTTAAAAAGATAGGGTTGAATGAAAGTAACCTAAAGCCCGACGTCACTCTACTCTATGGATTCACTGGTAACAGCATAATACCTCTGGGCGTGATCGAGTTAATGGTCAACATTGGAACCTACCCTAGGTTTTCGACGGTAATGACCTAGTTCTTGGTTGTAGATTGCCCGTCTGCATTCAATGCTGTACTGGGAAGACCAACAGTGAGGGAACTTCAAGCAGTAACATCGATCTATCATCTCGCTATGAAATTCCCGACTCAACAAGGAGTAGGCGAGATGCAGGGCAACCAATATGATGCGAGGGCTTGTTATAACAACTCCTTAAAGCTCGCAGTAAAGGATGCGACACCTTGCACGATGATGGTCCAAAAAGAAGCGTCAGGCGAAACATCAGTCGAAGCATCAGTCGAAGTGTCAGTCGAAGCATCAGGCGAAACGTCAATCGAAATGACAAGCGAAGACCTCGACCCTCGAGAAATCGATGGAGATAAACCCATTGAAGACTTAGAGGATTTGCTATTTGACAGGTCCTCCAAGATTTTAAAAATTAGAGCGAGGCTTCAAGAACATATGCGAGCTTCATTGGTCGCTTTTCTGGAATCTAATTTGGATGTCTTCTCATGGCAACATTCGGATATGGTTGAGATCGATCCGAATATCATATGCCACCGTCTTAACATAGATCCAACAAAGAAGCCTATACGGCAGAAAAGAAGAGCTATGAATCCAGAACGCTATGTCGTGCTGAAAGAAGAGGTAGAAAAGTTGCTCGAAATTGGATTTATCAGGGAATCTTTTTATCC
>JXTB01000007.1:1981217-2040818 GCA_002914805.1 Parasponia andersonii
GCTTTATCGAAGGAGTTTTAGTGCGCCGCTATTGTTATGTGTCGATGAAGAAAAAGCGGACTACATTATGAGGGAGATTCACGAAGGAATATGCGAAAATCATTCCGGGGGCCAGGCACTTGCGAATAAGATTCTAAGACAAGGGTATTTTTGGCCGACCATAAAGAAGGATACGATGGAAATTACTAGGAGGTGTAACAAATGCCAACGATTTACAACTGTTCCTAGAATGCCATCCGTTCCTCTCACTCTAATGACCAGTCCATGGCCATTTGCAGTATGGGGAATTGATATTATCGGAACACTTCCATTAGCATGAGGTCGGTTGAAGTATGTAGTAGTCACAGTCGATTTTTTTTTGAAATTTTTAGATCCCCTTCGTTGGTCTATAGATTTTTCTTTTAGATGACTGACAGAGATGAACTCGTGAAAGAGTTTTTATTTTCTTTTTAATGAACTACTCGAACGATTTTTTTATGAATCTTTAGATCGATTAGAAAAAATTCGATGAGTAGTTTGTTGATGCAATCCTAGGATGAGACCCCAAAACTGCTCGCATATAGCTAAGATCTCTGATGCTCGCATATAGCTAAGAAATCTGATGCTCGCATAGGACTAAATCCATTACCATTTCTTTTCAGATGTCTAGTAGTGAGGATTTTAGGAAAGGGAATGCATTCTTAGGAGAATCTTCTAATACCAGTGTTAGCTCTATAAACCTCGAAGATTATCTTGAGCCAGAACTCGAAATTGAGAAAACCAGGGTCAGGCAAATTAGTCCTCACATAGGCGACCTACCTCAAGACCAATGGCCCCGGCATATCAGAGATGCCCCTGCATTCGCAACGGGTTACCAATATGTAGAGGGAGATTGGTCGTGTACTAACATAAGGACGAGCTGCACCATGAATAAGCTCAGCAAAATCTTGCACAACTACAAGATCGCCATCCCCCTTCGTCTTTCCATGGAGTTCAATCGACCACATACACTACCTCACGGAATTGCTTCATTCTCTGAAGTAGTTCTCAAATACGGGGTCTACCTTCCACTTTATCCTTATATAAAATCCATCGTCGACTATTACGGAGTCGTTTCTTTTCAACTAACTCCAAACACTTATAGATACATGGTAGGTCTGTACATACTGTACCATAAATTAGGCTCAGAAACACTTACACCTGAAGAGTTCGCTTGGTTTTACCAAGTGAAATCAAACCTGTCAGATTTTGGCTTCTTTTATGCGAGCAAGTGGTCGAACTAGGCAATAAAAATATTCTACGGGGTTCGCAACAATATGGAAAAATGGAAAAATCTATTTTTCCACTTTGACTATGCGGATAACGGCTTCTTTCAGAATCCTGGTAGGTAGCTTTTCAATTTATTGCCTTTTTTGTATTATCATATTTATTCTGATCGCACTCGTATGTCATCGTAGACAACAGGGAACGGCCTGGATTTTGCAGGGAACAGCTCACAAGGGCGTACATAATCAACGACCTTCCGATTGAGGAATTCAATTGGAAGAAGCTTGGGACTTCCAAGAACTTGGTCGCTTGCGGTTTGCTTTCAAAGGGAGCCACATTCCCTGACCCTACAGTCCATTCGACAAGACCCTCGAGCTCAAAGAAAAAGAAGCAGAGGAAATAGACGGAAAAGAGTGCCTCGTCTTCCAAACATAGGAAACGAAAAGCACCTGCCACCCCTTCAACTTCGGAACCATCATCTCCAGAAACAGCATCACCACCAGCTTCTCAATAGCAAGAATGTACTTACATATATATACATATTTTCATCATCATCGTATTATGTCACATCGCTTGCTGACATATCTGTATAGAGATAGCTAGTGCTAGCAGACTTCGAGCACTACCTTCCACTCTGGGGTCCGTGACGAAGTCCAAGACGCCAGAGAGCACGCCTTTATCATCATCGAAATGGAAAGAGAAGGTCGATACTTCTAAAAAATGAAAATTCGCTTTCGAGGATATCCCGACAAGCTCGCCTCCTTCACAGCCTCAAACAATGAACCATCCCGAACCATCCAAGGAGACTGTCACTTCTTCGGAACCAAATCAGGTTGATAAGGACGAGGAGCTCTTCGCACTCCTTAATCAATTACCGGAGAAGGCTGGTATGAGTACAGCCTTCATTGATCGCTTCACTTCCGAAGAGGGCTGGGAGAGGATGAAGCGATGATCTGCCAAGGTTGCCTTTGGTTCTACGATGAGGATGTTGGCAAATGTAAGTATCTTCTTTTTTTTTTTAATGCATTCTTCTGGTATTGATGTGTTATATTTTCAGACTGCTACAGCTGCTGTCCTGATGCATGACCCAGTCCTCGAGTGTTTGGAGAAGGCCGAAAAGGTCGGTGAGATAACTCAAGCATTCGGGGACTCGGAGAAAGCTCGCGGGGAGGAGAAAAAAACCTTCAATTTAGAGAGGTAGCAGCTGCTCGAAGGTCTGGTCAAAGAGAAGTCCGAAAAAGAGAAGCTCGAGGAAAAAATTAAAGATCTTGAAAAGACTATCTCTGAGCATCCGGATCACATGAAGGAGGCAACAACAGAAGCGGCTCATAAGGCTGTTGAAGAGTTCAAGGCTACTAAAGTCAAGGAGCTCGACGACAAAGCCAGTGACATCGCCTCGTCGACCATCATATACAACATCTTCTGCGAGCATCCGGACTTTGACTTTTCCATCCTCGTTGAAGACGTGGTCGAGCTTGGCTCGAGAAAAAAAATTAAAGATCTTGAAAAGACTATCTCCGAGTATCTGGATCGCATGAAGGAGGTAACAACAGAGGCGGCTCACAAGGCTGTTGAAGAGTTCAAGGCTACTAGAGTTAAGGAGCTCGAAGACAAAGCCAGTGATATCGCCTCGTCGACCATCATATACAACATCTTCTGCGAGCATCTGAACTTCGACTTTTCCATCCTCAGCGAAGACGTGGTCGAGCTTGTGTATAGTTGGAGGGAAGATGAAGCTACCAAGACTGGAGATGGTGGGGCGAGCATGTCTGCACAATAATAATATTATTTTTTTTTATTTTTACTTCAGAACAATACGGGCTTGGTCCCCTCTTATTTGTATTTCTTTGCTTGCATATAGGTGCAAGCTTATATCAATGAACGAATGCTTTTTTTGTTAGACATTTATTCCTGCAAAACAATCAACACATTAAGTCATAATATAGAAGATAATTAATTTAACCAAATAGTCAATCACTAAGTGACTGATCAGTACACTATTGCTATTTGAATCCAACACACTTAAAATGGTTGTGTTAGGATAGGTTAGGTCGCTTAAGAAAATAGCAAGTATGAGTGATGCAAACTCAATACTATTTTTCAAAAGTTCCACGGCAAAATGTAAATATAGCAATATATTATATCGAACAATGTACGTTTTGCTTAGTTACTTTGTTGTTCAAGGAGGGAAATTGCGTAATACGACATGCTAAGGCATGAAGCGAGGAGAAAATCCTAAGATTTTAAGGAATTTTAGATATTTCAACGATCTAAAATTCTGACCCCTCCAAATGAACATTTTGCATAGTCCCTTACGAAATAAGTAGGAGAAAATATTCTAATCCCACTGCCCCCCGAGTCTTATGGTGTTCGAAGACTACCATAAAACTATAAAAAGTACCAAATCGAATGATCGATGAGAAAACACCCTTATTAATGATAACGAATGACGACCAACGAATGAAGATTACGAATGATGATTAACGAATGATTATCAACGAATGACGATTAACGAATAACAACCAACGAATGACGAATAAGTAGATCTTTATTGATGAATGACGAAAACATGAAAATATACATGAAAATTTACTGATAATATCGACGAAGTTGTTCTGCATTTCAGGTATGCTCGATCTTTTGTCCGCCAGTGTGAGCAAACTTATATGTCCCAGGTCGAATAATGGCATCAATAACATACGGTCCTTCCCAAAAGGGTCCAAATACTCCAGTACTATGCTCTTTATTATTAGGTAGGACTTGCCAAAGAACAAGGTCACTAACTTCAAACCCTCTTTGTTTGACTTTAGAGTTATAATATCGAGCAGTGCGCTGTTGATATGATGCGACTTGAAGCTGAGACTGCTCGCGCCTTTCTTCTAAAAGATTGAGCTCAATCCTCATTAGTGTTTTGGCGATCTTGCTCATAGGTTGATCGTCATAGAGAGCTCGTACCAATTTCAACCGGAATCATTGCTTCATATTCGTAAGCTAAAGAGAATGGACTCTCTCCGGTAGTTGTTCGTTGAGTGGTGCGATAAGCCCATAATACTTCAGGGAGTACCTTTGGCCAAGCTCCTTTATGCTCTTCTAACTTTATCTTTATATTGTATTTTAAGTATTTTATTTATCGTTTCGACCTGTCCATTAGCTTGTGGATGAACAACAGTGGAGAAATTTTTCTTGATGTCTAAGTTGTTGCAGAAGTTACGGAACTCGTCACAGTCAAATTGTTTCCCATTATCAGAAATTATGGTATATGGTATACCATAACGGTAGATTATAGATTTGTAAACAAAATCCATCATCTTTTTTGCGGAAATGGTACTCAAAGCTTCAGCTTCTGTCCACTTGGTGAAATAAAAAAGATAAAGAATTCAATGGCAATTTGTAGTCCATATTCAAATATATAGTGATCGATAAAGTTTCGGTTAGTGCTAAAGCAAAATAATAAATAATGTGGCTACTTTAACATAAAATATACCATGTGAAAGAGGAATTATATCTTCTATTTTACTTAATGCAGATTAAGACCCAATATAATATTGAATATTAATGACATGAAAAACCGTTAGAAAAAAGACATAACACAAATCCCATATGTAAATTGCAAGGTTACAAAAAATATAAGGCAAACACTAACACCATCTATAATCAATCAACTGACACAATAAGCATTCTTAGATCAAACCTAAGAAAACATCTTCAATAATTGCCAGAATTACATTCCTCAAAACTGATCTATCATTTTTATCAAAAAAAAAAAAAAAAAAGAAGAAACAAAGAATCTGATTTAGACTTCATTCTAGGGATTTTAACAACCAAACAATCCTTCAAATTCCATAAACCGAATCAGTAGCAAATGAATGGAAACCCACCTCAAAAACACATAAATATGATATATATATATATATATATATAGGTTGCGAATCCAATAAGTATTTTTTTTTAATCTATGGGTAGGTAATTTTTTTTTTAACAATTAAATTATTATCTAATAGTGATCCAATAGTTATAATAAAGTGCATAAAAAGACGTGTATATATTTTTTCTCTCTCTTATTTTTTATAATGAAAAAATATAAATACTAAATTTTCATTAACCAAATTGATACCTATACATAGGTTAAAAAAAAAATAACTGAAGGGTGTCTATAAATATATATATATATATATATGAGCACCAATTCAGTAGGTATTTTTTTTTTACCTATGCATAGGTATCAATTTGGCCAATAAAAATTTAGCATGTATATTTTTTTATTGTAAAAAGTAAGAGAGACAAAAAACATTAATGATGCACGTCTTTTCATACATTTCATTATAACCATTAGATCACTATTAAATGATGATCCAACGGCTAAAAAACAAATACATACCCATAAGTAAAGAAAAAAAATACCTATTGGATTGGCAATCATATATATATATATATTTATCAACATCAAGAATAGAAGCAAACAAAACCTGACTTGTTGCGAACAAAACCTGACTTGTCTTCTTGATCTGCCAATGTCGTGCTTACTTCCCCTGTTTTAGAGAAACAGAGTAAAATTTAATAAGATGTATATATATATATATAGAGAGAGAGAGAGAGAGAGAGAGAGAGAGAGAGAGAGAGAGAGGGAAAGGGAGTGAGAGATAGAGTCTGTGCTCGTAACTAACCCTTTCTCACAAACGACAATGGCGAATGAGCTGAGAGAATAGGCAAAAGAGAGGAAGACGAAAGAGCAATAGTCAACATAAATAATGGAGTCAAATAATTGGAACCTAATCCTATTGGCTATCAGAAAAGGCCCACTTTAATTAGTGGGTTATCAAGGAACCCAATTCGTCGAGGATAGCCCAACTCGTGGACATTGGTCTGCTAAAAAACTTAATCACGGGCTTCAATCATAGTGCCGTGCAATTTTAGCGCCCATATTTTGGGTGCAAAATTCCTAAAACGAACTTCTCTGTTCGTTGAGAATAGTCTACGAATTTACAGTGGCTTAAATTTTCTTTAACAACCAATATATATCAAGTCCACAAAACTTTTGGCGGCTTTTTTTCCCGCTAATGCAATTTTAACGAAACCATAAATTCGCCTGTAATGGATCTTAATGGCGACGAAGAGTTTCGCCGAGGCAACACTCAATTGTTGTTAGCAATATGCTTAAGTGGATGTGGAATTTTAGTCGACGAATTTCACAACTTCCCCGATAATAAACACATTTTCCCAACGAATGTATTTACCCGAAAAAAAGAATTCCTCGACGATAAATGATTTTCTTGTAGTGCCTTCTAAAAAATTATTTTAAATCATTTTCATATTAAAGACACTTGAAATTTGATATATTTGGTGTTTAATCAGTAGGTCATAATCTATTAGGTAATTTTTTTCAACTTATTTATAAGTATTAAATAAGTATTTTGTTTTAACCGTTGTATCATTATTTAGCAGTTACAATAATTTAGATAATTGAAAAATAAAAATAAAAATAAAAATATATTATTTAATGCTTTTCGCTCTTTATATTTTATTATAAAAAGACGTGCTTAATGAATTTTAATTAAACAAAAAAATACTTAGAGATAAATAAAACAAAAAAAAACCTACTGGATTGTTGCCCTTAATTAGCATATTGCAGTTTATAGTATTTTATATATTTTTAGCAGAGAGTATTTAGAATATTGTATAATTATAATTAATGTATAATAATGTTGGTTCTCTAGTATAATTGTAATAAATTTATTGTATAATATACAATATATAAAGAAATAATTTAATCATATTCAAGTAACTATGTGTTATTTTTGTTATTAATTTAGTTTAAATAAAATAATATTAATTGTTTTAGCATTTTATAAAATTTCATTTAAAAAAATTAGAATTATTTTCAGAGTATCTATTTTTTGCGGGATATCTGTTGACGTCGACATTTTCGTCGACATTATCTGTAAATTAAAACTTGGATAGAATGTCGACATTATTTGTAAATTAAAACTTGGATAATTCTATCCATATTGACATTTTCATCCTCGATAAAAAGATAAGAAAAAACGTTTGCTCAAATTCACTGGCACAGCAAGAAGATAGGAAGCGGAAAAGGTCGAAGTTTAGACTCCTTCAGAAGTTTCAAGGCTGAAAACTTAGGATTTTTGGTTAAACCTTCGTAATTTTATTAGATAGGACTAAAACTATTAGAAGTCGGAGAAGGCGGCCTATATAGGCACCTAATAGCTATTCCAATTTCCAGCCCACCAGTCCCAACTACCTAGTAACCACCTTAACAGCTGCACTACCCATATAACCATCTAGTCACCTTACATAAATACCCTAGTCCTAGGCAATAACAAGAGTTTTCCCTTACCGCTACATTGAGGATTAGGATGCCGCATGTAGCCTGACCCGCCCAGCACAGCCAGTATGCTCTTATATATTCAACTAGAGAGGAAGTGCGTGGCTGGGGAAAGTAGCAGAAAAAGGTTCCTCCAGGACTTCAAACTTTGAGAATGAGGACTAAGCTGAGCTCGTTATTATCCCTATGACAAATCACATTTTTGCCGGAGGATTCTGCTTGTGTAACCTCACATTTATTTTTTTCCTATGATTTTTTTTTTTTAAGGCTAGGATGGACACCATAGGGGTTTGTCTTCTTTCATGTTTTTCATGTTATTGTACTTCGAGCACTGATTTGCTGATATTACGAATTTATCATTGTTTGTGTGCAGATACTTTATTCTACAGAAGAGGCTATTGAACGTAGCTTGGCTAGCACCGATCGTGCAACTGCACGGGCCACTGAAATTTACACGAAGAGCTCTACAACATTGTGCATCACCTGGCTGTTGATGTTTGTAATGACTTGTATATTCATCATGGTTGTGCTCCTGATTCGTGTTACTTGAACTTTCTTTCTGCTAAGAAGATCCTTCTCCATTTTCCTCAAGGGCTTGTTTAATGATATTCCTCCAAAGTATAGTGTTTCTCCTCAAATGCTTATATAGAATCTGGTTAGGGTGAGGATTTTAATATTTCTTAGATTCTCCAAGTGCAAGAGTTGGTATCCGTATGGTATTTAGGTCTTTTTTTCTCTTTGTTTTCGTTATATGTTGGTGTTTAGGTCCCTTTCGTTAATAATTGCTGAAAGGGATGGTTGCACTTTTATAATTGCATTTTGATCCTTTGTTATTAAGGATGACCTTCATATTTAAAATTTGGAACAAATTCATACCCTTGACCACTGAGAGTACCGAAACTCTTTTTTAACTTCAAAATGGTTTTGGTTGCATAACTTTTAAAATTGGTATTTAGTCTACTAAACCTTTTCTGTAATCAAATTTTTGTTTTTGATTTCATTCCCTTTATCCAAAAACCTGAAAATCATCTAAAATTCTCTCATAAAACAATTATTTACTCACTCTTCTTTGTCGATACTACAAGAAACATGACTTTCACTGACGCATTTTTTCGTCAGAAAAAGTAGAAAAAAAATATCGGTGAAAGGTATTTGACAATTGCTGATGCAATTCCTCGTCGGCCACTATTGTCGGTATAAAATTGTAGCTAAATGCCATTTTCCGATGGAAATTTAATTTTGTCAGTAAAAGTAAACTTCGCCGACGCATTAGTGAGTTTTATCGACGCACAGTTTACGTCAGCGAAAGTTTTCCGTCGGCGAAAATATGACCTAATTCGAAATCTACTTGACTTTCACCGACGAATAAAACGCGTCGGTGAAAGTTAAATAATTACTGACGCATAAATACATCGGTGAAAGTTAAACAATTACCGGCGCATAAATGCGTTAGGGAAAGTTATTAAAGAAATAATTTAAAAACGTATAATACATTTTCCGATAACAAAAAGTGTCAGTAAAAATATCTAGAAAATAATTTTTAAAATAAAAATACCTTTACTGATGACAAAACCAGTCGGTAAATGTATTTTCATAGAACATAAATATCTTTTATTGACGTAATTCTGCGTCGGCAAAAATTTTATTAATTTGTTAAAAAAAGTTTATTTAATTGATTGTTATAATTATTTATTAATTAATAATAATTAATAATTAATTTGGTTAACTAATATATTAAAATTTAGAAAAAGATATATTAACACAAATTTTATTAAATAAAGAAAATATACAAATTATATCTAAAATTAGAACATATTATAAAATAAAAAATGTCTACAATTTTGGAGGTAGAAGCAGTGGCATCTCGATGCCGAGCTTTGCAATCAATGTTTGAAGCATCCGGTTTTGCTCGTTGAGTTATCGCCGAGTCTCCTTGAGCTGGTGTTGATTCTCTGCTTTCTTTTCGGCCATTTGTCGCTGAGTCTCATCAATCCGTCGTGTATGCTTCGCATCCTTCTCAACTAGCTGCTACTTCAAGGTAGCGATGGTCTCAGCGACTTGTCCCGTGCTGGCAGCCCTTCAGCCGAGGGAGTACTCCCAACCCTTTATGTCACCTAGATTTAGTCTTTAAAGCCTTGGACATGATCTGAAATTCATCGACATGTTCTGGCCCCACCACAGACTCAGCAGACAAGGCACTATCCCCAAGCTCAGACTGAGCACGAGACTGAATTTGAGTGAGCACCTCCGTCCTGGATATAACTATCTCCGCCTACAAAATAAAATAAAATTAAAGTAATTATAATTTATATATGCAAATTAAATATTTTAAACAAACAGAATGAATTCTTACATATTTCTCCTGGGTGTACTCATTCTGCCAACCAGACGGCTTGAGATGGTAGCTCTCGAAGTAGTCGATAGGACTCATAACCTCTTCGGTCTCTGGGTTGCCCTATGAAAAGTAGGAAAAAAAGGTAGATTATTTTGTTATAATATATTTTGTTCTGATTAGAGAAAATATTTGACTTTCCAACATTTGCCTTCATCTAGCTAATCATGTTAGACGACCCCTGTGCAGGTGAATATAGTTGCTTAGACCGATTTTCTGAGTTATGTGCTGAGATTTTCTGCAAAAATACACAAGTTGTTAATTTCACCATTGATTATAATTTATTCTTAATAATTAATTTTTTTTTGTAAAAATATGTTAATTACCTCAAACTCTTGAAAATCAAAACGATCGCACAAAATATTCCACTGATCGAAGGGAATGCTCTTGTACGGATTGGCCTTAATAAAAGCCATATCCCTCTTACCCCCCATTTTCGTAAAATGATTCTGCATCATATTGCATCAATCCCGTAAATATGCCATCATGGACTGCTCAATAGAGTCCATGAAGAGTGCATCAGACCGAGGATAATTAAACTTTACCTGCGAAATTAAAATGGACAATTATTAATAAAGGCTTTTATTAAAATAGCTTAAAATAATCTTTTAGGAAACTCACTCATCTCCATCCGGTTCAAGATGAGCTCAATGTCTTCTTTCTTCATATCCTTCCACATTGGAGTGGAAGCTAGGATGGTGTCTCTAATCATCTTGGCAAGAATGTTCAAAAATATCTTGCCACGATACAAGATAGGCTTCCCTGTCTTCTCACAAAACTCGACCTTCAATCGGTCAGTCTTAAGCCTCCTAAGTTCCTTTTCGATCGAACAACCTCTAGTCTCTTTCCTAACCCTCTTTCCCTTAGGATCGTGTCTATCATCTCCAGAGCTGGAATCAAAGGCAGCACTAGTTGCTAGGGGAGCGCTCCCGTGGCTAGATATCCTATAAAAAAAACATTATCATAGTTTAGAAACGTTACATAGCAATATAAAAAAAACGCAAAATTTTCAAAACTCTACACACACTAGTATATAAAATTATGTTATATTATCAGATATTTCATTCTCTTCTTCAGAACTTGTATCACTATCATCATCAAGTTCAACTTCTTCATCATTATATTCCTCTAAAGTATCATCTTCGAACTCATCATCATCAACTAAGAAGTCATTAGGGGTCACAATACGAGCTTGACAGATAAGGTCATCAATATTGTCAACTTCATCTGGTTTAACGTCTTCCCGATGAAATCGAATATTTTCCATTTCGGGAAGCTTAACCCACAATTGAAATGACAAAGAATTCGCTTCTTGCAAAATAGAAATATCAGTGCTTGTTGATGCAATATCATAAACATCTACCACATTTGGAAAGTCCCATATGTTTCGAGGCGTATACTTATTAACAAGTTTTCAAAATGGCCCATTCTTATCATCATTAGTGTAATAAATCAGCTCTGCTTGTGATGCAAGTATAAATGGGTCATCTTTGTACTAGTAAGCATCTGTTTATATACTTGTGAATTGTTCGTCTAGCTGAATCCATTTTTTTCTCAAATCATTGTCGAACCACCTGCATATAAACAATACCACATTGCATCCTTTAATATATGACAACTCTAGAATATGTTCCAATATACCATAGAAGTAGTTCCCATCAGATCCAGGAACACAGACACCATAATTCTGGGAGTTGCATTTACTGTCACGCTAATCAACTAGAAACTTTACCCCATTCACCACATAACTAGGGTCGGAGGAATTTGAGAAGTTGGATCTACTAGCCAATGTATACAATTCATTTTTGAGCTCATCTAAACTTGATGTTCGCAATTGATTTATTTAATATAAAAAAATCATTTGATAACACATAATTTGGTGTAAAGATTAGCAAAATTTAGGAAACTATACAAGAGAAGCTTACTTGGGATTTAAACCATGCAGGAAACTCAACTTCTTGTTGTCGTTCTAAGTTTGCACCACCTTTAGCTTTGCACCACCTTTAGCCTCTAACTCTCTCATATGCCACTACATGTATGTAGTGTCATAAATTAGGGAAGTTCTAATAACATTGAACAAAAAGCATAGAAGGGTATAAAATACTTACTCAAGATATTTTTGTACTTCCGGGCAGTTGTTCATTACGTACCACTTAGCTTTGAGCCGATCAGAAAGATTAAGAATAATAATGTCTTTTTTGCCCAGTAGGTGACCAATAGACTTCGAGACTAACAATATATGATTTGGTCGAGCATCAACAGCAATTTCATTACGTTCGGATCGAATGAATCGAGTTTCGACACCCCACAAATACATAGAGCAAAATGTAAGCGCCTCTATAATGACATACGCTTCAGCAATAGACCCTTCTGGACGTGCCCAATTTCGAACTTATTGTTTATAAACTCTTATGGCCGGCTCAATTGAGTACATCCATCAAAAATGAATGGGTCCACCCTGTATTGCCTCTTTTGGTGAATAGAGAATCAAGTTAATCATTGTATCAAAGAAGGTGGGTGGAAATATTCTTTCCAACTTAACTAATATGGTTACAACATCCTTTTGTAGCTTTTCTAGATTGGCCACATTCAATGTGCGTGCATAAAGCTTTTGGGGTCAAAGACGCTGAAACAAGACATGACAGTCATGTGATTTTAAATCAAATATCTTGTCTTCTGTTTCACTCACATTTTTTGCTAAGTCGGAAGCAAACCCATCAGGAAATTGGACTAACTTGATAAATTGGCAGAACTTTTTTCACTCCCTAGGACTTAAAGTGTAAGAAGCATGTGGCTTCTTCTACTTGTTTCACACTTTCTATAAATGTAACTCCTTGCGAATATTCATATCTGCAAGATCAAATCTAGCTTTATCTGTGTCTTTTGATTTTCTCTCGATGCTCAAGAGAGTTCCCAAGATACTATCCCACACATTTTTCTTGATGTGCATGACATCTAAATTATGTCTCAATAATAAGTGCCGCCAATAGTCAAGTTTGAAAAAAATATTTTTTTCGACCAATTTAGCTCGACTGCAGTATGTTTCCTCTTCACTCTGCCATAATCTTTGTGTTTCCTAGATAACCTGATCTATAAGTGCTCTAACTGACTCAAAATATCATCTATGGAGTACTTGTTAAGCGGCGACCTTAAGTCATATTGACCATCATATTGTCTACTCCTCCTTATTTTATCATCCATCGGAATAAAGCATCTATGCCCAATATACGATACCTTACTTCGGATCCCCACAAATGGAGTTTCTTCATTATAAGTTGGGCAGGCTTTATACCTTTTTGTACTCCAACCTGACATTAAGGCATATGTTGGATAATCATTGATAGACCACATCACTACAGCCTACATACAGAATGTGTTGCCACTTACTGCATCCCTTGTTTCAAAACCATTCAACTACAATTCCTTTAACTCATCAACCAAAGGCCTCAAAAAGATGTCCATGTTTTTCCCAGGGGCAGTAGGACCAAGGATGAGGAGAGACAACATCATTAAGTCCGCTTTCATGCACTTCCAGGGTGGCAAGTTATACAGAACAAGTATAATTGGCCACATGCAATAACCAGTGCTTATATTCCTGAATGGGTTAAATCCATCCGTTGCCAACCCTAATTGGACATTTCATGGATCAGCTACAAATGAAGGATATATTCGATCAAACTCCTTCTAGGCAAGACCATCTGCAGGATATCTTAAAACACTATCTTCTTTTGGCCTTCTTGAATCATTCCATCTCATGTTCTTTTTAATATGCCGAGTATTATACAACCGCTTCAATCGGGGTATAATGGGAAAATACCTCATCACTTTCTTCGGTACTTTTTTCTCTACTTCCTTCTGGCTTTCACCATATACCGGACAACTGTTTAACTTTGAGTTCTCCTTCCAAAATATAGCACAATCGTACTTGTATATATGAATTGATTCGTATCCAAGACCGATATCACGTAACTTTGCCTTAGCCTCATAGTGAGATCCAGGTAAATTAGTCCCATCTGGAAATGTTTCAAGCAACAATTTGAGTAACATATCAAATAATTCATTGCTCCACTTGTTGAGGACTTTCAAATACATCAACTTAACTAAAAAGTTAAGTAATGAGAACTTTGTGCACCTAGGATACAACTCTTTCTCCATCTCCTCAAATAACTTGCTAAACTTGTCTGATTCTTGATTGCCATTCCAAGTTTAGATCAACTTCATGACTTGGTCCACTTACTCCAACAATATCAGCCATGAGATCAGGCATCTCATCCCTTTCATCTTCGCTTTCCATAGTTGCTGCTGGAAATGATTCTCTGTGATATGACCATATAGTATAGGATTGTTCGATGCCCTTCTTAACTATATATTGTTCTACTATATCTGGGTCTTGGAATTTCCCATTCAAACATCTTCTACACGGACATCTCATTTTGCCTTGGTCGTTGACAAATGCTCTTGATCTCTCAGTAAAAGCCTTAGCACCACTTCTAAACTAAGCTGACAATCGATTCCTTATGCTCATCCAACTCTTGTCAATGTCCATCTTATATTGTCCACATATAGCAAAGAACAATTATCGGTAAAGAGTGCATACAATGACATATAGGCATATATATAGTTAGTATACAAGTGTTTCCATGTGCATATGTCCTAAATCCACCTTATCACTCCACTACTAAAACGTAAGGCCCTATCTCATTTAAGATTACTTTGTTATATGGTCCATCATTCACTCAACTATTGTTCCGTACACGCCAAAATTCCGACAGCAACTCCCCACAGTTTTCCTAAATGTGCAACATATATGTACACACTTGGAGAACACAAGGAGATACCACCAGAACTTGACCAGAGAACAATGTTTATAAGCAAACAACAACAAATAGAATGTAATTTTGGGACTCATAGGGGTATTTTAATAATTTTGGGGTTGTTTACGGGTGCATCAGATCTTTTAGGTGTATTTGGAATTCTATACATTTATGTCTCATTATAGTATTTTTGTCATTTTATGTTTTATATTATTATTTATTATTTATTACTCAATTTTATTTTTCTACAATTTTAAGTGATAATATTTTAAGTGCCAATAAAAAAGGGAATGTATATCGGATATCTTGGGATATTTTGGAAATTCTACATTTACTACCGCTATATCGGGTGCTCTAAGGGTATTTGGGAGCTCTAACCCTTCTAGGGACCCTTTCGTAAATGCGGATCATCTAGGGATGTATTAAGTGTCATAGGGGTATTTCGGAAAATCTACATCTTTTATTAGTATCTCGTGTACTCTAGGGTTATTTTGGAAAATTTACCATGTTTTATGTCTTATAGGGGTGTTTTATCATTTTAGGTGTCATATGATTATTTTTTATTTAATACACAATTTTTATTTACTATGATTTTAATCTAATATTAAAAATTATTATGTATATTATGAAATTTAAAATTTTTAAGGGATAAAATTTTAAGTGCCAAAAAAAAGGGGGGAACTTGTGCCACTTTTAGGGAACCCTAACCACTAAGGATCCTCCCAAAGACGGTACAAGTTCCCCCCTATTTTTTTGGTGTTTAATATTTTATTACACATTTTGGTGCACTAAAATGATGAACATATGTTCCAAAAATTATGTTTAACAAGCTGTACACACAGCACCGAATACCAAGAGGTATGCACACTCGACACTTAATATTAAGTGTGTGTATATATATGCACACACAACACTTGGTGCCAAGTGTGTGCACATTTCCACAACAAAATCACCTACATTATAATACAAATTAGATATAAAACTAAAATATATAGATAATTATAAAAACTAGAAGAAAAAAAAATCAACCAATTAAACATAAAAGTAAGTACCAAAATGTACAACAAATAATAGATACTAGTGAGTAAAAATAAAAAGTATAGCTCATACATCTAAACCCGAAACCCCACATTGGACGTATATCATGATCATTTTTTGCTACAGTTCACTCTTATCATGATCAATGGTAACTACTTAACTATGCCATACTTTCAAACCGCATAAAAAGTACAAGAATTTCATTTGAACTTCTAGTTGTTAACTTGATCGGTTAATTTAAATTGGGTTCAAATCTTAATGTTATTAGTGCCAAGATATCTGATTGTCCATTTTCGTTCTCTCATCTGGTTGTCAAGCTCAAATGACCAAAGCTAGCTCTCTTTCTTGAACAATTAGCTAGACACACATATAAAAGATGCGCAAAACATTCTCCGAAAGCCATTACTTCTAACGGAATTCAGAAAATCCTCGAAAGAATATGATTTCAACATATACCAAAGAGACCAACTCTTCAACACAGTATATTACAAGATATACTCATCAACTAAAAGAGGAGGAGTTGCAGCAGGAGGCTTGTTTTGGCAAGTTCTAACTGAAGGGATGGGTTCTTTTCGTGATGGTTACGAGATAATTCTGAGCCAAAGTCCCTCAACTGCAAATATAATTGCTCAATAGTCCCACAAGCTCTATCAAGTTAGGAAAATCTTTGCCAGGATGAGAAATGTTGAGAGGTGGAAGAGGGCAAGAGCAGCTAGAAGGGCCCAATGGTTGAGCCGAAATAGAGGAAAACGTATAACAAACTAAGCAAAAACAAGGCACTATTCCTATAATACAAGAAGGGGCATGTCTTCAAAAGACTTGTATACTTACCTTAGCCCGTAACCATATTAGAAATCAGATCCAAGACATATATCACAAAAACAACTGTGGACAATAAGATCAATGGAGGTACAAGAATTTTGCACAAAAACGTTAAAGTAATTTAGTAATGAAATGAGAAGAAAATTGGAATTAGTGAGAAAAGAATATTTATAGTACTTTTAAGTAATATACTACATATACTTTCGTCAATATATATATATATATACAATATATACTAGAAAGTAGGAACTGGGAGTGTTCTTGGTTGGTTCGTTGATTAAATATTCGAAAGTCAACTACAATTAAGACGAGCTTAGACTTGGCACCATGATATGGTAACTAAAGAGATAAGTGTATTTTCAGTTATACTTTTTATTGTTGTATACTGGCACAAACTATAAACTTCATTATACATATATTTACTTAGACAGTATGCACAGTTATAGGATAAAAATCTATTCTTAGTAAATTAGAGATGGATTAAGGTAGATCTCTTCTATGCTAATTCGAAGTTAGCTTAATTTATGTCCTTAGTGTGAAATTAGCTATAATCAAATGAAAAATCAATGGTTCTAACAAACTCCAGTGTTCAATACTAGACAAGAAAAGCAATGCAATGGCCAACAACTTTCCATAGCCATTCATGCATTCAACGAAATTAATAGAAATTGCACTTAGAACCACACATAAAATTAAAAAAAATAATAAATACACAAAATCAGTTTCAGAGGCACTTACCTTTCAAACCACAAGATCACTGAGAAAATGAGATCACGAGCCCAAAAGGCCAAGCAAAACATACTGAGACCAAGTAAAACAAACTGAGACCAAGCAAAAGAGAGAGGAACCGAGAGCAAAAGAGAGAGGGCAAGGAAGAGAGGGGTGGTAAGGAAGGAGTGACGGTGAAGGAAGAGTGGCAGAAGAGAGAGAAAGAGGGGGCGAAAGAGAGAGAGAGAGAGAGGGCCTGTGAGCAATGAGAGAAAGGGGAAAAAAGGGACTGTGGCTGAATTGAGACTAAGGGAAAGAGGGGAATAGGGTTTTGTTGTAAACATTTATCAAAGTCTGCTTTCTTGTAGTGATTTACCGACGGATCAATATTTTCTGTCGGTGAATGTTTTTTAAAAAATATGACTATAAAAACGATCATGTTTTAACTTAAAGGAAGACTTTCACTGACGAACAATACAAACCCATCGATAAATGTATTTTTATAAAATGATTTTTTTAGGGTAAAAAAACACTGGCTTCCAAGAATTAATATTCGCGGGAAAAAACCTGAGTTTTTGTCCACCTATTTTTTACTGATAAAAAGTTAATCATGCATCGGTATATTGAATATATACCGACGAGTAGCCTGTCAATATAAAAGTCCCAAAAGTTGATTTTTTAGGCTATTATTTACCGACAGAATTCGGTTAAACCGTCGGTAAATGTCACTTTCTCCGACAAACTAACCTTAGTCCGTCGAGAAAAGTTGATTTTCTTGTAGTGCGAGTGATTCAGTGATTCTTTGATACTTGATAAGAAATTAACATTGAATTATAAGCTTATTTTTTTAAAAAGAAAAAAACATTGAATTACAAGCTCGAATTCATAGAAGTTTCAGATAATAATTCCAAACAGAACTTCCCATGTCGATTAAGGTTGCAAATTGACATTCTTCATTTTAAGAGCTTTTTTGAGATCAAGTAAAGTCTCTTCTTATATAAGTTATATATATGGGTGCATCTTCAACGAGCATCACATTATTTACTCATTAATGGATATTATAATTTTGACCGTTTGATTTTGATCGGATGACCAAAAGTAGTTTGATAACTGTATTAAATATTATATAATTATAGAAAGTTATTTATTAGCTTACATGGTGGTTATCCTGATTATTATCCCTTAATTCCATTATATTATTTATATTATTTGATTCATACATATTATTCAAAAAAAAATATAAATTTTAGACTTTTTATTTAAAAAATTGATTCCTTTTTAAAGTTCAAACAAAATTAGCATACTTTTAATCACATTCCGCTATGTAAAAAAACCATTTTCGATTTGTATTAAAGAATTATGACGTATATGAAGCATTTAACCTTTTTATACTAAAAAATAGGATTTTAGCAAAAAAAATAAAGAAAAAAACAATTCGTACTAAACTTTTAGTAATGATTTTCCTCATATATATATATATATATATATATATTGTACATAAAATGAAAAATTTCATTGGTTATCCTAACTCGTACTACGTAAGATATTATGTTATATTGTATAATGCATAATTTATTTATGTTATTATGATATAGTGTAATTGTACATTTGTCGACCAATCACAAAACTATAAGAAAAGTATTTAAATATAGCTTAGTATTAGATTTAAAATATATGTTTTACCACAGATTTTCAATATTTTTCTTTTGTTGAATTGCTCCATAAAGTATGGGACTACATAGGCAACCATATATACTTTGTGTAACATGAGAACAAATATGGAAAAAAAGAGAAACTATATTGGATAGTTTTATTAAAAATAATAATAGAATAAACTTTAAAATTAAATTTAAAAACGATAAGAAACAAAATGGTGTCGGATGTAAATCGAGTTGACCCAAGTCCATAAGATTTGACTCAATTTAGATCAGACATAAGTCAAAAATGAACTTAAAGCATCAAAATGGTGAACTTCTAGAGAGACAAGCACCTAGGTGCCCATAAACGAGCCCTTAGGCACTCTGGCACCAGAGGCCCAAGTGCCTAGGTGCTGAACCTCAGGAGTCAGTAGCACTTAGGCGATGTGACAATATCAAGAAAAATAGTTTTTTTGACACTTTTTGAGCGATTTTCTCTTTTTATTGAGTTTATATGTTTATTTATTTTGAAATAAATTAAATTGAACTAATAGATCGCCAAGGTGATGTATTAGGTAAAATTTATTATTTTGGAATAAATAAATATGCTATATTTATGCGAAATTAATTGACCTAAAGGAAAATTATTTTTGGTCAAATAATAGAGAAATATAGTTGAAATATATGACAAATTAAGAAAACCATGCATGCTATATGTTGGTCCAAAGAAAGACATATTGTTAGGCCAATTAGTTTTCAATATTTTAAGCTATGTTTTGAGAGCACCGATTACAAGTTGTTATTTTGTCTAAAGACTAAATGCAATATTGTGCTTGGTATTATGTGACCAGACCATACATGTATATGTGATTTATTTATGATTTGTATCATATATGCATGGATTGTTATTATGTTACTAATTGTGAGCTTTATATTTGTTCTACATTCAGTTAATGCATCTTCGATATCTGCTAATATGAATAACATTCCAGTACTTAATGGTATCAACTTCAATAAGTGGAAAGAGAACATTATGCTAGTGTTTGGCTGTATAGATTTAGACTATGCAATAAAGGTAGAATATTGTTAGATAGAATGTGCAACTATAAATTATACTCACACACTCCCGTGTAATTACACATGATCACAACTAATATAGATTTAGGAGTTAAGAGTGTCGAACTCATGAGAATTGATTACTGAGTCTAAGCTAAGAATTAAAATTAGTCAATCCGAACTTTATTCAAATAACCGAAATATTGATATCAAAGAAATAAAACAAAGTAACTAAACTAGTATGTAAAATGGATGAAAACAAGAAATAAGAAAATTTTCTAGGCTTACTAATTCCCTAACCATCCTTTAAATACATAATTTCCCAATTTTTCTCTTACATTAATTAATCTACTAGAGTTGTCAACCGAGAATTTAAATATATTCAGAAACTCCTTTCCAAGACATAAATGAAAATACCTAGATAAGCTAATATGTTACTCTTAACATAAATTGACTAGATTCATTATGTTTTGTAATTCTCAAAGAGATTGCATAAGTCACATAGGTATATTCCTATCCTATGTAAACTTACCCCAAACTAGGTAATCTTATATAATTTCACTAAAGTCCAAATTTCTAATCCCCTTTCCAAGCTCATAGAAATTTTACTCAACAATCTATTTAGTTATCAATTAAATAGAAGCAATAAGTATAAGATAAAACAAATAACTCAACAATGGATTTGATTAATAAAAGAAGAAAAATAAACAAACACAAGATACTAAATTAGTTCACATAGCAAAACTAGACAGAGAAATATTTAGTTCATAATATTAATTGAGAACAATAACATTATAATCCAACAAATTCAAGAAATACGAAATTAAAGAAAGAAAGTTAAAGAATTCCCCCCTTAGAAAAGCTTGAAGGTGTTCATGGAGGTTGTCAAGCTCCTCCTCCAAGGTTGATTTTTGCTTTCTTAAATCATTCCTCAAAGATTTTCTTTCAACAATATCACTCTTTAAATATGAAAAATACAAAATAAAACTCACAAGAAAATGAAGAAAAGATGGTATGAATAAATGGTGGTGTTGATGTTATGGAGAAAATCAAGAAATGGAGTATTGTAGCTTATCTTCTTCTTCTTCCTCTTCTGTTTTTTTCCTCCATCCATGATTGCCTCCATCCCTTTTTCTCTATCCCAATATATCTCTTTCAATCCCAAAGATAGGGTTTTAAAGAGAAGGCTCGTGCAAACCTAAGATATGTCAAATTTGGACTCTTGGATTATCAAAAAGTTGATCTCGGCCGTCAATTATTAACCGAGTATGCAGACGGTGACACTGTGGCACCATTTTTGACACTGCGGCGCCAAAAATTCCCGAGACTTGGTGTTGCGGTGCCACTTTTTGGCACCCTAGCGCCACTTTTCTGCTAGTTTGGCGCCTTAGCTTCCTCATTTCTTCATTTTAGTTCCGATTTATCTTATTTTCATTGCATTATGACCATATCATATTCAACTTTGATCCCAATAGATTAAAAAACTCATTTATGAGTCACAAATTCACCTCATTTTGTATCAAATACTTTTGTTTTATTATCTTATCAATATAAACAAATAAAATATCAAAACAACAAGAAAAACACTTAAAAAAACTTAATATAAATAAGAATATAGCAAACTTAAGGCATATTAGCACTGGATAACTCCATTGTTATGGACTTAACAAATGTACTCCTGCCATCGAAAGTACTGCTAATCAAAGGATTACTTTTGAAAAACGGGAGCATCCAAACTGCACGAGTCTGATGATCATAAAGCATTCCATTCCAAAGACCATCATGGATGTAATACCTAAGGAGGAAAATGCCAAGAATTTCCTTAGCCAAATTGCAGACTGATTAGATGGAAATAAAAATTTCGAAACAATAACTATTCTTAATACACTCTTTTCAATGCAGTACAAAGGCAAAGGGAGACATAAAGTAGTATATTATGGAAATGTTTAATCTTACGAGAGGGCTTAAAGCACTCAAGTTAGAGTTGGTTGATGATATACTCGTACTCCTAATCTTGGTCTCTCTTTTTGCATAATTCAATACTTTCAAGATCACTTATAACACTCAGAAGGAAAAATGGAGTTTGAATAAGCTCATAGCCCAATGTGTGCAAAGAAAAGAGAGGCTGAATAAGAGAAGATAAAAAATACTCACTTGGCAATACTTTTCTTAAAAATGCATCCAAGAACAAGGAGGAAAAGAATAATAAAGCAAAAGAAATTGCTGACCCCAGGACTTCAGGGGATAAGGCACACAAGAAACATGATACAAATTTTGCTTATTTCTTTTGCAAGAAAGCTGGCCATATGAAGAAGAATTGTCCTAAGTACATAAAATGGTGTGTCAAGAAAGGTATGAATCTTCTTTGTTAGTTCAAAAGCTAATTTAGCGATAGCGACTAATAACACTTGGTAGATAGATACTAGTACAACTATTCACATAAGTGTCATAATACAAGTTTTTCTAAGAAGCTAATTGTAGAAAGATAGTGAAAGATACATATTCATGAAAAATGGTAAGAAGGCAGAAGAGGAAGCCATTAGAGATTTAAGGCTTATTTTAGGAACTGGTTATACTTTGATATTGAAAAATGCCTTTGTTGTATAATCTTTTAGACAGAATTTGGTTTCAATTTCACATTTGGATAAATATAGGAACTTTTATCATTTTGGTAATGAACTTTTAATTTTTTTCCAAAATTCAAATGTGATAGGTATTAGTTTATTAATTGACAAGCTTTATTAATTTGATATCCAAACTTCCAATGACAATAAAAATTTGCATGTTAGTACTATATATAGGCGTATAAAACACAAATTAACGAATAAGAATTCATACATGTTAGGGTACATGCGTTTAGGACATAAATCCAAACAATGTGTAGAGTGGTTAGTGTCACAAGAAATTCTTAATTCCCTTGACATATCAGATTTTGAGGTCTATGTGCAGTGTATTAAAGAGTAACTAACTAATAAAAGAAAAATGGATACAAATAAGTGTAGTTATATCTTGGAATCGATTCATATAGATATATGTAGTCTATTCCCTATAGCATGCTAATATGAACAACAATACTTTATCACTTTCATAGAAGACTACTTACATTATAGATATTTGTATCTAATTCATGAGAAATCGCAATTCTTAGGTGTGTTCAAAACATTCAAAACTGAAATTGAGAACCAACTAGGCAAGAAAATTAAGACTGTGAAATTTGACCATGATGGTGAATACTATATGTGACGGGTCAGGGAAACAACATCCATGATCATTTTCCAAATACCTTGATGAATGTGGAATTGTAACTCAATATACTATACAGAGTGTTGTAAGCCAAAATGGTATATCTGAGAGACGAAGTTGAACTCTAGAGAATAAGATAAGAAGCATGGTTAGTCATTCTTCTTTGCCAAAATCACTTTGGGGAGATGTCTTGAAAATTACAGTTTACATCCTAAATCAAGTACCAAGTAAAATAATAGCAAGAACCCCATATGAGATGTGGGCAGATAAGAAACCTAGTATAAGGCATTCGTATATCTAGGGCTATCCAGTTGATGCTAGGTCTTACAAGCCTAACAAAAGGAAATTAGACTAAAAAACTATTAGATGTTATTTTGTGGACTACTCAGAATGATCATGGGAATTCAAGTTCTATGATCCCTCATCCTTTTTTGAAATGAACAATGCCAAGTTTATTGAGGACAATGAAAGTATTGAAGTTTGGGAGATAGTCTTTGAGGGGAAAAACATTAGTATTCCCACCATAATTACAATAATAGCAATGAGTAGTGATCACGTAACCATTTCTGACACAATTTAAGTTACAAATCAGGATATTGTGGTGAATTTGGACACTCCTATATAATCTCCAACATAATTGGAGGAATACTGACTCAAGTTAAGGTACCACCACCAGTGGTTGTAGAGGTATTGATGACTATATTGTCTATCCACAAGAGTATGAGTTTAATATGGTATTAGAAGACGATTCAACGTCTTTTAGTCAAGTCAAGCTATGCTCTAACTCTAAGAAACAGATCGAAGTCATGCAAGATGAGAAGAAATTTATGGAAGACAATTGTGTTTGGGATCTTGTTAAGTTGCCTAAAGGCACAAAATCAATTGGTTGTAAATAGGTATTTAAGACCAAACGTGATTCGAAAGATAATGTTGAGAGATATAAAGCTCGCTTTATTGCTAAGGGTTTTACTCAAAGTGGAGGTATCGATTACAAAGAGATTTTTCACGGGTTTCGACGAAAGACTCTTTTCAAGTAATCATGGCACTTATAGCATACTATGACTCAAGCTACATCAAATAGACATGAAAACAGCGTTTCTCAGTGGTAACATTGATGAAATGGCATACACAATGCAACCAAAGAATTTTGAGTCAAAAGACTTGAAGCACCTTATATGTAAGCTTAAAAAGTCTATTTATGGCCTAAAATATGCATCTCGTCAATGATACCAAAAATTTTATGAAGTCATCGTCTCCTTTGGTTTTAAAGAGAACACTGTTGATAAATACATATATCTCAAGGTTAGTAGGGAGTAAGTTCATTCTCTTGATGCTGTATGTAAATGATATTCTACTAGCTAGCGGTGATATAGGAATTTTGCATGAAACGAAGAGATTTCTATCTAGTAAATTTGAAATGAAAGATCTTGGCAATGCATCTTTTGTGTTAGGTGTACAAATTTATCGGGATCGATCTCAAGTAATACTAAGGTAATCTCAAAATATCTAGATTGATAAAATGCTAAATAGATATGACACGAAGGATTGTGCATCAAGAGACACACCCATGGCAAATGGTGATAAATTCAGCTTGTTCCAATGTCTGAAGAATGATCTTGAAAAAAAAAATGAAGAAGTTTCCTTACACTTCGACAATAGGAGCCTTATCCAGACATAGCGCACATTATTAAAATATTGGGTAGATATCTTAGTAACTCGAGAATGGATCATTAGAAGGCACTAAAGTGAGTTATGCAATATCTATAAAGAACTAAGGACTATATGCTCACATATCGAAAATCTGACTATTTGGAGATAGTAAGTTATTCCGACTTTGATTTTGGTGGGTGCCTAGATAGTAGGAGATCCACTTTAGGCTTTGTCTTCATAATGGATAAAGGGGCTGTCTTATGGAAGAATATCAAATAGACATTTGTAGCATCATAAAGGCTGAATTTATAGCTTGTTATGAGGTATTGAATCAGGGATATGGCTACGGAACTTTTATCACTGGGTTGTATATAGTCAATAGTATTGAAAGATTATTGAGAATTAACTATGATAATAAAGCCACTGAGTTGTATTTTAAGAGCAACTAAAGCTCATCGAAGTCAAAGCACATTGATCTCAAGTTGTTAATTGTTAAAGAGGGACTTCAGAGTCTTTAGGTGTCGATTGAACACATTACCACAAATTCCATGATTGTGGATTTGTTCACTAATGGTTTGCCACCCAAAGTATTTCATGAGCATATTGTTCATACAGGAGTAGTTCATTTTGATAATATGTTTGTATAGTAGGAGTTGTATTTGAAATTTTACGGATATGTTGTTGGCGTATTTATGTTATCTAATCAGACTAAGGATTTATGGTTATATATAATATATATATATATATAGATGAAAACTTGAGAACTTTCTATTGCAATTTAGCATATAGTGTTAGAAGTACGGGATAGACTCTTTTGAGTCATTAAATAAGACTAATTGAGAATAGGCATGTTTAAAATCACATTACATGTAATTCCTATACTACATATCTATACTTGTTCTATGTCATTGATTATGCTAGTATTGTGACCATTGTTGGGTCGCGTTATGTATAATTGTAATGAAGGCTGCTTTGATTCTATATTGGTATGATTAATGGAACAAATTGTTAGGAAATATTTCTGGCTATAAATATCAAAAGATGAGCTCAAATCAAGTTATGCCATGTACAATTTTTTTAGTTGACATATATGGCCATCAAAAGATGAACTCAAATCAAGTTTTGCCATGTATAATTTTTTTAGTCGATGTATGTGACCAATTTTTTTAGTTGACATATATGGCCATCAAAAACTCAAATCAAGTTTTGCCATGTATAATTCTTTTAGTTGATATATGTGACCCAAACGGGAGATTATTAGTATTTTCCTAATATGAGCCCATATATCAACAAGTACAACTGCATGGGCTGGCTATATATATAGGAGCCTAATTTTAAGTAATCTAATTAAAGGTTAATTTATTGCGTTTAAGAAATATTATTATCTCTTTTTGGTACAATTGAATTATGCGTAGAAGTCCAATGTCATGCCTATTACAGGTGATGGACTTATAATAGATTATGGGCTTCTACATGCCTATTATAGGTGGACTTATAATAGATTTATACACAATTAAAATAAGGGGTTATGGTTTCTAAGATACAGAGTGTGAAAATTTGTCGTACGGTTTTCTTACGTTCTTCTCTACCCCTATCCAGACTCCAGTGAGAATTTTGATGAAAATTTGCTTTGTAATCTTAGAAGACCAACTAACCCAATCACTGCTTTACCATAGTTTCCGGTACGCTTTTCTTCATCTATTCTTGTTAATTCAACATGTATGCCTAATAATTTAAATGAGATTCCAGTGTTGTTCATGCAGTTAGTAATCTATCTTCAAGGGCTTGTGTATTCTATTGTTCTTAGATTATGAACCATTCTTTGTTATAAAGTAAATTTTGTTCCTACATATTTCACTTTGAAAGATAGTTAAAGAAAAAAATATATAATGTTACAAAACACAAAATTTCTTATCAAAAAAGAAAATAATATGTTAATTTCTCAAAGTAAATATACACAAAAATTGTAACAAGGGTGATGTTACGTATACCGATTATCACTGTTCATCTCGAAGTTCTTTTTTTCTTCCTAGGTTGCCGAATAAAAATTGACAATGAAAAGATATTATCAACTAGTGAGGGTGAGGGAATAATAATGTAGCGAAGTCTAGAAGGGTCAAAAGAAATGTTTTGACTAAAATGAAAACAGTGGGAAATGGTAAAGAAATTCATGCACATTTCCTGTCCACTCACTAGTCACTACGGCCAATACCATTACTTACCAGAAACTTCCATTCATATTCAATGGCGCTTGTCCCATCCGCACCCCTCAACGACGCTCCTCTCTTCGCCGAGGTCGACATGGGCGCCGACTCCTCTGCTTCCACCGTCCGCGCCACCGTCGTCCAGGCCTCCACCGTCTACTACGACACTCCCGCCACTCTAGGTACATTCTCTCTCTCTCTCTCTCTCTCTCTCTTAAATTTCTTTTTTCACGCGATTCGGTGATTGAATTGAATTGATGATGATTTTTGTGAGGGTGCAGACAAGGCGGAGAGGTTGTTGGCCGAAGCAGCTGGGTATGGGTCTCAGCTGGTTGTGTTCCCTGAGGCCTTCGTGGGTGGCTACCCTCGTGGATCTAATTTCGGTGTTACTATTGGGAATCGAACCCCCAAAGGTAAAGAGGAATTTCGCAAGTACCACGCCTCCGCCATTGATGTTCCTGGTGAGTTCCTTTTTTTTTTGGGGGGGGGGGGGGNGTTTATTTATTTATTTTTTCTTTAAAATCCAAAATTTGAGGAATATAACATTGATTTTAGCAATTTAAATTTTTACCTGAAGGTTATGAATGCCTTTTGACAGTTGTCGTCTTTTCTATTTTGTAGGATTCAAAATCATATGTACAAATTTAGTGTTCCAAATCATTTCCAATCAATAAAAGATAAAACGTCTTAACGAAAATTGAAGTGAAAATAATAATAATTGCGTAATTTCAAATTTTAAATGACAGATTTACTAAAATTGGACACGTGATTGAGTTCCATTTGAATGTCAAACGATGGACTAATAGAAAAAGTAAGTCCAATTATCTAATGTAATTGTCACAGTAATGAACAAATTGTTTTCAATTGCTCTTAGAAATATTTTTGTGCTGTTGTTGCATGGTAAAGCCAAAATTTGAGTTGTACTGATCTTAGCTGGAGGTAGTAAGTGTTTCATATTTTTGTTCTACCCAGATAAGATTGTAGTCTTTCTGTATTCCGTTTGGGAAAGTTCCACTAGGCACGCCATCATTCTATATATAAACACACAGAATAGGCGGTAAAAGAGTAAAGAAGCAGATGATATACTGTACCGTTTCATAGTGAATTCTTAGCTTGTGATGAAACTCACTCAGTATGAGCACATAGATTTTTACGTTGTTGTATGGATATAATGCAGGCCCTGAAGTTGACCTATTGGCAGCGATGGCTGGGAAGTACAAGGTGTATCTGGTAATGGGTGTGATTGAAAGAGACGGGTATACACTCTATTGTACTGTACTGTTTTTCGATTCACAAGGTCGTTACATGGGAAAGCACCGAAAAGTCATGCCAACAGCTTTGGAGCGGATCATATGGGGATTCGGAGATGGATCGACGATTCCTGTTTTTGAGACTCCTATTGGAAAGATAGGTGCTGCTATTTGTTGGGAAAACCGAATGCCACTTCTAAGGACAGCAATGTATGCTAAAGGTTAGAAAGATTGGTCTTCAATCATTTTTCCGATGCATTTTTCCAAACAATTCTTTCTCAGAGAATGAAATTAGGATGGAGCTGTCAACTATGCTTAAGGTCCTGATCATTGATTAGCTTGAATTAGCATAAAATAGAGTTGTTGTTAATCTTTCATTGTAAAACGAATAAATGTTTTTGTTTTCGCTTACAACAACTCTGTAATTTAGTTTGTCTAAGCATGAGTACTTGATTGATTATATATTCTGATGCTCGGTATGTTATTGCTATACTCTCCGGCAATGTATACTGTCATTTTGTAAGGTGATGATTTTATAGATTTGAATATTTCTGTTTCAATGTTGGCGTGTACATTTCTACTATGTTGAAAAATAAAATTTTTGCATATCCATAGAGGATCATTAACAGTTTGCGTTGTGAACGATAGTCTTTAAACTTATTGGACTTTATTGTTTATAGGGGTGGAGATATATTGTGCTCCCACGGCTGATGCAAGGGAAGTGTGGCAAGCATCAATGACCCACATTGCGGTAGAGGGTGGCTGTTTTGTTTTATCAGCCAATCAATTCTGTCGAAGGAAGGACTACCCCCCTCCTCCAGAGTATGTATTTTCAGGCACAGAAGGTGAGCTTACTCCTGATTCTGTTGTCTGCGCTGGAGGAAGTGTCATTATATCACCATCAGGGACAGTTCTGGCAGGACCCAATTATGATGGAGAGGCACTCATCTCAGCAGATCTAGGTATGTTTCCTTTGTTTTCTGTTATTTATTTCGTAATTGTAAATTTTGTTATCAAACATAGATTTTCGGTTCTGGAACACTGGTTGGCATCTTTTTTATGTTTGGCAAAATGTAACCACCAAATTGAAAATAAATGTTTTCAGAATCATGAATTTACATATGGTGTAAAAAACTACAGAAAATTTGTCTGGAATTGTTTGCTACTAATACGAGGAGACTTTGCGTCTGAAGTTATGCTTTGATGTTATGCAATTGAGGAATATTTTGGTAACTTTGATTTTGATATTCTGGTACTTGTATTTGCCATATAGCAAGCAATTAAGTTACAACTTTCATTGTGTTTCAAGAAAGCAACTTGTCATCTGGATTGTTCATAGTATCAGGAAATATATTTCCTCTTAATGCACATTGCACTAACCTTTGTTGTGTTGTGATAATTTCAGCATCTTATGGTAACTGTTAATCTAGGCCTTGGTGATGCTTGTATATACATGTAGTCCTTTGTTTGTAGAAGCAGTTTCTAACTTGAACAATTGTTCAAAATGGCTTATAGATCTTGGAGAAATTGCAAGAGCAAAATTTGATTTTGATGTGGTTGGACACTATTCAAGACCTGAAGTGCTAAGCTTGATTGTGAGGGACCATCCAACAAACCCAGTTACTTTCACATCATCATCTTTGAAAACGGAAAGTTCTTAGAAGTTGTAGTTGCTTTTCACCGGCCAGAATCGAATTTCAGCTCTCAAGATGTAAGCCTTCTTCAATAATAACAGGATGAGCTGTTGTTTTAACTTCCGTTTTCTTTCTGTATAGACAAGGCAACTATGTGTACTGTAACATCTATGTTTTGACAAATCGAAATCTCTCTTTTTTTTTTCTTTTAAATAAAAGTTGAATTTGAAGATAAAAGCTAATTGGCATGTACGCTTACCTCATTGATGGCTAATGTATTTTAGTCCTGTCATGTTGTATAATATGCATTCAGATCAACTAATTTTGAAGTTCCAGCTATTGTTGTTTTTCAGTTTTCTAAATCGAATTTTTGAACTCTGCTATACACAAGTGGGCAATGGTTTGAAGAAGGCTGTTGGGGTTCTCTGGCAACTTCTTTGGATTTCGAAAAGAATAACTGATAATTCTACAAAAATAGAGTTATTTAGGTTCTTTTTATTAATTAATTTTGTGTATTTTTTGAGTATTTTTAGTTTAATTTTGAGATAATTTAAGTTATTTTATTTTTAATTTAGTTTAATTATTTAGATTTAATTTTATTAAATTTTAGGTAATTTTAGATTTAATTTTAGGATAGGAGTTTATTTTGCTATTTATTTTTGAGTTTAGTATATAGATTATTTATTTTGAATTTAAATCTAATTAGGATTTATTTTGTTTAATTTTATTTTGATTTAGATTTAAATAAAAGAAAAAGAAATCAGAAATCAGAAAAAAAGCCAAGGCTAGTTGCGTGAGTGAGAAGTTGTGCGATCTCAGCTGTCAGATCACGATCAAAATACACCAAGCCGGTGTGTAGAGTACACACGTGATGACAGGCGAGTGGAAAGCGGGGAACAAGTGGGGCTCGCGGTCATCAGCGCTGCAAAGATTTCTAGGGCGTGTCCGTTCCTGTGCTTTGCGAGCTCTGTGCAACCGGTTCTTTAACCCATTGACGAGTCGCTACGTCAGTGAGTTTGACTTCACATTTTCTTTCCGCGAATCAGATGCAAGTTTTGTGCCGAGCTCACTTGTTTCGTTCGCATGGAATTACACCCCAAGTCTCAGAAATGTGAAAAAAGAGAAAGGGAGAGAAAAAGGAACTCTGGCAAATTGATAGATGAGATAGCCAATCAAATTGTACATAGAATCATGGAAATTACAAATTCAGTTATAAATAGCAAAAATATGAGAAAAAAAATACACATTAATTTTGAGGGAGAAAATTAAAGTGAGGTTAGGTTAGTTTTTAAAGAAGTTAGAGAGATGATCTTAATTATGTAGTTTTTCTGTTTTTTAGTTTTGATTTTTAAGAGTGTTTCATTGTTTATATATTTAGTTTGTTAAATTCTATAATATTTTTAGTTTCAATATATTATTTTCTGGTTTCTTATATAAATTTAGTTATGCTTTCTTTATATGGTGATTTAAACTAGATTATAATTATATTTGTTTTATTAGTTGATCTTTTATTGTAGTATTGTTTTTATGATATATTTTCGATCTTAGATAACTAGTAAGATAAATTATTTTTAGTCTTAATTGGAAGAATTTTTCATATTGAATACTTTAGATTAATATTTATTCTTAAATGCTATATTTTCTGATTATGTGTTTGTTATGAGAAACATATAATTGAGTAATAAATAGGAATCAAAGTTGATAACAGTTAAATGATCAATTAAGTGAATCTTAAAGCCTTGATTTTCTCATATTAGTATTTTTGTTTAAATTTCTGTGATTATTTTAATTTATTGCTTAGTTAATTTTTATTTTCAATTTTTCTTTCTATTTTTTGTTACATTTTCATTATTGATTTACTTCTCTGTGAAATCGACTTCTTAATCTATACTCTAATAACCGCTAAGATATTTTGAGTGTAGATATTAACCTTAGTTTTACTTGGATATGGAAGTCTTCTTTTGTTTCTCGACTTCTCTATCCTAAAATAATGCAAGGAGTTCGAGCTTGTACAATTTGAGAAGGGTTTTGATAGATCAAAAGAAGAATTTAATTCAATTTATATGCCCTTAGGCACGACACAAATTGTGATCTAGATCTAGGGGATTGATGAGTGATTAATTCACTCTTAAATCAAGTATCATTCAACTCAAATAATTCTAAATTCTCAAGTACTTATTTTGGTTTGATATGTTTTTGAATCTCTTATAAATAAATGAGAATCAAGACGAATTGGTGCCAAATATGGGTATTTTAATCTTTTTGGATGAAAGTTGAGTTCGATACAAACGCAACGCAATAAAAATCACGTAAAACGAAGTTAAAACAATGAAATAATGCCTCTAAGAAAAAAAGTTATCATGTTAATTTTTAAGAACCGAGAGCATTACGGCACTATCTAAGTAGCACCGCAACGCTGCTTGGAAAACTAAGTTCTAGAGGCAAGAGCATCGCAGCGCTATCCAACGTCCTGAAGCACGTTTTTAACGAGTTTTTAAGGCCAGTCTCAACCCTTGATGACATTTAATCAAATGATTGATATTCCACCTAGCCTAAGTCATCTTGGAACTCCTTAAATATACTGTTAAGCCTCCATTTTAAGGTGTGGAGAGTTTGAGAGGAAACATAATAAAAAGAGCTCAAAAATCCTAAAGAAGAAGAAACTTAGAGCAAAAATCTTAGAGATGATGCTTGAGAGAGTGACTTGAAAAGATTGAAAATTGAAGTTCTATCTCTATAAAAAGGTTTTCTCATCATCTTTCTCACCCTAATCTCATTTGAATTTTTACATTATGCTTGATTCGTGAATTATAAGGAGCCATGAAGTACTAGCACATAAACAAATCAAACTCATCTCTAATGAATTGCGAAACCCTTAATTCCTTTAGTTTAACCCATGATGTTTATCAAAATTGGCAGTTTCAAATTAAAATTGGGTCCACCTGTATCATTTAGTGAAGGCGTAGAATCATTTAGTGGTAGAAAAAGTAGGAGATAAGAGTTAAAGGAAGGTTATTTAGTTGAAGTCATTACTTGAAAGTGATAGCTTATTTACAAGTATATCCTAAGAGTTCTGTAGCAGTTCCTAATAATCCTAAACTTGTTTATGGTATCTTTTTGTGAAGCTTCAAGTGTTTCATGTATGTGCATGTCAATATAAAATTTCCTACAAAACTAGATCCAAAAGAACAGTTGACCACACAGCTGAACCCAAGAAAGTGAGACTATTCAAAGAAAAGTCTACGATAAGCTAGTGCGACGGGGGAAAAAAAATGGAAAAGCAAAAAGAGAATTCAGCTTTTGTCTTACAAAGGCTCTCAAATTACTTAAAAGAAGAGGCAAGTTTACAAAACTGCTTTTCATGTCACGAGAAATGGCCAAGTATCAATATCAATCTTAATTTAATCCATAGAGTAGACATGCTGTATGGTAAAATAAACTAATTATTTCTTTCTGAAAATTTTGGGTTGTATAAGGAAAAGTTGGACTCAGGCTTGAAACTACAGTTTTATCTAAGACTACAGTATGTGGCAACAATAATTGAATTTGATCGATATCACCACCTTGATCATCATATCTGCAGGATTCTCAGTAGTCCCAATCTTCTGAAACAGTATATTTCCTTCATCAATAATCTCCCGCATAAAGTGATGTCGAACATCAATATGCTTCGTACCTATATGGTATACTGGATTCTTTGTTAAGTGAATGGCACTCCGACTATCAGAATAAATACAAATATGCTCCTAAACTATTCCTCACTCTTCCAGTAATCCTTGTAACCAAATATATTTCTTCATAGCCTCTATAATTGCCATGTACTCTGCCTCTGTAATAGACAAAATAACTATAGACTGTCAAATAGACTTTCAACTGATTGGTACTCTTGTAAATATGAATACATTTCTATTAGTTGAACGACGTTTATTCAAATCATCAGCGTAATCAAAATCAGTATAACCAACCATATATTGACCAAGTCTATCATCCTGCTCAAAAAACAAACCAACATCTACAGTTTTCAATAAGTACCATAGAATCTATTTCAAGCTTGCCAATGATCTTTATCCAGATCATGTATATACCTACTGACAACTCCAACTGTATGTAAAACATCGGGTCTCGTATATACTATCGGATATATCAAGCTATCAACCGTATTTGAATATGAAACTTGTGATATGTACTCTCGTTCTGCATCTGTACTCGGAGACAAAAATGCACTAAGCTTAAAATATAGAGCAAGTAGTATACTAATAGGTTTTGATTATTTAGTCATATCAAAATGTTGTAATACTTTCTTCAAATATTGTTTCTGAGTCAAACTAACCTTGCTTCTCCATCTATTTCTGCTAATCTCCATACTGAGAATCTTCTTTGCTTCACCGAGATCTTTTATCTCAAACTCTTGATTTAACTATGCCTTTAACTTATCAATTTCTTCTTGCTTTTTTGAAGCTATTAATATATCATCAACATAGAAGTGTAGATAAATGAAAGACCTACCTCAGAGCCTGCGAAATTATACGTAACTATCAAACTTATTTTTTGTGTACTTCTGACCCATTATAAATCGATCAAATCACTTATACCACTGCCTTGGCGATTGTTTCAGCCCATAAAGCGATCTTTTTAGTTTGTAAACCCAATTTTCTTTTCCAACAATCTTAAATCCTTCTGGCTAAAACGTATAGATTTCCTCTTCTAAGTCACCATATAGAAACACAATTTTTACATCCAACTGAACTAGTTTAAGTTCCAACTGTGCTACCAAGGCTAACAAAATCCTAATGGAGGAATGTTTAATAACTGAAGAAAATACCTCATTGTAACTAATTCCCTCCAACTGAGCATAGCCTTTCACTACCAATCTTGCCTTAAAGCGAACAGCATTCTTATCAGGAAATTGTTCTTTCTTTGTATATACCCATTTGCACCCAATTACCTTCTTGTTCTTCTATAGTTGAACTAGCTCCCAAGTATCATTCTTTTGAAGAGATTGCATTTTTTTCTCCATTGCTTTCACCCACTATTTAATTTCTAAACTTTTGACTACATCTTTATACGTGGAAGGAATATCATCATCCATAATGGAAAGTGCATAAGCTACCATATCAACAAATCAAGTAGATTTATGAATTTCACATCTTAGCCTATTATGTGCAATTGATTCTTGCTGCTATTGAGGGACTTGGGTCGGAACCTCTTCTTCATCTTCAATGTTATCCTCTGCCAATGGAGTGGCACCACTATTTTCAACAACATTAGTTAGGACTACTTTTATCATTTTCTCAAACTCTACCTGCTGCCAACTGGGCTCCACCTGCTATGGAATATTAATGGTCTTCTCTTGGTCTTCTGTTATCTTCTTCAATATGGCAAACTCATCAAAAGTAACATCCTTGCTAAACAAAATTTTCTTCGAACTTAGACACCAAAGTCAGTATCTCTTTACACCTAAGTTGATGACCATAAATAATACTTTCTTGGCTCTTGAATCTAACTTGGATTCTTTTACATGATAATAGGCAGTGGAACCAAAGACATGCAAAGAATCGTAATCACTAGCAGGTTTTCCAGACCCTATCTTAAGAGGGATTTTGCCTCCAATTGCAATCGATGGTAAACGATTAACGAGATTACATGTATACGTAATTGTCTCAGCCTAAAAAGCTTTTCCAACCCAGCATTGGACAACATATACTGAACCTTTTCCAACAAAGTCCAATTCATGAGTTTTGCCACCCCATTCTGCTGTGGTGTTTTTCAGAGTATAAAGTGACACACAATACCTTCAGATTGGTAAACTCTCGAAAATGGATCACTCCTGTATTATCCACCGTTGTCTAATCGAAGTCGTTTGATCTTTCTACCCGTCTAAGTCTCAGTCATCTTTTTCTATTGAGGAAAAACTTCAAGTATGTCATCCTTAGTCTTTATTACATACACCTAAACTCTTCTAAGAAAGTCATCGACAAAAGTAACAAAATAGTGCATACATCTCAAAGAAGTTGTCTTGGTAAGTCTCACACATCTGAATGAACATAATCCAGAATATCCTCAGTATTATGAATTGTTGTGCCGAATTTTACTCTTATCTGTTTTCCAAAAATATAGTATTTACAAAAGTCTAACTTGTAGGTCTTCACTCCTTTTAGTAATTCTTACTTCACTAAACTAAAGAAAGCTTTTTCCCCCTGTATGTCCCAAATGCAAATGTCATAACCTGGTAATTTCTGAAGGTTCATCATTCTTTGAAACCGTAGCAACTGATCCAATAACTATAGTACCACTGTAGGAATACAAGTTATTTCTTCTTGTACCTTTCACTACTACCAAAGAGCCCGAAGTGACTTTTAAAATTCCATCTTGTATAGACATAGCAAAGCCTTTAGATTCTAAAGCTCCTAAAGAGATGAGATTCTTCTTCAATTTCAGTACATACTGAACATTCGTCAGAACTCTAGTCAATTCATCATGATTCTTCAAACGAATTGAGCCTACCCTAGTTGTTTTACATGATTCATCATTACCCATATAAACAACTCCAGCATTTAGCTCTTCAAAGTTAAAGAACCACTCCGTGTGAGGATACATATGGTAAGTACAATCCAAATCTATAATCCACTCGTTATGCTGAGACATCAATGGCTGACTAACAAGAGCAAAATCTGATTCATCATCTTTGATTTCAGCTACATATACATTGGAAGTAGCCTTGCCCTTACCATTATTCTGTAACTTTGAACAATCTTTCTTTCAATGCCCTTTCTCATGACAGAAGGCACATTCATCCTTACCAGGCTTCCCTTCGAATGAGATCTACCCCCTTTCTCTAGCTTGCAGCTTTGTCCTCTGGCTATAAACGGTTCTGCTGGAATGTCCCTATTCTCTTTTTGATCTTTCTTCTAAATCTCATGATTATACAATGCAACACTCACTTCATCAAAGGATAATTTTTCCTTCCTATAAAGTAACATAATATAAAGATGATCTAACTCATCATGAAATGAACCAATCAACAATATTGCTTTATCTTCATCTTTGAAGGTTTCATCCAAATTTAAAAAATCTACTATTAATTGGTTAAAAGTATCAATATGGTCACCAATAGTCGTACCAAGCTTCAACTGGAGATGAAAAAGTCTCTTCTTCAAGTATAGTCAGTTCTTATTGCTCTTCTTTATGTACTTGTTCTCGAGTACCTTCCACAACTTACTTGCAGAAATTTTCCTCATGAATGGATACTTCTGTTCTCTATAAAAACATGAGCGGATCGTACCACAAGCTTGACGATTGATCCTCTCCTATTTTTTATCATCCATTTTTTCTGATTTTGTCTTTTCTAGAGCAATATCATGATCTTATTAACATAAACCATCTAATATCTTGTACTGCCATAAGTTGAAGTTATTTCGACCATCAAATTTCTCCGCGTCAATTTTTGCACTAATCATAGTTTTCATCTTCGCCAGCATTGATGAAGATTCTGACCTTTTTGCTAATATTTCAAATAGCTACCAAATAAAGCCTAGGGTAAACCTGCTGCTCTAATACCACTTGTTGTGCAGCGAAAGTACAACTACTCTAAATGCTTATATTTAATACTAAGACAATATTAAATATAAACTACCAACTTGTTACTGAAATTAACGAAAGCAAAAATGCGCAGAAAATACTAAATGCAAAAATTTAGGAGAACACAAAATTTAGCGAGGTTCGGTAAATTAACTATGTCCTCGGGGTATAAAACTATGGAGATCCTTAGGAATAAAGGTCCTCACCAATATAGAACTAATTTTGAAATGATTAAAACTAATTACAGTATACTTTATTTATAGCCAACTGTGGATTCCAAATATTCATACACAAGCGATGTGGGACAAAGTCCAAAAATAATTACAAAACTAATAAGCCAAAATTCTAACAAAATGCTTGTCGATTTGATGATTCGATCCAAAATACCTTCCTTAGTTTAGTGATGAAATACTAATTAGAGTCCCACCTAAAATACTAAGATTCATTCCTACCATCCTTTGACAAAAGATCACTGTTGAGCTAAAATTTATGTTACTACTTGAAAGGGAAATAGAAGTTGAGTTAGAAATTTGCACCACATGTCTCCACTTTTTGTGGGCATGAAAAGAAGTGGTTATGTAAGTGCAAATTTATATGTGCTATATGTACGTATTGTAGTATTTATTAAATAATGTGCATGGCATATGCATAAAGTATATTTATGAAAAGAAAGTTAAAACTGTATCCAAGGAGGCCATAATCTAGTAAAATTCTTATAGTAAATCTTTATCTTTCATCTCGCTCAGTACACAATTGTTAATTGTTTGAAAAGGAAATTTGGTCAAATCCATACAAGCTAATCCAAAGCTCAATAATATGATGGCTATAGCCACTAAAATATAAGCACCCTCAAAATGATAGACAAATTTTTAGGAAAATTAATAAATTATTAGATTTACAATAATTGAGAAAAGCCTATGGTATGGTAAAAAAAACATCATGAAACAATAATGCGCTTTTTTGGACATATTAGATTTGCACTATAATTGATTTTAACATAATTATTATATAATATGACATTCAAACATGCAAACTATTTATTAGAGGTATCAAACATGTCGTGTTATGCCACAACCCATTTAAGTAAGACATAAATATACTTTTGTGCTGTGTCGTGCATTGTATATTTTTTAGTGGTATCATATCATTCGGACCCATAGTATAAAATCATTGACCCAACATGACCCATGCTCTAATATGCCTTGCCATGTTGTGCTTTCCTGTGGTGTTGTGCCAGCCTAAGTGCCTGAATGTACCAGTCTTTTTGTGCCGAAATTGGCCCATCTAATTAGCAAATTTTATTAGTTTTGGTGTCTCTTTTATTAATTTTTTTTTTCAAATAATTCAAAGTTATATAAGAAAGAAAGGTAAATTTAATGTAGAATTTTATCTTAATTAGGTTTGTCTTATACCTACTTAATCATAAATTCATAATTATTTGAATTTTTTTTTCTTTTGAATAAAATTTGTCAAGGTGAAGAAGTATCCCAATTAGGTTGGCACCCAACTGTCTCAACAGTTCTTTGCTTAACAATCCTTGAAAGATAATTATTATTAATAAGAAAAAAAAAAGAACAGTAATTTAGAGCTTACAAGTTGAAAGCAAAAGTAACTAGAAAAGATCTAGAAAAAAAAAAAAAGAAATCATATGAGCCTCATTAAAATCTAACTAGACAAAACTTAATGAGAAAAATGTTATAGTCAAGAAAACAATACTCATTATTCAAGAAACAAACCAATAATAAAAATGATAAAAATATTTGGGAGTTAAATCCTTACAATATAATAGGGAATAAAATCCTATTTATTTTCTTCATCGTCGTTTGACTCTAAGTTTGTAAAGTCTTCTTCTCATATTGTGTGGTATATTATTTGCATTCCTTTTTTCTCCTTTTTCCTTGTCCTAGGTATATCATCTTTCCAATCATTAACGATCTACCTAATAATTCCACTTAAGGGGTTAAGAAAAATAGGAAAAAATTTAAAAAACATGTATATAGGAAAAATAAAATGATAATAATACATATGTTTAATATGCAAACGTATTGTATCTATCGTGCTAACGTGTCATATCTGTAGGGCGTACCGTATCATACTTATATACGTGTTATATTATGTTTAGCCTATCGTACCTAATTCATTGGCCCAATACAACCTTGTTGTATTTAGAATAACCCACAATTAATTTAATATGTCATACTATATTTTAGTGGTATCACCGTGCTAATGGACCGGCCCGATCCTCTTGATAGCTTNAAATATCAGACAAATCAACAAATTATAGAATGATATTTTCTTTTAACTTCTTATTGTATATAGCTTTTCAGAGAGCACTTTTTGGATACATAGTTTCCAAACCTTTTTTTTTATACTTTTGCTTGATTTTGTTTTTCATTTTTCTAGACTTTTTTTTGTTTTTGCTTTATTTTATTTTTAAATCTTTTCCCCTTTTGCTTGTATTAATTTTCTAAGATGTGTACTAAATCCACGTGGACAGTAAATGAATGATCAATACATGAGCCATAAATTAGTAATGTGGTTAGCAATTTCACAACCAGAATTATGCTACACCTACGTGTGTATGTATATAAATCGGTATAGATATGTAACGTACATATGTAATATATATGTAAATCATAAATGTACATACACCTATATGTAATATAGAAAATAATATAAATAAGCATATGCAATATATAATGTTACTAAATAATTATAACAAGCGTTTATAATAAACTTTAGAACAAAATTTAAAGTTACCAAACGTTTGCTCTAATATGCTTGGTATGAAACTTGATTCGTCCATGAAAAATGAAAATTTATTGCAAAATAGTAACTACGTTAATAGTCGAGGCCAGTATGACACACAGTATCCGTAAAACTGATTCACTCTCTCTAGTAGAATGCTTAAGGATTTTGTAAGTGTCAATTTCCCATGATACAATAACAAAGAGTAGCAAGTGAAGTATCAACACATCCACTCCATGAACTAGATTGCTACAAACTCCAACACACTAAGAATTTTAGTTACAAAATTCCTAAACACTCGAATAATTATAGCTAGAAACTGAAAACACTAGACAATAGGAAGAACTAGAGAGAAGAGGAAGGCTCAATGTCATTTTTTGATGTGTGGAATGAGAAGGATGTGTTCTCTTCTTATAGCTTCTGAAATGGGAGATTACCACTTTTGCTATTAATGGACATTATTCTTATAAATCCAAAAATAGTTGTTAAGAAGCTAAAAATTATCCAAAACGGCCATAAATAGCCAGCCACAAATGCTAGGTAATTTTTCTAAAACTACAGACTTAATTCATATAATTAACTTGGCAAGTTTTCAAGTTTAAGAATGTTATAAAGCTTTATAACTGATCTGTTAATGATGTAAAAATATAAAAATTGAAGAAAAAAAATAGGACTACAACAAAAAGTTGGATTTACTATAGTCTAATTTTTTTATCTGGCATTCGTGTCCGTAGTTGTAGGCATACACGAATTCATACAAATTCAGGCCTAAGCCTAATGATTTGCACTCCCTTTGCACACACTTGAGAGAGCATCTATAGTAATTATTCTTATTACTATCACAAAACATGAGCCTATATATGCCACTTGATTTAAGCATTTCCCACTAATGTGGGACTCAAGCATTTTTCCTTTATTTTTCTATTTCGATGATGCACTTTTGAGCAATAATTTCCTATTCATTTATGCACTATTTTACGTCTATGAATATATGAGATCGATGTTGTCGCGAAGGAGAATAAGAATTCACCATGACCTTTCATCTGCAAGATATGGGCCCTACTTAACTTTGAGCTTCAAAATGGTTCATGCAAATGGGTTCTACAATACATATTTGAAATTTTGCAATATATATGGGCTTTCAAATGTTGAAAAATTAAGATTTCAATCTTACTCATTCTTATTTTGAAGATAAAAAATATTTGATTTGGTTTTCATGATTTAACTTGAGTGTGTAGTGAAAAAACTTTAAAAGTTCTAACTTAAGTTGATTAAGGAATCAAGCTTGAAGATGGATGCATATTAGACTCAAGCATTTTTTTTTCATTTTTTAATTTCAATGGTGCACTTTTGACCAACAATTTCTCATTCATCTATACACGATTTTGAGCTTATGAATATTCGAGATCGATGTTCTCATGAAAGAGAACAAGAATTCACCATTACCTTTCATCTACAAGATATGGGTCCTACTCAATTTTTAGCTTCAAAATAGTTCATATAAATAGGTTTTATAACATATATTTGAACTTTACAATATATATGGGCTTCTAAGTGTTGAGAAATTAAGGTTTCAATCTTACTCACTCTAATTTTGAAGAGAACAAACATTTAATTTAGTACTAATAATTTAACCTGAGTTTCTAGTGAAATAGCTTTAAAAGTTCTATCTCAAGGTAATCAAGGAATCAAACTTGAAGATAAATGCATATTGGACTTATTAGAATCAAGCTTGAAGATGAAAAATCAAGATACAAGACCATGCTTAGATATAGTATATTTCATATTTAGTCTTGTATATGATTCAGTTCACTCCATATAATTTTTCTTTGTATTGGCTCACATTTTTAAAAGAGTTTTCAAACTATCTTAAGCTGAAAATGGTTATTTTATTATAGAAGTTTGAAAATAGAAAATAATGATTTTGAATGGGCAAAATATACTTTAAAACATGATTTCTTAAGTTTAAATAAGTTACAGTTATATTTGAAATTATGACTATTTGACATAGGCTAAAAAGAGATTTTCTATTTGCAAACTAGAATTTGTTTTTGTATGAATAGTTTCTAAATTATTGTTAAATATCTTTGTGAAACTAAAACAAGTTTATAATAGCCAAAATTCTCTTGTCAAATTGATTTCCAATATTTTTAAAATATTTAAAACAAGTTTAGAAATCAGATTTTGAAAAATATCAAAAGCTGTCAGAATTTAGAAAAACACCAAAAAAAATTGAAAGTTTTATGTAGACCAAAAATGACTACCGATAGATCGGAAATAACTACCAGTAGACCGAAAATTTTGATGTGCCCTTTAGAATTCGACTATTGCAACCGCACTACCAACAGCTAGTTTTTGGGAGTCTGCCTGAAACTTGACTGGTCTATTGAAACTACAGAGATTGTATCAAACGGTCAGAAATGGCTATTTTTCACTCAAGCTTATAAATAGAAGATATTTTAAGACTTAAAAAAGACTTTTCATAAACCAAAATTATTATCCAACTACTTTCAAAGTACAAAAGCCTACTCTTATATTGAATTAACTTTCAAATTATATTGAGCTAATCTTAGAGCATCTATTGTGCATTATTCTCAAATCTCCTAAATCAAAATTGTACTTATTATTTTTTTGAAGAGATTTTTTGAGTGTGTTCACTCTTGATAATTATAAAACTATTGAGCGTGAGGTAAAGTTAGCACTAGAGTCATAAACAACTCGTGCATAAATGAGATTGCCACTAGAGTCTAAACAATCCGATTTAGATAAGGTTGCTACCGGGGTCTAACCAACCGAGTGTAGGTGAGGTTATCACTAAAGTTTAAACAATCCATGAGTTTGTGAGATTGGTACCATTGTCTAATTAATCCGTGTAGGTGAGATTGACACCAGAGTCAAAACATTCCGAGATTAGGCATAATAGAGCCAGAATCAAGACTATTGTAAAGGCATAGGTGAGCCTAAGAAGAATTCACTCCATTTGTAAAAGGATCAGTCAAGTCTGCAATCTTAATTCAATAGTGAAAAGTTCAAAGTGAGTTGTCGAGGGCCAAAGACGTAGACAAACGATCCTATTTGTCGAAACTTGTAAAAATTGAGTTTGTATTTTCTCTATCTCTACACTCTTTACTTTATTATAAACTATTTAATTGTGTATTTGATATTTAGTGTGCTTAATTTACTAAGTATTATCGCTATATATTTGGCATTATTGTTTATCTAGCTTAAAACTTTCAAAATAATGGTCTATAGTTTTACATAGTTGAAAAGTTTCTTCAAAAGTTTTAAAATCTAATTCACCTCCCTTCTTGGGTTGTCAATCTTAGGCTAATACCAAGCTCAAGTCAAGCCCAATATATTTAACCTATTTTCAATATGTAAGACATATACTTGGTATACTCCAGTAGATATTGTGAATATCAACCAATCCAAAAAATACGGTTCTCTACCGAATTTCTAAAATAATGCACAATAATAAGATATTCATGACAATGGAGATTCGTAATTTTTTTTGTATAGTTTATCCCACTGACTTTGAAGTTGTAATTTATCATACAATAAAGTGCGAAGCCAAATATCAAAATAGTAATTATCACATGAAGTAATTTTGTTAACTTTAAGGACATGTTTACTAATTTGTTATGAAAAAAAAAAAGAAAGGGAAAGGGAAAAAGAAAGAGAAAGTGAATGGGTATAAAGAAGAATGAGAAAGAATAAAAAATTGATTTATATTTTTAAAATTTAATTGACTATATGAAGCTTCCCAAAATAGTGCCATCCAAATAGATAAGTAAACATGTGAATGAAAGGGAAATAGAATCAGTGGCGGAGCTAGGACTTTCATCCAGTGGGGCACAAAGAAAACATTTTCATAGAAAATAGTACACATACACACAAAATTATAAAATTTATTAGTTTGCTTTAATTTTTAATAAAAATAAAAATATTGGGCCATAAATAGGACTAAACTTTTGTTATGATATAAGTCATGGCTTTAGGCCTAAAAATGATAGAATAAACATACTTAAACTTAAAATTTTTATAAGGGTGCAAATTCAATCCCAAGCCTAATGATTTATATGCCTCTTGTGCACACTTGAGAGAATATCTATAGTAGTTATTCTTACTATCATCACAAAATATGAGTTTATATATGCAATTTGGTTCACATATTTCCCACCAATGTGGAACTCAAGCATTTTTCTTTCATTTTTTTTTTATTTTAATGGTGCATTTTTTAACAAGAATTTTTCATTCATCCTTGTACAATTTTGAGCGTGTGAATATGCAAGTTCGATATTCTTGTAGAGAAAAACAAGAATTCACCATGATCTTTTATCAATAAGATGTGGGTCTCATTCAATTATTAGGTTCAAAGTAGTTCATAAAACTGTATTTTATAACACGTACTTGAACTTTACAATACATATGGGCTTCTAAGCCTGATATGTTTAGCCAATTTCTAACATGTAAGACATATACTTGGTGTACTCTAATAGATATTGTGAATATCAACCAACCCAAAAATACTATCTACCTAATTTCCAAAATAATGCACAATAAGATCTTCATGACAATGGAGATTCATAATTTTTTTTTTTGTATAGTTTATTCCACTGAGTTTGAGGTTGTAATTGACCACACCATAGAGTGGGAAGCCAAATATCCCAATAGTAATTATCACATAAAGTAATTTTGTTAACTTTAAAGGCATGTATACTAATTAGTTATGAAAAGAAAGAGAAAGGAAAAGGGAAAGAAAAAGTGAATGGGTATAAAGATGAACGAGAAAGAATAAAAAAATTAAGTTACCTTTTTAAAATTTAGCTAACTATATGAAATTTTCCCAAAATAATTCAGTCTAAATATATAAGTAAACATATGAATAGAAGGAAAATAGAATCAGTGGTAGCATTAGGACTTTCATCCAGTGGGGCATAAAGAAAAACTTTTCATTGAAAAAAGAATACATATACACAAAATTATAGAATTTATTAGTTGGCTTTAATTTTTAATAAAAATAAAAAAAATTGGGCCACAAATAGGACTAAACTTCTTTTATAATACAAGTCATGGCTTTAGGCCTAAAAATTGATGGAATAAATATATCTAGATAAGATTTGACTCATGAATCTAAAATTGAAACTTACAATTTTTATAAGGGCAATTGTAAAAATTTGAAATTTTAATGGGGGCAAAATCAAATTTTAAAAAACTTTAGATGTTAATATTAAAATATAAAAATTGATTAGGGGCATTGGCTCCACTCACCTTTATGTGGCTCTGCCATTGGATAAAATCATTTTCCTAATTCTCATTCCCTTTCTGCTTTATGACAGATTAGTAAACATGGCCTAAGTTTATTTCGCTGTAAATTATGGCAATTTGTATATTTTTAGTTGTATTTAAAAGACTTTTAAAAGTGGTCACAAATATAATAAGTAGTTATTCCATTTTTTTCCTAATTTAGAGGTCTCACTCCCCTTATTAAAAAAAAAAACCTTTAAAATCTAATTTTTTTTCTAAGAGAACATGGTAATTATTGTTGGGCAATTTTCGCAAATTGTTACTTTTTTAAAGTGAGGACTAAAATTAAAATTACGTCACAAAAATTGAATATTTATTGCCATACAAAACTCAAGTAGTACAATCGAGTCTTTGGATCATTTTTTTTTCAAAGTAAAGACTATCACATTCGAAATTAATAAGAGGAAATTAGATTTTTTATGGTAAAAATTTAAAAAGAATTAAAAAAATTCTAGATTTTGAAATTGTTTAAAAAATCCCATATTTATTTAGAAAAATAGTGCTTTCAAAAGTATTTATAAACATACCACTTTTTATTAATTGATGAGATATTAAGGTACAATATCAAATTACCTGAGAAAATTTAGTTAGTTATTTCAAGTAACTAGATTAGTTACATAAAGTAATTTAACTAATTATCTCGAGTATCATTGAAAAATACCACATTTTGAAAGAAAAGTAGTATTTTTCTCAATACTTATTAAAAGTGATATTATTCTAAAATCTTTTAAAAAGTGATATTTTTCCAAATAAATCTAGAATTTAAAAGAAAATCAGCCTTTTTAGAATTTTTTACTTTTTAATACTATGGGACTAGATTTCTGTAAGAAGCCTAATTAATAATTAGGTCGTAAAGTAAGTATTAGTTTCAAAAACTCCCTGATCTCAAAAAATAAAAATAAAAACAAAAGTAAAAACAAAAACAAAATACAAAAGAAATATAAGAAATTCCCTATTGCTTATTAAAAAAAATCCGTGATAAGAAGTGGCAAAAGTACAAGTATTATAGTGACTAAATTTTAGGAATTGAATCTGAGAAATTCTAAATCTATTAACTATTGGACTAAGTACATTCATTTTCTTTTTACGTCACAAAAGAATTGTTTTATTATTTTCTTTTTTCTTTGTACATTTATTTAATTTCAAAAATACCCTTTTTATTTTGTGCATTCTTTATTTTATCGTACAAAAATGGAAACATTAAGGAAAGTTCTAAATCTATCACAATTTAGATTATTACATTCAATATTTTTTATGTCAAAAAAGTAATTTTAAATAATTATATTTTTGCTTTGTACATTCTTTATATTCAAAAATACTCAATTAATTTGTACATTCACTATTTTTTGTTTTTACTATCTAATTTCAAGTTAAAAAGAACTAAAGATAGAAAATATAATTTACAAATAATCTTTTAAAGGACTAGAGAACAAAAACTTAAGGAAACGAAATTAAGGAATTCTAGTTGTACATGCAATTTTTTATATCAAAGAGAAGATTTGTTAAACAAAAAGGAAGCAGTAAAAATAACATAAATACCATAAACACACCTACTGCAAATTTATTTTATATAATTCATATTCTCTTTTGTTCCATGATTTTGTTTTTAAAATTTTTTTAATTATGTTTATATACATATAATAATAAACAAAGAAATGTGATCTTATCAATAAACATATATATATATATATATATATATATATGTCTTAGTTCAATTGATTTTTTTTTTCTGTCATCCCACGATGTTTTTTTTTTACTATTAAAAAAATGCAAAAAGAAAAAATTTCTTTGATTATGCACATATATGCATATATATTTTATGTTCTAGGATTATATTTTCATATTTTTTCTCTTTTTTTTTTGTGTTGCTTGATAAGGAAGTTCTAAATCCATCACCATTTAGAATATGGAGTTGTTTGGTATTGGTTAATCCTTAAGTGAGAATATGTATTTCAATACATCCCTATGTTTAATACCATTTTAACACTCAGTAGAGTAATCACCTAGGGAATCAAATCTTCTTAAGTAGGGGTCATCTTAAAGTTGACAAAACATATGGATTTTAGATGACCCTCCATCTAAAACTCATCCTAAAAAATAGAACAAAAAAATTACAACATCCCAAGAATCATAGTAAATTATTTTATTTTATGCTAACAATTTTATTATTTTATAAGCAATTTAATTTTATAATTAATTTTTTAAGTTTAATTTAAGCATATTCTCATGCAACCAAACACAATTATTTTATCCTAGGAATCATAAACAAGATTACTATGTGCAACCAAACACAATTATTTTGAATATCAAACATTCATATCACCATCTTTAACATTCCTATTAATCTGAAAACTTGGACTACCTTCTACTAAACGGTCACTATATATATTCATTATACATAATAATAACATTTTACTATTAACTTGTTCTTTTTAGTAATTCTAATTATGAGTAAGTTTATAATTAAAATTATGAATGTACATAATCCAAATGGTGATGGATTTAGAATTTCCCTATATTCAACCAGAGCCATTTTGCACCATGGATATTTGAAAAACAAAATTTTTTTTCAAAAAAAGGGAGAAAAATAATAAGTGCTTTGCAATTTAGTGGTCAAGATTCATTTATTTTATATAGAGTTAACTGAAAAAGGGTACTTTAAAGTTTGATGTTTTCGCAATTTAAATCATATGTTTTAGTTTCTGCAAAAAAACTACCCTTTTATTTTGAAATTCAAAAAATTTGTACCCTACGTCTACTTTTTTATCAATTTATATTAGTCCAAATCTTTTTTGTGTATCTGTTTTATCTATTTGGAAATAAGAATAATATTTCCTAAGTTTGGATTCGCAATTTTTGAGAAAATAAATTTGTAAAAATATAGATAAATTTCTTGAATTTCAAGATATGAGTGTATTATTTTTGCAGAAAATAAAACACATGGTATAAATTATGAAAAGGCTAAACTTCAATTTCTTTTGCAGTCAACCCTTTTATATATTTGCATCGTTTGCAATAATGCCAACAACATAGAGAAAAACCCGTCACTCATAGTTGCAAATCAAAAAGAATATTTATAAGAAATGATTTTTTTTTCAAATAAATTTAAAAAATAATCATTTTTACGCCAATTTAATAAATATCTGTTTTACAATTTTATTTTGATAAATAGCCATTTTCAATTTATCTACCTTCTATAAAATAAATCAAGTTTTTAAAAAATAAATTAAGTTTCGAAAAATAAATCAATATATTTTGATATACAAAATATAAAAAAAGGGTCATTTTTTAAATAATTTTTACAATTCAGCTATTTTCTAATAGTGGTCGAAAAATGACTATTTTACAAATTATGATTCAGATTCGGCCATATAGCTAAAAATCCATTCAAAAATTGCAATTAAAAAAGAACAAAAAAGAAATTATATTAATTACTCATTTATGATTAACCGATAACTAGTGATCTTGAAAAAAAAAAAAGTCATTTGTGAACAAATGAAATTATTTAAAAATGGGTAAAGATTACTAGATTAGGATATCAAAATATTATATCAATAATATGACATTATTTTCAACTATATAAGTTTAATTGTTATAATCTTATTTTAAAATAATAAGTAGGTGAAATAAATACCACCTATATATGTTGCTTAAATTTTTGCAGTAAGTTTTTTATATTTTGTTATATTTTGTGGTGCTAAGCACGCAAGTAGGGTGGCTCTTAATATTATTGGGATATTATTATTTTTATACTCAGTATTTTGATATTTTGTTCAATTTATACATTTTGTTTTGGTTATTATCAACATTGATCTTTAGATTTGAAATCTGTTACAAATTTATACCCTAACACCAATTTGGAGCAGTTAATTTACCAAGTTGTCGTTTAAAAAATTGAAAATAAATCATATAAAAACTGATCTGAGAATAAGTTTATTAAATAATCTTAGTAAATTAACTGTTCTAAATTAGTATCAGAGTATAAATTTGTAACAAATATTAAATATAAAAATCAATATTAATAATAACCAAAACAAAAAATATAGATTCAACAAAATATCAAAATAAGGGTAATAAAAATGATAATATTCCTAACATTATTAGATGTGACGATATCTGGTCTGGTACTGACGTCCGACGTGCCCTTCAGCTGGGACAACCACCTGGCCACGCAAACAAAAGTGAAAGATAAAAGAGAAGAACTCGAAACGAAACAAGTAAAATAAACTCATTTAAATTCCTTTTTCATTTCTCTTTCCCACCGAAACGAATTTCCCTTTCTTTCTTTCTTTCTTTTTTATTCTCTCTCTCGCAGAAACGACACCCAGAAAACTGTCGTTTACGACCAAAAGGAACAACAGAAAGGGATAGAGCTTAGCTAGCTAGCCAAAGGTACGAGCCCACGGCCATGGCCGGAGCTTCGTCGAGAGAGGCGCAGCTCTCGATTGCGGCGTCTTCGATGTTCCCGGGGTTCAGGTTCTCCCCTACCGATGAGGAGCTGATTTCGTTTTACCTCAAGAACAAGATGGAGGGCTCCGAGAAGAGCGTCGAAGTAATCCCTGAGATCGAGATTTGGAGATACGAGCCATGGGACTTACCAGGTACCAACCGTGCAAGCGTATCTCTTTCTGGGTTTATGTGTTTTTCGATTAAGAATTTTTAACTTAACATGACTGTGAAGAGTAGTAGTAGGAAGCTCGATTTCTCATATGTGCTTACTTTGATCAATTTCGATTTTCAATGCTTTTTGTTCATCTTAATCTGTGAAAGGGTTCCTCCTTTTCTTTTTTTTTTTTTTTTTTTTTTGTTTTGTTTTGGGTGGAACCTAAAAGGTGAGGACTTTGGTTGAATGTGTTCTTTACAGCTAGTATATGCTTATCATAAAGAGCCTTACTTTCCGAAAGTAATTTCTTTTGCTGCTTTTAGAGAAGAGGCTAAAGATAGACAAAGCAAAGACTAAGCCATAAAGGTGGGAACATAAGTATCTTAATTTAGAAGAAAGTTTGAAATAAATTTTTTAGGGGAAAAAAATTAGGAAAGCTTGATAGAAAATTGATCAAATGCACTCACGAATAAGCACTCCTGGGAAAACAACGGAATTATGCTTAACATCATGATCCAAAAATAAATATCCTAATAAAAGGATGCTTCAGAGAAAATTGAATTTTTCTNCCAACAAACACACATTCTTAGAAAAACTATAGAATTACCAGTAATATCTTCATTCTTAACTTGGATATCGACTGTTTTTTTCGCCTTACTTATAAAGTTGTGCCATTTTGATTCTGGTTGGTGCTAGATACATGCAAATATTGTTATTCAGTTGCATTGCTTTGTAGAAGTTAATCACTTGTTACTATATGATTTGGTGTATGATTAGTGCTGATGAATTTATAGCCACTGGTTCTTTTTGGTTATGGAAACTCGAAAACTGATATGGTTGACTTTTCTGTAGAAGTTACTGATTTCTTTTATGGATTTGGCATCTGATTAGTGCTGGTGTATTTTGTAACTAGCCAAGTCTGTGATACCGTCAGAGAGTGAGTGGTTTTTCTTTTCTCCTCGTGGAAGGAAGTATCCAAATGGCTCGCAAAGTAGGAGGGCAACTGAATTAGGTTATTGGAAAGCCACGGGCAAAGAACGTAATGTTAAGTCAGGTTCAACTTTTATTGGTACAAAGAGGACACTTGTGTTCCACATAGGTCGTGCACCAAAAGGGGAACGTACAGAATGGATTATGCACGAGTACTGCGTGCTTGACAAATCCCAGGTATTTTTGTTAGTATTACAAGATTGTCAATTTTCATGCTGTGCATTTGGTAATTGGCATCAAGTGTGTTATCTTGTTTTATTGACAAAATCAACTTAATATGTTTTGCTGCTGGACTGTGTCTGGTAATTAATGAAAAGCTCAGATTTTATACTGTTCTCCAAGATATTGCTAAAGATGCAAGAATTTTGGGTTGGTCAAATAGCAATCATGTTGGTTATCAAATTAGATATTATCACCCCTCTAGTACTCTTAATGGGGGAGATTAGGGTGACAGGAGCTTGAAATGAGCATTCAGACTTAAATTCTTCTAAATTAAAGTCAGAATGGATTCTAATGTGTTGGTCCTTGAAATTTTTAGTTTGGTCCAAAAGAAATCACTAGATAAGGGAAGTCTTCTTTCATAACAAATAGAAATGTTTTAAGCTACAATTTTCTCGTCTTCTTTTTATAGATCTAGGTTATTCTCAAGAATAAGCTTGAGCTGCCTGCTTATTTGATCTTTGCATCTCTCCCGCCCTCCGCCAGTTACTACCATCAGGGAATGGTCATAGAAGTATTCCTCAAATGTTCTGTTTTCTATTTTTAATTGTAAAAAGGAACTGGTATCGTTAATATAAGTAGTTTATCATAATTCCAATTTCTTTAGTTCAATATGATTTACCATCTTAATAATTTTTGTTAGTAAGTCAACTTTATTTCTCATGATTTACTATCTTAATAAGTTCGGGAGTTGCGGAAGAGTGGCAGGGAGTGTAATGTGGGCTGGCCTACTTATTGTATGCATAATCAAAGGTTTATAATTTGAGGGTTTTGTCCTTTTCATTTGGAGTGTCCTTATCTAGTTTTGGTTATGTTCCCTTATTATTGTTCTAGATTTGATTCCATCAAGTTTCTCTTGTTTTGGTTTTAGCTGTGTACTTTTTTGCTTGAACATTAGTTTCCTTGTTTTAATTATCAGTTCCGTTCCAACATTTTGTATTTTTGTTTAGTTTTCCCCACTTTAATTCCTTCCCAGTTTCCCCTTTCTTTCCTTTCAAGTAATACCACTCATCAACTTTTCAAAACCAACCAATGTGGTAAACCAATTGTCATTTTTCAATTGGTAAAGACAACTTTTTATAAACAACAATGCTAAAGGCAGTTAGTTTTTGCATCTCCAAGGAATGTGATATTTTTTACTCATAAATTTTAAACCATATCATCACCTTTGTTATCAAGAAGGTTGGGTTAAAAGTTGAAACATAGTGGTTCCTTACTTCCTCACTCCTTTCTTGTTGTCTTGCTCTCTTTTTTTATTATGCTGCTTTGTTCTGCATTAGTTTGCAAAAAATATAGGTCGGGATCTAGTGTAGTAACTTGCTCCCCCTATATTTTAGCTTCTAGTATCATATGTTAATCTCTTTTTCTCCTTCCTCAGCAATCTTTTGTCAGTGTTAACAGGTAAATCATTTTAGTTTGTTGTGGAAGTCAGATTCATGGATGCCTGGTAGATAATAAACAGGGTCATTATTTACGAGTTTTTTGTAGGTCTGTCAGATCTTGAAAAGGGAGGTTTTGGGGGTGAGGGAGAGAGAGAGAGGGGNATGGCAAACCCGTTGTAGGCTTATTGGCATATTCTTCATATCACTGGCTAGGTTGTTAACCTCTTCCTTAATTTAGGGTCGTTGTTTAAAAGGTGGAGAGGCGCCCCCTCAAGCTGGGGTGACACTGGTTTAGCCTCAAGGCTTTAGGGCCTCAATGTCTGTAAGAGAGGGTAGGGACTAATAGAAGGTGAGGTAGTTACACGAAAGAAAAGCCCAAGTTTGATAGTAAACTGAATATGGTTACATGACAGAGAGATGAAAAGCGTAACCCTGAAGCCGAAACGGGTTTGAATTTGAGAAGGCAAACAACAAACAAGCCCATACCAGTTCTTCAGAAACCTTTTCAAGTGATGAGATGGTAGATGATGTCTTTTAAATTATCATGAGGACACAGTCCACTTTATTGTAACCTTCTAGACTTCTATCCCTGTTGATTATAGACTTTAGCTTTTTTCATTATGAAATGTTTTGTATTTGATCTATTTTAGACTTCTAGCTTTTATTTTCTAATAATTTGACTTTTATCTATGATAATTTTGTTGCTTTAATTATAAGTGGTTGATATTTTAGATGGTTTATCGTATTTATTTATATGAAAAAGTAGAAGGGTACACCTCAAAATGTCTTGAGGGTTATGTCTCGGCTCACTGAGACAAAACTCAGTAACCTGAGCAGCCTTTTTAAATGCTGGGGGTCTAGAAGATAGAAATTTACCAAATGAGCTTGATTTACCTGATTTCAACTTGCAATGACGACTGAATGCATGCTAAACCATATGCCAACCTACTTGATTACCTGAAACAACAAATAAATCATTACAACTTGAAGTCATAGTTTGGTGAATTTGTAGTGCACTTAATGTTATCAATCGTAACTTTGGAATCACTATCAATAAGAATCTGCTGGAGGTGTCCTAGCCAAACGTTGAACTTGCACATTCCTAAATGCTGTATTTTTAAGCTATGGGAAGCCACAGCTGCTAGTTTATGCTAAAATTTGCTGGCCCCAAATATAACCCTTTCTTGTTTATCTTGAATTGTCCAATGGTTTCAAGCCAAAATAAGAAAGGAAATTGCTTCACTAACAATGAGCCAAAGATAAAAAGAAAAGAGAATTGTGGCTCTTCAGTGAATAATTCTACAGATTTGACTTTGATTTATGTAAGCTATTTCTTACTTTCTTTCCTTATAAAAGTTGAAGAATTTCTATTTTTGTTTTTTTTTTTGGGTTTTGCACTTTGTACCTCAGGACTTTATGGTTGTTTGCCGCCTTCGAAAGAACAGCGAGTTCCGTCTAAATGACTCTACGAATAGAGCTTCTTCTGGTCAAAGACCATTATCAATTACGCCCAATAGTAACTGTGCCATCTCTGAAGCTGGTACTGACCAAGCAGACAAGGTAGTTGAATTTTGTTCAAAGAAGTGTAGTAGCAGTTATGATTCTTATTCGATTGAGCAAATTGATTCTACGTCTGAATCCAATCAAAAACTCACATCAGAGGTCACACAACCAGAATGTTCTGGTCATCAGAAGGTAGTTTTCTTTTGGATTTTAAAAAAACATTATGTTCTTTCTCCCCAACCCTTTTGAGTTTCTTGTCTTGAGACTTTATATAACTGAAAGTATAATTATTATTATTTTTCCAAAAAAAAAAATGGAAAAAGCAAATAGTAGAATCTAAATGCTGGTTTATCATAACGAGGTGACTTTATGCCATGCTTCCATCAGTTGACTAGACTATAAAGGCAAACTACCCCTTAAAGTACGTGGATTTAATAAGAATTTAGCCAATCCCATTTAAAAGCTCATTGTACTCCAGAGTTAGCTGAGCAAGATATGTTGAGTTTTGATGTGAATTGTTGAATACTAAATTCTAGGATTTTGAACAGGACGTTTGTTACCTTTCTTAGTCTCTGGAACATTGCCATATGAAATGGCAGTTTTGAGCTCAGGTTATAGTATTCAATTAGATATTCATACATGAGTTCTGTTCCCTTTTGGCCATTGCAGGATGACGTCGATGAAGACGACTTTTATGCCGAAATACTGAAAGACGACATCATCAAGCTAGATGAAACTTCAATATCTGCTGCACTTGACATCAGACCGCTTAGCGCTATCACACCCGAGAATGTGCAGAAATCTCAGGAGCCTGTGCAGTCTACTGTATCCCAGGTTATCCCCTTCCAAGGTACTGCAAACCGAAGAATCAGATTGAGGAAGGTAGTAGCACGAACCGGCCGAGGAAGGGCAATAGAAACTAGCACCAGTAATGATTACTTTACTGGCAAGACTACGTCACGCCAGAACTCGGAACAGTCGCCGAAATGTACCATAAGTGTCTCGACTTCTAGGATAACAGTGAGTCCTCATCTTATACTTGTATTACTTCTGCTGACTTTTACGGCTTTGTTTGTGACGTTGGGAGGTTTCTGTCGTGTCAGAAGGATCATATACAACTCTTTGTATCCAGGCTTCTTGCGTTGATTGTCAATGTCAGACTCTTGCACATGACTCACCCGGTTGTTGATTCTTGTTTAATATCGGGATACCATTAGAAGTGTATGTGATGCAAGACCAAGAGATGAAACGACAGGAACTTGAGAGAAGTATAGAAGATTTAGGAACAGAATCTGGATAGGGAAGAGTAACCTGATAATTTCATGTACCAAAGGGTGTAAATTTAGTATAATGAAATCTTAATCGATAGGAATGCAAGGGTAAACTACTAAGACACCCCCTTGATTTGCGTCATTCAATACCACAGTGGTATCTCTTATACCCGAACTAGGAATTTCATCTCGAAAGGCTAACTTATCGAGTGAAATAGCCTAAATTCATATAAAGGCCTTGCCTTGGCGAATGTGGACAATGACAACTATAGCAACGATGCACTTATTGGTCACTTTGTTGGGACGATGTCGAGGCTGTTGCTAGACCTTTCTTTTTTTATTTGGGTAGTGCTACAATTATTCACGATATTTAAACTCAATGAGAAGGACTAGATCCTTTCCTAGTAGGTGAGTGGCCTAAGCCAGGAGGAGAGGGTTATAAGAGCAACTTGACATAGTTGTCTGTCATTTGAAATTATGAACGGCTATTCGTGCTTCATAAGCTCAAGAAGGAAAATAATCATGCGCTTTGTCTTGCTCGTGCTTGCCTTGTGCAAGGCACAACAAACTCGCACATCGTGGCAACCAATAAGCCCAATGTCTCGCTCTCACTCATTAATATGCCAACATCACATAATTGTGAATTCCAAATAAGCCGAAAAAGCTTCAAAAAAAAAAAAAAAGAATCATATGCCATACATAAAGATACGATGCAAGTCAAAGGCCCAGAAGTAAGCAAGCATGTAATGTAACATGTGCCTTATCACGTATTCATGCTGAGGAGGACTACTTCATACAGATATTCATCTAATTTTGATTTCATCGTCAGCTTTTCTTGTCCTATGCACTTTCAATTAATGCACTTCTGAATTTGATCGGAATTTTTCGTCCGTTATTTCCATGAATATTGCACTGGATGCTATAAACACACTACAAACTATAGCACATGATAATTGTGATCAACAAAAAAAATAACTCATGCACCTGATAATTGCGTTCTCACACAAAATCACCCGAAGCAATGTTAGGTAGCAATCTCCAATAAATATTTACTTGTAGCCGATCATAATATTAGAAATATATTCACGTACTAATCGTGAATTACATATAGGGACCTAAATATTAATTTAATTACATTCAAATAATTGGTTGAAAAATGCTAAATTCATTCCTTTTTCTAATAATTTTCAAATATATACTGTGTCTCATTACATAATATGTAAACTTTATTATACTTTATAACATTATTAATATATGGAATATCTTAGTGGAGTCTATATGTGAGCTAACGGGACGTAAAAGTGGAAATATAGAACGAAAACGAGAGAGAGTTTATTTATGGGGTTTTTACATATGTACGTTAAAAAGTAGGGATGTTTTAAATAGTACGATCAACTCTTAAAGAGTTTAAAAAAAAGAAAAAGAAAAATAGTGACGTAGAGATCAAAAATTATAAAACCTACTACAAATGCTAATATCAGCGCTTCTTTAGGGACCAAAAAAAACAAAGAAAGACAAGAAAGAGGATGACACCTAGACGCGCTGACACACTGACAGCGTATTGCTATTATTTTTATTTTTATTTCAACTTATTTTGGTCATTTTTTCTTTTCTTTTACCGTTTTTTTTCTTCCAATTCAATTTCTCCTTCAATATATGTGATTACTTTTATACTATAGCAATTATAAAGTTTAAAATGCAGTACGACATATTTTTAAAATATTTTTTTAATTTGACATATCTCGCATGTTGTAATAAAAGTATTTTTTTTTTTGAGAATAAAGAGCAATTAATTATTTTTCCTTTTCTAGATACTATAAATAACCTAATGAGATACTTACAGTAACTTCTTCAGTGTTTGTCAATAGATTTTTTTTTTTTTAATTTTACAGCTTTTTTCCCCTATTTTTAGAATTTCTTTTGTTTCTAATTGAATTTTATTTTATTTGTGTGGTTGCTTTTATTTTTTTATTTACCAATGGTACTATAGGTATTCCTGTACTATAGGTATTCCTATACCTACAAATACCTACATGATCGTAAACTTTTCTTACTTTTTTTTTTTTTTCAATTGAACCAAGTACCTATGATTACTTTTACAATAAAGAACACCCAACATCGCTTCCAGTCCCCAATGCCATATATATTATAGTATACCAAGTACAAGGTAACCTAGCTTATCCCCTTTCTCCTTCTCCCTTTTCTTTCTTCTTTCTTTCTTTTAATTTACCAGGATACTAGGTATCCTTATAAGATAACTATGGTTCATACAAGAATACTTACGGTAACTTTTATAAAAAGGAATATCCAACACCACTTCCAGCTTTTAGATACTATAGGTATTTCTATAAGCATAGGTAACATGGTAGTTGACCGTTGATAATTAAGTGGGAGACCACCCTTTATAATCAAGTGAATGACAGGTCATACCCCTTCCCTCTTTTTATGGACAGGTTTTTTTTTCTCTTTTTGAATGCGAGTCGCATAACTAAAAAAAAACTCATTCCATTTCCCAACTACTGTAGCTCCGTAAATAATCAAGAAGTCCATTCATATCCTTAGTAGCTGAACAAATCAAAATTAAAAATAATAACCATAATGGATATCCAAAAAAAATTTATTCAAATTTTCTATTTTTTTTAAAAAAAAAACTATGTAACTTTGTAGAAAAATGTGTTTAAACCATCTGATGAAATTGAAAAAAAAAATAAGAATAGTCTACAAAAGTTTGATAAAAAAAGGGAAAAAAGTGAACATTCAAACGAAAAAGAAAACAAAAAAATCCTTTAAAAAATATAAAAGCGGCCAAAAACAAAAAGAAGAAACCAATAAGAAAAATGGGTATTTAAAATAAACAAAGAAAAAAGAAAAAAATGAGGATAAAATTAAACATTGTAATTCAAAAAGAATAAAAAGAAAAGTTAAATTAAAAAAATCATTTAAGTTAGAGAGGAAAAAAAAGGGTTGGGCGCAGGGGGGGTGTGGGTGGGGAAACTTGACATTTGCTTTTCTGATGCTGACAAATGGCAGCGCGTCAGAAATACTTGAAAAAAAAAATCAAAAGGAAAGGAACACGGGGCCCAATAATTTCCTCAGACGTACGGCAAATTTCATATTTATATGCTTAAATTTGGAGAAAGAGCTCATTTAGGTGAATGGCAGCGGATGCAGTGTTGTTCATGTTTTTAGCTAATATATGTTATATTTTATCTTATTTGTATTAAATAGAATATGATCTGGTTAAAATATAAACAAGATTAGACCGTTGGTACTATATATGTGTCCCTAGATAAATCTATATATATATATATATATATATATATATATATATATATATATATATACTCGTTAAAATCACCGTTCGTTCGGACATTGGTCAGTTTCTCGAAGATATTTCTAGTTAAGTCTCCGATCCATATTGTCGAGACTCAAAATCCGGGCTAGTGGTAGAAGGAAAATTTCACAAAAGTGAGAAATTCCTTAATTTATTTGAAAAGTGTCAAAAGTTCTAGTTTTTATAAAAAGAGTCAATTTAAATAAAATATTCGAAATTCCATCCTGTGAACCACTCCCACAGTTCGTATACACCATCAAACATAAATTGAACAATTACTTAAAAACATGAAATAAATTTCAAAACTCATCATCATCATCATTCACAACAGATGTCAAATACCAGAATGGTATATATAAGTTTGCAGACAAAATAGAAAGTAGTAATCTTGGTTCAATGCTAATACACAATCCAAATAGTTCAAAGACTATGACAACAAACTCCTAGCATTACTAAGAGGCGAACTGCAATCAGGATGACCTCTTACTCCTCTTGATCACTAAGATCGTACTGGACACCACCTGAGGAAGAAGGTAGGGGGGTGAGCATACAATGCCCAGTAGGAAAATAGTTACCTCGAGGAAAAATAGTTTAGTGATAGGAATCTCTTGCATGGTTAGTTCAAATCCAAAA
>JXTB01000007.1:2054431-2106391 GCA_002914805.1 Parasponia andersonii
AGTCCATCTGAACAAAACTTTTGCAAATTAGTCCCCACAATATTTTATCCGGAAAATTGGTAAAATGTCCAAATTACCCTCGAAAATTCCGGGTTCTTACAATGAATGAGATAGCCTTCTCCACTCTATTTAGAAATTGGGTCTTTTTATTATCTCTGCACTATTCCAAACCAAACCTTCTTTCCCAAGCTTCACCCTCACTTAGTATCTTGTTAATGTCTATGATTTGCTGACGCATATTAAACTAAGAAAACGTTAATAGTAGTAGTTTTAGGCGATCTCGTAGTTAGAAGCTATATCTAATTTTGTTTCAAAGCCAGGGGTCAAATTGTCGACTTATTCAGGGCACAAGTAGAGTAAATTTTGTTTATTTATTACAAATTCTTTTTTTCTCTTTTTTGGTCATATGGCTCTGTTTTTCTTTTTTCTAGTTTTTATAGTTATCTATATATTTTAGTTTTATATATAACTTATATTATAATGTATGCGATTTTGTTATGGAAATGTGCACACACTTGGCACCAAGTGTTGTGTGTGCACATATATGCACATACTTAGTATTAAGTACTGAGTGTGCACACCTCTTGGTACTTGGTACCATGTGTGCAGCTTGTTAAACATAATTTTTGGAACATATATTCATCATTTTAGTGCACCAAATTATGTAATAAAATATTGAACACCAAAAAAAGATAGGGGAACTTGTACCGTCTTTTGGAGGATCCTTAGTGGTTAGGATCATCTAAAAGCGGTACAAGTTTCCCCTTTTTTTTGGCACTTAAAATTTTATGCCTTAAAAATTTTAGATTTCATAATATACATAATAATTTTTAATATTAGATTAAAATCATAGTAAATTAAAATTGTGTATTAAATAAAAAATAATCAGATGACACCTAAAATGATAAAACACCCCTATAAGACATAAAACATAGTAAATTTTCCAAAATAACCTTAGAGTACATGAGATACCAATAAAAGATGTAGATTTTTCGAAATACCCCTATAACACTCAATACATCCCTAGAAGATCCGAATTTATGAAAGAGCCCCTAGAAGGGTTAGAGCTCCCAAAATACCCTTAGAGCACCCGAGATAGCGATAGTAGATGTAGAATTCTCAAAATATCCCTAAGATACCCGATACACGTTCCCTTTTTTATTAGCACTTAAAATATTATCACTTAAAATTGTAGAAAAATAAAATTGAGTCATAAATAATAAATAATAATATAAAACATAAATGATAAAAATACCGTTATGAGACATAAATGTATAGAATTCCAAATACCCCTAAAAGACCTAATGCACCCGTAAATGACCCCAAAATTACTAAAATACCCTTACGAGTCCTAATATACTCTTAGAAGACCCGAAATTATAGAAACACCCATAAAGAGTTAGAATCCCCAAAATACTCCTAGGAGTCCCATTAGACCCCCTAGGAGGCCTGAATTTACGAAAATATCACCAGAAGAGTTAGAATTCCCAAAATATCCCTAGGAGTCCCGGTATCTCTTTGTGTACCGAAATTACAAAAATACCCATAGAAGAGAATAATCGATCTACGGTTATTCTGTTGGTTGATGATTTCTTTTCAATTATGTACGCTTATCAACTATCTTTAATATATACATGATTTATTTTATGCACAAAAGAAATTACCTTAGACTCGTTCAGGAGTTAGTGAGAGATTATACATCTCGATATCGACTTCTGAATTATCCCGTTTGAAAAATTTGGGATTACACGTTATGTGTTGTCGTTTGCTTATAAACATTGTTCTCTGATCGAGTTCTGGTGGTATCTCCTTGTGTTCTCCAAGTGTGTATATATATGTAGCATACTTAGGAGAACTGTGGGGAGTTGTTGCCGGAATTTCGGCGTGAATGGAATAATATTTGAGTGAATGATAGACCACATAACAAAGTAATCTTGAATGGGATAGGGCCTTACCTTTTAATAGTGGAGTGATAAGGTGGATTTAGGATACATGCACATGGAAGCACTTGCATATGAGCTATATATATATATATATGCCTATATGTCATTGTATGCGCTCTTTACTGGTAATTGCTCTTTGCTATATGTGGAAAATATAAGATGAACATCGATAAGAGTTGGATTAGCATAAGGAATCGATTGTCAGCTCAGTTTAGAAGTGGTGCTAAGGCTTTTGCTGAGAGATCAAAAGCATTTGTCAACGACCAAGGTAAAGTGAGATGTCTGTATAGAAGATGTTTGAATAGGAAATTCCAAAACCCAGATACAGTGGAACAATATATAGTTGAGAAGGGAATCGAACAGTCCTATACTATATGGTCATATCACGGAGAATCATTTCCAGCAGTAACTGCGGAAAGCGAAGACGAAGGGGACTAGATGCATAATCTCATGGCTGATATTGCTGGAGTAAGTGGACCAAGTTATGAAGTTGATCCAAACTTAGATGACATCCCGACAGATGGCAATCAAGACTCAGACAAGTTTAGCAAGTTATTTGAGGAGATAGAGAAAGAGTTGTATCCTGGGTGCACAAAGTTCTCATGACTTAACTTTTTAGTTAAGTTGATGCAATTGAAAGTCCTCAACAAGTGGAGCAATAAATCATTTGATATGCTACTCAAATTGTTGCTTGAAGCATTTCTAGATGGGACTAATTTACTTGGATCGCACTATGAGGCTAAGGCAAAGTTACGTGATATTGGTCTTAGATACGAATCAATTCATGTATGCAAGTATGATTGTGCTATATTTTGGAAGGAGAACTCAGAGTTAAATAATTGTCCGGCATATGGTGAAAGCCATTGGGAAGTAGAGAAAAAAGTACCGAAGAAAGTGATGAGGTATTTTCCCATTACACCTCGATTGAAGCGGTTGTATAGTTCTCGCTATATTGCAAAGGACATGAGATGACATGATTCAGGAAGGCCAAAAGAAGATGGTGTTTTGAGACACCCTACAGATGGTCTTGCTGGAAGGAGTTTGATCGAAAATATCCTTCATTTATAGCTGATCCACGAAATGTCCGATTAGGGTTGGCAACAGATGGATTTAACCCATTTAGGAATATGAGTACTACTTATAGTATGTGGCCAGTTATACTTGTTCCGTATAACCTGCCACCCTGGAAGTGCATGAAAGTGGACTCAATGATGTTTTCTCTCCTTATCCCTGGTCCTACTACCCCTGAGAAGGACATGGACATCTTCTTGAGGCCTTTGGTTGATGAGTTGAAGGAATTGTGGTTGAATGGTGTTGAAACGAGGGATGCAGTAAGTGGTAACATATTCTGTATGCGGGCTACAGTGATGTGGTCTATCAATGATTATCCAACATATGCCTTAATATCAGGTTGGAGTACAAAAGAATATAAAGCTTGCCCAACTTGTAATGAAGAAACTCCATTTGTGGGGATCCGAAGTAAGGTAGCGTATATTGAGCACTGACACTTTCTTCCGATGAATAATAAAATGAGGAGGAGTAGATAATATGATGGTCAATATGACTTAAGTCTGTCGCCTAACAAGTACTCCAGAGATGATATTTTGATTCAGTTAGAGCACTTACAGATCAGGTTACCTGGGAAACACAAAGATCATGGCGGAGTGAAGAGGAAACATACTGCAGTTGAGCTAAATTGGTCGGAAAAAAATATTTTTTTCAAGCTTGACTATTGGCGACACCTACTAAGATATAATTTAGATGTCATGCACATCGAGAAAAATATGTATGACAGTGTCTTAGGAACTCTCTTGAGCATTGAGAGGAAATCAAAAGATACATATATGGCTAGACTTGATCTTATAGATATGAATATTCGCAAGGAGTTACATTTATACAAAGTGGAAGAAGCCACATGCTTTTTACACTTTAAGTCCTGGGGAGTGAAAGAAGTTCTGCCAATTTATCAAGTCAGTCCAATTTCCTGATGGGTTTGCTTCCAACTTAGCAAAAAATATGAGTAAAACAGAAGACAAGATATCTGGTTAAAAATCATATGACTGTTATGTCTTATTCTAACGTCTTCTACCCGCTGGGATTAGACCGTATTTGAAAAAAGAAATCCAGGTTACCATCACTGAGTTGTATTTTTTTTTCCAAAAGCTTTATGCATGCACATTGAATGTGCCCGATTTAGAAAAGCTACAAAAGGATGTTGTAACAATATTAGCTAAGTTGGAAAGAATATTTTCACCCGCCTTCTTTGATATAATGATTCACTTGATTTTCCATTTACCAGAAGAGGCAATACAGGGTGGACCCATTCATTTTCGATGGATGTACTCAATTGAGTAGGCTATAGGAGTTTATAAACAGTATGTTCGAAATCGGGCACGTCTAGAAGGGTCTATTACTAAAGCGTATGTCGTTACAGAGGTGCTTACATTTTGCTCTATGTATTTGCGGGGTATCGAAACTCAATTCAATCGACCCAAATGTAATGAAATTGCTGTTGATGCTCGACCAAACCACATATTGTCAATCTTTAAGTCTATTGGTCACTCACTGGGCAAAAAAGATAATATTATTCTTAATCTTTCTGATCGGCTCAAAATTAAGTGGTACGTAATGAACAACTATCCAGAAGTACAAAAATATCTTGAGTAAGTATTTTATACCCTTCTATTCTTTTTATTCAATGTTATTAGAACTTCTCTAATGTATGACACTACATATATATAGTGAGCATATGAGAGAGTTAGAGGTTAAAGATGGTGCAAACCTAGAACGACAACAAGAAGTTGAGTCTCCTGCATGGTTTAAATCCCAAGTAAGCTTTTCTTGTATAATTTCCTAAATGTCACTAATCTTTGCACCAAATTATGTGTTATCTAATGATTTTTTAATATTAGATAAATCAATTATAAACATCAAGTTCAGATGAGCTTAACAATGAATTGTATGCATTGGCTAGTAGATCCAACTTCTCAAATTCCTCCTACCCTGGTTATGTGATGAATGGGGTAAAGTTTCTAGTTGATAAGCATGACAGTAAACTCGACGCCCAGATTTCTGGTGTCCATGTTCCTGGATCTGATGGGGACTACTTCTATGGTATACTGGAACAAGTTCTAGAGTTGTCATATATTAAAGAGTGCAACGTGGTATTGTTTAGATACAGGTGGTTCAACACTGATTCGAGAAAAAAAAAATGGATTCAGCTAGACGAATAATTCACAAGTATATACACAAGTGTTTACTGGTACAAAGATGACCCATATATACTTGCATCACAAGCAGAGCTGATTTATTATACCAATGACGATTAGAATGGGCCATTGTGGAAACTTGTTAACAAGTATACATCTCGAAACATATGGGACGTTCTAGATGCGGTAGATGTTTCTAATATAGCATCAACAAGCACCGATGTTCCTATTTTGCAAGAAGCGAATTCTTTGTCATTCCAATTGTGGGTTGAGCTTCTGGAAATGGAAAATGTTCGATTTCATCAGGAAGACATTGAACCAGATGAAGTTGACAATATTGATGACCTTATCAGTCAAGCTCGTGTTATGACCCCTAATGACTTCTTAGTTGATGATGATGAGTTCGAAGGCGATACTTTAGAGGAATATAATGATGAAGAAGTTGAACTTGATGATGATAGTGATACAAGTTTTGAAGAAGAGAATGAAATATATGATAATGTAACATAATTTTATATTCTAGTGTGTGTAGAGTTTTGAAAATTTTGTGTTTATTATTTTTTATATTGCTATGTAACGTTTCTAAACTATGATAATGTTTTTTTTATAAGATTTCTAGCCATAGGAGCACTCTCTTAGAAACTAGTGCTGCCTCCGATTCCAGCTCTGGAGATGATAGACATGATCCCAAGGGAAAGAGGTTTAGGGAAGAGACGAGAGGTTGTTCAGTTAAAAAAGAACTTAGGAGGCTTAAGACTGACCGATTGAAGGTCGAGTTTTGTGAGAAGACAGGGAAGCCTATCTTGGATCATGGCAAGATGTTCTTAAACATTCTTACCAAGACGGTTAGAGACACCATCCCAGCTTCCACTCCGACGTGAAAGGATGTGAAGAAAGAAGACATTAAGCTCATCTTGAACTGGATAGAGGTGAGTGAGTTTCCTAAAATATCTATTTTAAGCTATTTTAATAAAAACCTTTATTAATAATTGTCTATTTTAATTTCGCATATGAAGTTTGATTATCCTTGGTCCGATGCGCTCTTCATGGACTCTATTAAGTAGTCCATGATGGCATGTTTACAAGATTGGCACAACATGATGTGGAATAATTTTACAAAAATGGGGGGTAAGAGGGATATGGCTTTTATTAAGGCCAATCCGTACAAGAATGTTCCCTTCGATCAATGGAATATTTTGTGTGATCGTTTTAGTTCTCAAGAGTTTAAGGTAATTAACATGCTTTTACAAAAAATAAAATTTAATTATTAAGAATAAATTATAATCAATGGTGAAATTAACAACTTATGTATTTTTGTAGAAACTCTCGACACAGAACTTAGAAAATTGGTCTAAGCAATTGTATTCGCCTACACAGGGGTCATCTACTATGATTAGCCAGATGAAGGCAAAGGTTAGAAAGTCAAATATTTTCTCTAATCAATAAAAAATATATTATAACCAAATAATCTACCTTTTTTTTCCTACTTTTCATAAGGCAACCTAGAGATCGGAGAGCTTATGAGCCCTATCGACTACTTCAAGAACCGCCATCTCAAGCCGTCTGGTTGGCGGAACGAGTACACCGAGGAGAAACATGTAAGAATTCATTCTGTTTGTTTAAAATATTTAATTTGCGTATATAAATTATAATTACTTTAATTTTTATTTTATTTTTTAGGCGGAGATGGTTACGTCCAAGGCGGAGGTGCTGATTCAAACTCAGTCTCGTGCTCAGTCTGTGCTTAGGGATGGTGCCTCGTCTGCTGAGTCTGTGGTAGGGCCAGAACAGGTCGATGAATTTCAGATCATGTCCAAGGCTTTAGGGACTAGATTTAGGTGGCAGAAAGGGTTGGGAGCACTCCCTCAGTTGAAAAGTATAGGAGGACAGAGGGCTGCCAACACGGGACAAGTCGCTGAGACCATTGCCACCTTGAAGCAGCAGCTAGCTGAGAAGGATGCGGAGCATGCACGACGGATCAACGAGACTCAGTGATAAATGGCCAAAAAGGAAGCAGAGAACCAACGCCATCTCAAAGAGACTCAACGAGTAAAATCGGATGCTTCAAACATTGATTGCAAAGCTCGACATCGAGATGCCACTGCCTCCGTTTCCAGAATTGTAGACTTTTTTATCTTATAATATGTTCTAATTTTAGATATAATTTGTATATTTTCTTTATTTAATAAAATTTATGTTAATATATCTTCTTTCAAATTTTAATATATTAGTTAACCAAATTAATGATTATTTATTAATTGGTATTAAATAATAAATAATTATAACAATCAATTAAATAATTTTTTTAAAAAACAAATTAATAAAATTAACTTATATTCTACAAAAATACATTCACTGACGGGTTTTGTCATCGGTAAAAGTATTTTTATTTTTAAAAATATTTTCTAGATATTTTCACCGACGCATTTTGTTATTGGAAAATGTATTGTCCGCTTTTAAATTATTTTTTTATAACTTTTATTGACACATAAATGCGTCGGTAATTCTTTGACTTTCACCGACACGTTTATTTGTCGGTGAAAGTCAAGTAGATTTCGAATATGGTCATATTTTCGCCGACGGAAAACTTTCGCCGACACAAACCGTGTGTCGGTAAAACTCACTAATGCGTCGGCAAATGTTACTTTTGCTGACAAAATTAAATTTCTGTTGAAAAGTGACATTTAGCTACAGTCTTACACCGACGATAGCCGCCGATGAAGAATTGCGTCGGTAATTGTCAAATACCTTTCGCCGAGAGTTTTATGTTACTTTTTTCGACGACAAAATGGGTCGGCGAAAGTCATGTTTCCTGTAGTATGAGTCCTTTTTTTTCCCCCTCTTAGCTCTAAGCGATTTACTTGAGGAATAACGACTATAAGAAAGAGTGAAAACAAAGCCAGAAGCGATTTACATGAGGAATAATGCGTAAAAACCCGGATTTTGGGAGGGTAATTTGGACATTTTACCAATTTTCTGGATATAATAATAGGGGGATTAATTTGCAAAAGTTTTGTGCAGAAGGACTAAATTACAATTTTTGGGGGACAGAATTGATAGAGATTTGAAATTTGGGGACTTATGTGCAATTTTTGAAAAAATTGCATAGCCCTATAAGACAGGTCACATACCCTGTCCTTTTTCTCTCTCTATCTTCTCACTTTCTGCCCCAGACCTCTCTTTCTCGGATCTCCCTCGGCCGTCGACGTCTAGACCACTGCAGGAGCCGCTATCACCGTCGTCCTCCCACACAACCAACCGGCGAAGCTTCCCCGTGCAACGCCGAAGCCACGCCGCCCGTCCCTGGTCGCCCCCGTCGCCTGCAACGCCAAAAAAGCTCCAAAAGGCCAATTCGGATTTTTGGCCGTCGGAGATGATTCCGGCCACCATTTGACCTCCAATCAGTCCCGTTGGATTCGTCTCGTCGTAAGGATCATCAACATATATATATCTCAACCCCATTTTTCCCGGATTGAAAGTTGCCATTTTTTGGTATTTTGAGTTTAAGTTTGACTTTTTGATCCGGCCGTTGGATTGTGTTTTTGTTGTCATTTTTGGAATGTACTCGGAAAATGGAGAAGTTTGATATATATATAGCCTTTGTTTGGTGACCGGCATGGAAATCGAGATCGGACGGTTGAGATTTACCTCGATTTACGTGCCACCAGCCCGATGTGGGCCTAGACCCGAATTGGACAAGTTATATGTCTAACCTAGCTATTTTGGGTACTAGTAATTCAGTGAAGGGGTCCATTTGTGGAATTGAACCTTCGTTGAGAAGTTGTTTTTTCGCAAGAGGACGATCGTGGGCTTGGAATTGGTTCCGACCCTCCTGGCGATCGTCAACGACACCTTGAGGATTCAATAGCATGTTATCGCTATTCGAGCAAGGTAGGGACTCAATTACCCCTGTTTTATATCGTTTTAGAATAAAACTTATTTTCTGGAACATATGAGAACAAATGTGATTTTTTGTTTTCTTGAACATCTGTGATGGGAATTGATTGTGTGATGTATATATATTGTATTGCTCTGAGAAGTTTCTGTATACAGGTTATTTTGGGTATATTAAAAATAAGGCTGTTATGTTGCCCATTTTTCTATAAAACCTAGTATGTTGTTTTTATCGAAAAACCCGAGCGTAATTATTTTCACACTTCGGTTCTATATTGCACGTGTCATAGAATCATACATGAGCACAGTGTTAGCATCGTAGATTTACAGTATGGCGCTGCGTGCCCCACCGTTGGTTTAGAGTCCGTAAATCTGTGCGGGGTTTTGTTACTTCTGATTACCTCCCCATTTGGCAGGCGTAGGCAATTCGGTTGCCCCTCCAAGTTTGGTAGGCGACATATGGGTGTCTCCTCCGGGTATGGGCTTAGGTGTCAAGCAGGCTGTTAGGCATACTTGGTGCCATCATCCGGGGTTTCCATAGATGAGAGGATGAGAGCTCATGGGTATGGGATGATTTGTGTCATGTGTATATGAATTGAATGGTTTTGATTACACTACTTATATATATATGGGTTTCCGGTTTAGACTATATATATATGTATGTTTTGGACTAAACTAACCATATAGGAATTCTCTATCACTAAAATGTTTTCGACCGGGTAATTGTTTTTCCAACTAGACATTTTATGCTCACCCTCCTTACCTTCTTTCTCAGGTGGTGTCCAGTGCAATCTTAGTGATCAAGAGGAGTAAGAAGTCATTTTGACTGTAGTTCATTATCTTAGTAATTTTAGAAGCTTTTTGTCGTAGTGTTTGGATTGTTTGGATTTTGTATTAGCATTGAACTAAGATTACTACTTTCTATTTTATCTAAGAACTTGTGTATGCAATTCTGGAATTTGAGTTTCGTTATGGATAATGAAATTGCTTGGATTTATATTTGATTTCACATTTTTAAATTATTATTCGGTCTATGCTTAATGGTGTATACGACCTGTGGGAGTGGTTCACGGGATGAAATTCCAATTATTTTATTTAAATGGGTCGTTTTATAAAAACTAGAACTTTTGAAACTTTACAAATAAATCAAGGAATTTCCCACCTTTGTGAAATTTCCCTTCTGCCACTAGCCCGGGTTTTGGGTCGTGACAGAAATTTTTGGTATTAGAGCTTTGAGTTTAACAGCTCGGACGTATCACCATTAAACTAGATTGAAGTTAATTTTATGACAAACATTCATCATTATCGCATTAACAGTTTGGCATATTGTTTCAGACTTTTAACGATGCCTCCTAGAAGAGTTCTGAGGCACCAGCCGGGTGCCGAACCTCCTCGTCTAGATTTCATTCATCTGATCGAGGCAATGCATTAGGTATTTGTCCAGATGAGCAATTCTGACTATCAACCTCCAGCTCCGAAGGAACGTCAGTTGGATCAGGCTGATCATCTCCAACGGCTCATGCGTCTCTAGCCAAGGTAGTTTGATGGTAGACCAGAAGCTTTCACGGTAATTGCTTGGTTACGTGAGATGGAGAGGCACTTTCAGGCCCTTGGTACTCCGGTTGAGTTTTGGGCTGTGTTTGCTATTACCTTTTTGACGGGGATTGCCATTTGTTGGTGGGAGACAGTGGAACGGATGCAAGATATAGTGGGCTTGACTTGGGAAGACTTTGAGTGGAATTTCAAGGCCCAGTATGCTAATGAGGATCAACAGGATGAAGATATGAACCGGTTTGAGACTTTGATTCAAGGGAACAGAATGGTGAATGAGTACCTGATAGAGTTCACTGAGTTGACAAGTGTTGCTCTTGGATCGGGTACGAGTGAAAAGTACCGAGTTGCCAAGTTCAGGAGTCGTCTGAATTGGAGCATTTTCAATAGGATTGGTACTCAGACCTTCCGTACTCTTCCTGAGATTGTAGTGGTTGCCCAGCGGGCAGAGGCCATCGAAGAAGGATTAGATTCCAGGGGCAGTGGTCAGCCCAGGGTACTCCGAATAATAGGAGCTCGAACAGCAGTGGTTCTTCAGGGGGTGGCAGAGGCAGTCCATACGGAGGATGTTTCGTTTGTGGCCAGTAGGGTCATCGGAAGAAGGAGTGTCCCAACCATCTATAGAAATCTGCTCTTTCTCAGGGAGGACCACAGAGGAGCCAGTCCGGTTCTGTTTCTTATCACAACACTCAAGTAAGGCCGTAGCAGTCACAGGGTGCTTCGCAGGCTTTTACTTCCCCTTAGCTTTATCAACATCAATACCACCCTCAGGGTTTTACTCAGAGTTTTCTGACTCCTAAGGCCTCAGGGAGTCAGGGTGGGCGTGGATATGGCAGTAGTGGTCCAGGATCCAGCAGCAGCCATCCTGGTCAGGGGAGAGGCAACAAGAGGAAAGGAAAGGTGACTGGCCAAGCCTATACTTTTACTGGGGCAGACGACACTTAGGATCGCACCAGCTGAGGTGTTATTGACGGTATGATCCTTCTTTCACACTCTTGGGCACATGTTTTGTTTGATACTAGTGCATCCCATTCATTCATATCTTTATTGTTTGCTCAATTGTTGGGGTTGGAATTTTCTGATTTGGATTATGTATTGACGTTGAGTACACCTTTTGGAAGAGTAGCTGATGTGTCTAGTGTGTGTAAGTCTTGTCAGGTTATGGTTGGTGATAGGAAGCTTCTTGATGATTTGATTATGTTGCCGATGGAATAGTATGACGTGATACTCGGTATAGATTGGTTGTCGAAGTATCGAGCCATTGTAGACTATTATAAGAAGCGGGTGACTTCTTGGTGATGGGCAATCTATTGTCTATCAGGCTAGGATGAGTCCGTTGAAGCCTAGTCTTGTTCTGAAAGCGTGCATGAGTGGAAGGAAGAAACTCGAGTGTTATAGGAACTTGTTTGCCACGGATGGCGAGGTAAGGATAGATGATCAAGACCTATGGATTCTGGTGGTGAGTGACTATTCAGAGGTATTTTCTGAAGACTTACCGGAGTTACCACCTGTTAGGGAGATTGAGTTCTATATTGAACTAGTTCCTGGAGCTTAGCTAGTTTCTATTCCAGCCTATCGCATGGCTCTTGCTGAGATGGAAGAATTAAGAGAACAATTGGATGATTTACTTTCCAAGGGCTTTATTCGCAGTAGCACTTCTCTTTGGGGTGCTCCTGTTTTATTTGTGAAGAAAGCTCATGGTTCGTTGAGACTCTGTGTCGATTACTGAAAGTTGAATCAGTTGACAGTGAAGAACAAGTATCCTTTGCCAAGGATAGATGAGTTGTTTGATCAACTCGGTGGTTCAAGGTTCTTCTCCAAGATTGATTTGAGATCCGGTTATCATCAGTTGAAGATAAAGGAAGATGATATACTTAAGATAGTATTCAGAACTCGATATGGTCATTTTGAGTTTCTAGTGATGCCATTTGGTTTGACGAATGCACCTACAACTTTTATGGATCTCATGAATCAGATTTTCAGACCATTTTTGGGTCGTTTTGTAGTTGTATTCATCAATGACATCCTGATATATTCCAAGACTCGAGAAGAGTATGCCGAATATCTGGGGATAGTACTCAAGACCTTGAGAGATCATTAGTTGTATGCCAAGAAATCAAAGTGCGAATTTTGGATATTAGAAGTGAAGTTCTTGGGCCATATGATTTATCACGGAGGTTTTTTAGTTGATCTTGCTAAGATCGAAGATATCCTAGAGTGGGAAAGACCGAGAAATGTGACGGAAGTACGGAGTTTCCTTGGTTTGGCAGGCTACTATCATCGTCTTGTGCAAGATTTCTTGAGAATTACTTTGCCTTTGACGAAGTTGACCAGGAAGGATGTTAAGTTTGTTTGGGATCACGAAAGTGAAGAAACGTTTTTCAAGTTAAAGCAGAGCTTGACCACCGCACCAGTTCTTACTATTCCTGACAGTAAGGAGCCTTATGTGGTGTATGCCGATGCTTCGAAGACGAGTTTAGGATGTGTCTTAAGGCAGAATAGACAGGTTATAGCTTATGCTTCTCGTCAGTTGAAGCCACATGAGAAGAACTATTCCACCCATGATCTGGAGCTTGTAGCAGTGATATTTGCCTTGAAAATTTGGCGATGTTACTTGTGTGGTGTGAGGTTCGACATATTCTCCGATCGTAAGTGTTTGAAGTATTTCTTTACTCAAAAGGATCTGAACTTGCGACAGCGAAGATGGGTTGACTATATAGAGGATTATGACTTCGATCTATAGTATCATCCTAGTAAGGCTAATATTGTAGTTGATGCACTGAATAGGAAGCCTCGTGGGGTACTAGCTGCACTGGTGTTTGAAGATTGGAGGAACTCAGTTACGATTGGTGACTATAATTTGCAGTACTTCGAGAATGAATGTGTTGCTTACCTGGGCAACATTGTGATTTCACCATCACTTCTTCAGACTGTCCATCGGAGTTAGTGGCAAGACAAGGAGTTGAGGACAATCTGGAATCGGCTTCAGAATGGTGAACAGTTAGATGGTTGGACAATAACAGAGAAGGATTTTTGCTTTCCAATGGGAAGTTGGCTATAGCTAATGACCATAATCTTTGAGAAACCATTCTAACTGAGGCTCATAAATCAAGGTTCGCAATACATCCGAGTAGTACCAAGATATACCGGGACTTGAGGCGGCAGTATTGGTGGAAAGGTATGAAAAATGATGTAGCTACCTTTGTGGCTAAGTGTTTGACTTGTCAGCAAGTCAAGGCTGAATACCAGAGGCCAACTGGGTTACTTCAGCCATTGCCCATTCCGAAATAGAAGTGGGACAAGATCACGATGGACTTTGTGACCAGTTTGCCGAAGACCTTGAGGCAGAATGATGTAGTTTGTGTGGTAGTCAATCGGTTGAGGAAGAGTGCTCACTTTATACCGAACTAGATGGACTACTCACTTACTAAGCTCAGTAGACTGTATATGGAGAACATCATATGCTTGCATGGTGTGCTTTTAAGCATAGTCTCTGACAGAGATCCAAGGTTCACTTCTAAATTTTGGAGAGTCTTGCAGAAAGCGTTAGGTACACAGTTGGATATCAGTACGGCTCACCATCCTGAGTCAGATGGTCAGTCTGAAAGGACCATTCAGATTCTTGAGGACATGCTACGTTGTTGCATACTGGACTTTGGTGGGAACTGGAATGATCATCTTCCTTTGGTGGAATTTGCTTACAATAACAGTTATCAGACCAGTGTGGGTGTGACTCTATATGAAGTATTGTATAGAAGGCCATGTAGATCGCCGTTATGTTAGGCGGAGCCTAAAGAGTATGTTACTTTTGGACCTGAGTTGATTGAAGAGACTACTGAGAAGATCAAGGATATCCAAGAGAGATTCAAAGAGATTCAGAGTCATCAGAAGAGTTATGCTGACCCAAAGAGGCATGAGGTAGAGTTCGATACTGGTGATTCCGTATTCTTGAAAGTGACTCCAAGGCGAGGTATGACAAGATTTGGGGTTAAGGGTATGCTTGCTCCAAGGTATATTGGTCCCATTGAGATCACTAAGAGAATTGGACCAGTGGCATATCGCTTGAATTTGCCTGCACAGTTAGGTCACGTGCATAATGTATTTCATGTGTCGATGTTGAAGAAGTACACGCCAGACCCATCTCATGTTATTCAGTACGTGCATGTACCGATCCAAGAAGATGTGTCCTATGAAGAGCAGCCTGCTCATTTGTTGGTTAGAGAGTTGAAAGTGCTTTGTAACAGAGAGATCCCATTTGTCAACGTACTTTGGGAACATCACAAAGAAGACGAGGCTACTTGAGAACTCGAGACGGAGATGTACGAGAAGTACCCTCATTTGTTTGATCTTCAGTCAGAAGTTGTATTGTGATGTAAACCTTGACTTGTACTTTGAATTTCGGGATGAAATTCTTTTAAGGAGAGGAGAATGTAAAAACTTGGATTTTGGAAGTGTAATTTGGACATTTTACCAATTTTCTGAATATAATATTAGGGGGATTAATTTGCAAAAATTTTGTACGGAAGGATTAAATTATAATTTTTGGGGGATAATTGATAGAGATTTAAAATTTGGAGACTTATGTGCAATTTCTGAAAAAATTTCACAACCTTATAAGACAGGGCCGCGTGCTCTGTCCTTTTTTTCTCTCTCTCTCTCTCTTCTCTCTTTCCCTTCGACCTTTCTCTCTCTCTCTCTCTCGGATCTCCCTCGGCCGTCGATGTCAGACCCCCGTAGGAGTCGCTGCCGCCATCATCCGCCCGCTTAATCGACTGGCAAAGCCTCCCCGTGCGACGCCGAAGCCATGCCACCCGTCCCTAGTCACCACCATCGCCTGCAACGCCGGAAAAGCTCTAAAAGGCCAATACGGATTTTTGGCCTCCGGAGACGATTCCAGACACAATTCGACCTCCAACCGTTCCCGTTGGATTCATCTCGTCGTAAGGATTATCAAAGTATATATATCTCAAACCCATTTTGCTCGGATTGAAAGTTGTCAGTTTTGGGTATTTGAGTTCAAGTTTGACTTTTTGATCCAGCCGTTGGATTATGTTTTTGTTGTCAGTTTTGGAATGTACTCAGAAAATGGAGAAGTTTGATATATATATATATATATATATATATATAGCCTTTGTTTGGTGACCGGCATGGAAATCGAGATCGGACGGTCGAGATTTACTTCAATTTGCATGTCATCGGACCGGTGTGGGTCCGGACCCGAATTGGACAAGTTATATGTCTAACCTAGCTATTTTGGGTGCTAGGAATTCAGTGAAAAGGTCCCGTTTGTGGAATTGAAGCTCCGTTGAAAAGTTTGTTCTTGGAATTGGTTCCCGACCCTCTATGCGATCGTCAACGACATCTTGAGGATTTAATAGCGTGGTATTGCTATTCGAGCAAGGTAGGGACTCAATTACCCCTGTTTTATATCGTTTTCAAATAAAACTTATTTTCTGCAACATATGAGAACAAATGTGATTTTTGATTTTCTTAAACATCTATGATGGGAATTGATTGTGTGATGTATATATATTGTATTGTTCTGGGAATTTTCTGAGTGTAGGTTATTTGGGTATATTAAAAATAAGGCCGTTATGTTACCCGTTTTTCTATAAAACCTAGTATGTTGGTTTTATCGAAAAACCCAAGCATAATTATTTTCACACTTCGGTTCTATATTGCACGTACATAGGATCATACATGAGCACCGTGTTAGCATCGTGGGTTTACATTGTGGCGCTGCGTGCTCCACCGTTGGTGTAGAGTCCGTAAATCGGAGCGGGGTTTTGTTGCTTTTGATTACTTCTTCGTTTGGCAGGCGTAGACAATTCCGTTGCTCTTTCAGGTTTGGTAGGTGACACATGGGTGTCCCCTCTGGGTATGGGCTCAGGTGTTAGGCAGGCTGTTAAGTATACTTAGTATCATCATCCTGGGTTTCCACAGATGAGAGGATGAGAGCTCATGGGTATGGGTTGATTTGTGTCATGTGCATATGAATTGAATGGTTTTGATTACGCTGCTTATATATATATATATATACATATATATGGGTTTCCGGTTTGGATTATATATATATATGTATATTTTGGACTAAAATAACCATGTATAAATTCTCCATCACTAAAATATTTTCGACCGGGTAATTATTTTTCCTACTGGACATTTTATGCTCACCCTCCCTACCTTCTTCCTCAGGTGGTGTCCAGTGCGATCTTGGTGATCAAGAGGAGTAAGAGGTCATTTTGACTGTAGTTCGTTATCTTGGTAATACTAGAAGCTTATTGTCGTAGTGTTTGGATTGTTTAGATTTTGTGTTAGCATTGAACCAAGATTACTACTTTCTATTTTGTCTAAGAACTTGTGTATACCATTCTGGAATTTGAGTTTCGTTGTGGATGATAATGTTGCTTAGATTTATATTTAATTTCGCGTTTTTAAATTATTATTCGGTCTATGTTTAATAGTATATACGAACTGTGGGAGTGGTTCACGGGATGAAATTTCAATTATTTTATTTAAATAGACCGTTTTATAAAATCTATAACTTTTGATATTTTTCAAATAAATTAAGGAATTTCCCACCTTTGTGAAATTTCCTTTCTGCCACTAGTCCGGATTTTGGGTCGTAGCATAATCACTATAAGAAAGAGTGAAAACAGAGCCGGAAGACGATTCTATCCACCTGTGATTCGAATCCCACTAAATTTTCCACTTTGCAGAAACTTAGTAGCTCCCTAGAGTTTGAGTTTTAGAGTTGATCATCAATGCAGGAGAGTTTGTGGCCACCGTTAGTGGAGCATCTGGTTTTCAAACCCATATAAAAATCGTATCTTTCTAAAAATTTTCCACTAAAATATAAAAAGCTGTTTGAGCACTAGAAGCCATTAATGAAGCACCAGAAGTCGTCGAAGAAACAAGAACCCAGAGGATGAATATCTTCTTCTTCTTCTCTTCAATTTCTCCTTCATTTATAGATTACAAATTCTTTTTTTTTCTTTATGTTTTTCTAATGGTGAGTGTGATTCAATACAGATAAAAATATCTGAAACCTATTTTTTGTGGACTAACTCTGTACTGAGATGAATTTCCATGTCCAGCTGTTCAATGCAGTAGTAGTACTGCGGCCGAAATTTGGGGTGTTATAGTAGAAATTCCCTGATTCCAAACTACAAATTTGTCCAATAGCTTTAACCACTGCATGCCCACAATAACTCAGCATCAAAAGTCATCATGATGAGACCAATATGAGCTGGCCTGTGACCAGTAAACTAAAATGTCAGTATTTAACTTCAAGTGTATCTTATCNGCGGAAAATACATGATCCAATGGTGATCTTATCCGAGAGTAGCAAGTTGAATGATGGCCCTTGTGCCTTCATGACTATGCAAATTAAGCTAGCAATACAAGACTCTATGAATTCTCTTCGTCAAAATTTTTCTGAGACACAATGGTGATCTTTTCCGAAATAAACTGCATAGAGTTACCATGTGAAATTGCATTGGTAGACCTTTCGAAGCCGGATTTAAAGCACCTTATAGTGAAGGCATGCAAAGATTCTCGGAACCTTTAAGTCATCAACCATGATTAGCAGGTAAGAATCCAGAGCCATCAGGATATTTTCCTTGCCACCTTCCGGAAAAAAAAAAAAAAAAAAAAATTTCACGTGTAAACCACGAAAAAAAAATGGAAAATCTAATGAAAATCCAATAAGAATGAGTAACATGAGGAGCTTCACGGACGAAAGTAGCCTAAAGAAAGCTTACTTTAGAGAAAGTTACTTTAGAGAAAATAAGCTTTCTTCACCAAAATAATAACAAAAATCAACCTAGCAAAGTTGTAATTAATACTTGGAAAGAAATTATAATTTAAAATGTGTAATAATATTATTTTTATTGTGGATGTTGATATCTATAGTCCCTCTATTGTTTCACACTAATTTAATTAGTGTAATTTGACCTAAAATTTAATATTCTATTTAGTCGTATATAACTTACAAATTAATATTAATATAACCTAAAGAATGATATACAAATTAGGAATAATTATGGAATGGCCTGGATGTCTGATAAGCAGAAAGGACTTATTGAAGTAATCAAGGATGGATTTGAAGGCTCAACTCATAGCTTTTGTGTTAGATGCATGTATAATAATTTCGAGAAGGATGGATTTAAAGGTTTTACACTTAAACAAATTATATGAAATTCAGCAAGGCAGAATACATTTCACTGGTTATTTTATTTTATTTTTCCATCCTTTTTTTACGTTCGTTCTCTGATTTTTAAGTTATTGGTCTGTTTCAAAAGTTATAGTATAAAATAAAGCATTCGTTTTAAGTTTAAACTATTTGCATTATGTTTTAGTTAAGAATAGGTAGAAATCTGTTCTAAGTAAATAAATGACACTTTTTCTTGAATGGTTTAGACCTGCAAATAAAGAATTTTTATTTACCTTATCTAAAATAATTCTTAAAATTTAAGGATAAAGGCATGTATGGAAAGTTTTATTACTAAATTTACTTGTACTAACTGCTCTTATGCAATATTTGAAGCTGAAATGGAGAAGTTAAAAGCTGAAAGTGAAGATACTCATGTGTGGGTAGCTAACGGGGATCCAAAGGCATGAAATAGGGCTTATTTTGAAACTAATCCACTTTGTGACATACTTCTAAACAATCTGTGTGAGGCTTTTAATTCAACAATATTGGATAATGCTCATGACAAGCCTGTACTCATTTTTTTTTCTTTTTTTTTTTGAGACTATTAGAAGGTAAATTATACGAAGAGAATGGCTTTCAAGAAAGAGAATATGTCAAAGTGAAACCATGACATAGGACCAAGAATTTTAAGATCCTTGAAAAGACAAGGAGGGGGCTTTACATTGTATTCCTGACTATTGTGGTGAGAACAAATTTGAAGTGAGATAATTTAATAGGGATAGGTTTTATGTGGACTTGAATTTGAAGACTTGTAGCTGTAGGTGGAATCTTACTGGGATCCCTTATCCTCGTACCATTTCCTGCATGGAAAATAGGGACATTAACTTTCAGTACAGTTTCTTACATGCCAAAATACCAAACAAAAAAAATCATGACTTTCATGGGGTATTCATTATGCCAAAGCCCCTAAAAAAAAGTCCTCAGCAACTAAAACCACTGAAAAAAAAAAAAAAACAAAGACCAGACCCTTACAAAATCCCTATCTCGAAGATCTATAACTATTTATTTAAGGAACCAAAAAAAAAAAAAACATAAAATGGTTTCAAACTTCTTGTTTTGAGAAAGAATACAATCGTCAACTAGTTTACCTCCTTAAGATTCTCCGCGGACTGCAACTAAATTAGAGAAATGGCCAAACCTAGTAAAGATATATCCAAAGTGACGGATTGTAGAGTATTAAAAAAGGGTCTGTGGCACTAAATGTCCCTACATTCTTTGTATGGTGACCATTTGGTTCTTTTACTAAATAAATAGCCAGAAAACGTCCCTAAATTAACTAATTAGTGAAAATAATTATTTTTTTGGTTAAAATTATAGATTTTATAAAGAAATAAGAAGTATTCTCAAATGTTAAAGAAGAGAGTTTTAATTTAACTAAAAGTTATATACCATTTTTTTGGTCTAATTTTTAGTAGTGTTAATAGTTTTTTACGAAAAAGAACGTTATTATCATTAATTAGTTAATTGAGTCACTATTCTAGTCATTTATTTAGTTTTCGGACTAAATGATCATTAATTGAAGAATTCAGGGACTTTTAGTGCTACAAACCCTATTAAAAAAAATCTCATTCTTTTCCTTTTTCTCTATTATTCTTTTCCTTTTTGAAAAAAAAATGTTTAGCATATATGTGTTAAATAAAAGCAAAAAAAAACTAATTTGTGAAGAGTGAACTGTAAAAAATTATCCTAAAATTTAGGTATTCTATAATTTAAACTCTAAATTTTAGATTTTATAAAATAATACTCGAAATTAAGAAGTTTTAAAAATGGATACCTCTAATTGATTTTTTAAACAACTTAAATAAATAAGAGATAATAATACTATCAAATTTTAAAAAGAACAATAAGGATTAGTCCATTTTTAATAAAAAATATTATTATCCTATTGTTACTAAAAGTGGCAAAAAAATCAATATAGAGTATCAATTTTTACAAATTCTTAATCTCATGGTATTATTTTGAGAGTTTAATTTTTAAGTTTTAAATTATAAAATACTCAAATTTTATAGTATTTTTTATAGTTTACTCATTTATGAATGTATAAGAAGAGTTTAGAGATGGGATTTTTGAACTTCCCAAAATAAAAAGAAAGTAATGAGTACTGCAAAGTTGAGAAGATTCGTGTGGAATGCCATAAATTATCAACAATTAAATCCATAATCTATTCACTGTATTCTCGAGAAATAGTACATATTAATCTTATCATAACACGGTCTCTCCTCCTTTTAGGTGAAGAACAAGCATCTTGCCTCGCCTCCAAGATTCAATTTTTGGACAACAAAATCAGAGATAAGCCTTTTAAATTTTGGGTGAGAATGATTTTCCTCTTTTAGTTTCCTTTAAAATCCTAATAATCTCACTTTTTTCCTACCCAAAGTACCCTTCTAAACCAAGGCACGTGACTGACACGTGGCCAATTCATTCAAAAATTTCAATCATTATCAAATTGGTGTTGATTGTTCTGTTTTTAGAATTTAAGGGCTATATTGATAAAATTAGTTTTTTAGAGGCCAGACTGCAAAATCCTGACTAATTCAGGGCCAATGATGCCGAAAAACCTTCAAGGTATGCAGGTTTTCTGTCAAAATTAGTTAAAATAATTGTTATTTTCTGCTATCCTCTACACATTTTACCAACATTATTAAAAAAAATTTCTTTGTATTATTTATTATCATGAAAAAGTAAACGCGCGTTTGTTCAAAAAAAAAAAAAAAATAAACGCGCTTAACAAGACACGTGACAGGGGCTTTACCAACTATATATATCACGCGACGAAGAAGAATTCCTTCAATAACACCTCCTTAGCTTACCCGTAAACTCCATATTCGTCTCTTGCTACGGCCGTAGGGACTAGAGACTCAGGGGCAAAGGTCCCATCCCATACCATACAGCCATATCTTATATCTATAGTTCTATACGTACATACACTTAGCCTAGTGAGTGACTCATTTCGCTTTTCAAACTCAAATTGACAAAATACCTTTCTTGATCAAACCCTAAAAACAGCTTCACCTATACTCTCAACCACTCTCGACGGCACTGATCATGATCTTGGGGTTTTCTTCCCGTGATCAATTCGTAAGTTTTATTTATCTGTTTATTTATTTTTTATTTTCATCGGAATTTTCTGGGTCCTGTTTGGTTGATTAGAGTGTTTTGGAAAGAGGCAGAAGTTGTTTCTGAAGCCAAATTTCAAATATAGTTGGTATTAGTCGAAGCTAATGTAATTACGTGGTTCTTGCTTAATCCTCAATAGGATTGTAATCTGAAATTATCATAGATTCGTGTTTTATAGAGTTATGATTTATACCCTTCTAATTATATTGGATTCTTGAAAATATATATATATATAAAATATTACAGTAGTAAGTGCATTAGTCCAAAACATTTTTATTTAGTGTTTTAAAATGTGAAATGAATGATGAAGATTTTTCTCAAACAACGTCTTGGGGTTGGGGATATCTTCGCAATGCCGTCCTTACTTATGTTTTCTGTTTCAAGATTGTATCAAAACTTAAACCAGAAAGCATGGTAGGATGAAACTTATAATGACGGTTGTTTTTCGTTTTGTTCAGTTGTTATTGCTACCAAATAAATGCTCATAATTTGATATTTGATGCATACATATGATTTTTATTTATTTTACTCTTGAACAGGTTTTGTGACGACTCCGTGTAAGATGTCGAGACCGATGTTGCTTGTTTTTCTGTTGATTGTACTAATAATCACTTCTCAGTTTGAGTGGAAGCAGCAACTTGTGATTGACCTCGATGCCACTCCTAGTATCTCTCAAAAGCAGCAACGTGTCTCAAAGAGGGAAGAAGCTGTTAAAGAGAAGGTACGAAAGTATCTTCACTTGTCTTTTGTTTCTGCTTTGTGTTTAAAGTAATCATTTCCTTGCGCGGAATGAATTGTTAACTTTGAAAACCAATGGATGGACTAGTCACTTTTCGATGTTTGATGCTCTCGTTAAATTCTTTTCTTTTCTTCTAAATTTTAGTATAGGAAATGTAATTCATTGGAAAACACTGTTCATTTGGTGGTGGTTTGCAAAGTTTGTACCCACTTTTGTCGGAATTGTAAGCTTGCATATGGTCTCTGATATTTATTTATATATTTTTTCAAAAAGCTTGAAAAACCATTTACGTCACCTTGAAGGAATAGTTTTTGATAGCAAGGTCTCTGTTCTTTTACCGCCTTCTCTCCGTTCTTTTATCATGTTCACTCCGTTCTTTTATCATGTTCTCTTGTTACCTCTGGTCTATCATGCATCCTTGTATATTTTTGTTTACGTATCAATAAGTTAAATTACCATCTACTTTCTCTGATCCTTGTTTTTTCTAATGTTTCTATTATTACTCAACACCACAACTCAGGTTGTTGAAACTAAAGAGATATGGTCGTCAAGGTTGAAACTGGAGTAAACTAGCATTTCCTTTCTTTAGTTGGAAAGATGAATGTTATAACTTGTTATTGTGTTGGTTTTTTTCTATATGCCTCTGAAACTTTTGTGCTTAACGTTTTAATGAATCTATAGAGACATTAGTCAGAATTTCATGCTCCATTAAGCTAGTAAATTTGGGAATTGAGATGCCAAAGTGCCACTAAAACAACATATTAGTAGCAGTATGTCTGCGATTCTTTTCTTCTATCATCTAATTGCTTGTTAGCATCCCTTCTCATCTTTTTGGGATGAAAACCAGTGTTTAACAAGTTCAAGTGGAAAATAGCATTACTTGATAGACCGAGTTAGTTAGGTTGATAAGTTGAATTTAATTTTTTTTTAAAAAGATTGTGTTATGTTTTCTTATTTCTGTTTCCTTTCAAGAACTCAGTCAAGCAAAGTTTTGTTTACCTCATTTGTTTGAGGTCATTTTGAGCACCGAAGGTACTACTATTTTTATTAGCCATTTCTATGAGGTAGTATAACTAGAGATAGTAAATAAATGAAATAAATTTGAATGCTATTGAGGGAATTTCTTTCAGTGTCAGAAATGAGTACTAAATTCTGCTGATATAGCTTGTTAAACAATTGGATCATAAGATTTTAATCGTGTTAGCTTTATTCTTAGTCAGATTAATTATTATGTCAAGAAAACAGGAATATTTTAGCATATAATAAATCAAAAGGAGCTGGCCTGATCTAGTTTTTTTTTATTCTTGAGAGACTTGACGTTACTATACTGAAATACATAATGGCATTGTCTCTCGGCATGCGTTTTTTGTCTTTTGGCTTCTTACTATGCAGTGAGACCACCTTAGTACATACCTAATGCAGGGTCAATAGACATACTTGCATACTTGATCAGTTATGTAGGACTCCTAGCTGTGTGTTCTTTCTGGTCATCATTACCCAATTTTCCTTTTTTTTTTTTTTTTTTCGTGGTTTTTCACATTGGGATCCAGGAGGAGGTGATGGGGACTAATTACTCATTCACTTTACTGACGACTGGTTGATGGTCAGCTCTATGATGCTTTAAATAGAAAATTGGAATGGGCTGTATGGCTTGATACCATATGTGTTTGGAACCATGCTCAAAAGGGCTAGTATATGTTATTTTCATATCCATTCACTTGCTTACGTATGAAATACCTCCACAGCATGCGCATGATTTGTCAATGAGTGCATGCAAGCATAGCTCTTGACAATTTTACCCTACATTTTACTCGATGTCTTTTCTAGGGAAGAAACCAATTGCTCATCAAATTTATTTAATCGTACTGGGTTCTTTTACATGGGGGACAAACCCACATTAAGTCATGATAACAGATATCCCAATGATGACCTCGCCTAACCTTACCCGGTAATCATCTTGTTTTTTGGCTGGATATGGACAATTGATGTAAGACAACAAATGAAAACGAAATAAGCTATCTAGAAAAGGATAGATCTACTAGCATCACACTCATAGGGTTCTGGAATCAGACTGGAAAACTTTTACTGGCATCAGGCAAAAGCACCAATCAAAAGGGATAATTAGGTTATGAAATTTTTCTTGATTTCCTCTGAAATAAGGACGTACTCTCTATATAGCCTGAAAATACAACTTGGATAGATTCATAGGAAACTGAAGTCTGGCAAAGTTTAGGACTTTGGAACGTAGAACTCTAGGAAAATAAAGACTTTAGGCCTTTGACTCTGACTTTCATTTAAAAACCATAGACTGTTTTGGCTATTAAATTTCTGATTAAAATGTAGTCCTTATTTTAGTAATACATAATCATTCCTTGTTTAACTCGATACAAGCCCAACAGACCAGCATCATCCTTTCTCCTTCAATAGCTCTGCAGTCTCCCCACATCAAATGGGATTGGCAGATTGGCTTTATAGTTATTTGTATAATGATCCAGGATCCACCCCAAACTGGTTCATTTACACTACCATTTTTTTTAAAAAAAAAGAAGAAATGAGACACTTTGTGTTATTAATATGAAAATAGTACAAGACAGGGACAAGATGTCCCCAGAACGCAAACGAAAACAAAGACAAACTCGAGAAAAATACAACAGATTCGAACAGCCCCTTTACAATTTAGAAACATCAAATCCCTAAACTCTTTTTGTTCCTTAACCCATAATGCAATCCGCAACATACAAATTTGGAGTAAACCAACAAAGATCCTCACACAAAAAGTAACTTAAGATACAATAATGGAAGCCCCCATTAACCTAAGAATTCCTAAATTCCTCACTAAATCAGAAAAAAGCAAAACTTCTGAAGTCTTTAGCATTCTAAAGCCAAATAGCACCCAAAATTTAACTTTATCCCATAACTGCCCCTCCAAGGAAACAGAGTCTTCAAAAATTCTTTGATGTGTTTCACACCACACTGCCCAAGGTAAAGCCATGCCAGAATTCCATAATACTTTTCTCAGTCTACCTCCAACAAATCCGACCTGGTCAGAAAACAAACCAGAGATTGTTTGAGGGATAACACAACAGGAATTAAATTCCTTCAATAACCTCCACCACAAATTCAAAACAAAGCGGCAGTGAATGGACAAATGGTCAATATTTTCCCCACTTCTACACAACACACATGAATTTAGAGAAAGAGCTTGATAGGGCATTCTCCTTTGAAGCAAATCTTGGGTATTAAGTTTCCCCAAAGCGACCAACCACCTGAAGACTTTGATTTTTGTAGGAATTGGAGACTTACCACACCAACTGATATCGCACAAAATCTGCATGAGCATCCACTTCTTAAAATCAATGAAACATGATTTGCAAGAAAAACCTCCATTTTTGTTCGGAAGCCATTCCCTCATATCTTCTAAGGACATACTGAAATTCACATTAGTCAAGCACTCCGACAACTCCAACATTTTATCCATTTCTCTATTGTTAGTGTCTCTAAGAAAATGAAAATTCCAACCAACATCAAGTGAAGAATCAGCTTCTTGGCCTACCCAAAACTCTGAAATTTTGCCACTGTGTAACAAAGACAACTTGTATAAAGCTGGAAACTGGGTGCAAAAGGCCTCCTCACCCCGCCATACATCCTCCCAAATATAATATTGTCACCATTTGCCACCTTAAAAACCACCAGATGAAGAAACACATTATATTGTGTGTAAATAAATTTCTAAGGACTTTGATAAGTGGTTCTAAATGCCAATCTCGAATCCCAGTTATTTGAATCAAGACCATATTTGCTTTTAATAACCTTGTACCGCAACGATTCCTTCTCTTGGGGAAACATCCACAGCCATTTAAGAATAAAAACTTCGTTTCTAACAACCAAATTCCCAATTCCCAAACCACCTCCCATGCTACTAGATGATCAGATTTTTCACCGTCAACCCCATTCCATAGTAAATCTCTCATTAACTTATTCGAAATAAAGAGAGATAGTATGTTGGCATAGCAGAAGGTACCATTTTATATGTTATGAAACACTATTTTATATGCCTTTTACTACCATTTAGGCTATGAAATACTATTTTGTATGCCTGTTGTAATGTTTCCAGTAACTGTTTGCCTTTGCTGTAGTTGACTAGTTGTTAAAACACAAAACGACTGTATTCTTAAATTATATATTTGTCATATAGACTTGACATAATCTAGTCCAACTTAGGACTTCTCCCGGGAAAATTGGCCTACTCCATACATTATTAACTGTTTGGCTTTTGTCTTGCTTAAGAGCCAACACCACCCTTGTGTAGCATCTTTGTGTCTGTCTGAATTACAAACACTTCTGATCAAGAATGGTCCATCTTTGTGGAGAACAGATAACAAAGTGCTGTGGTAATGTCAAGAATCAGGTTGTAGTTGAGTCATCTTGCATCACTTGACTGTATCCCTGAGCCATAGTATTCTGGGTTGGCATTGATACTATTTTCATTAAACTTGGGAACTTCGGTGAAAGGTCTAGCATATGGTACATATTGTGTTTTTTGGTCCCACTGAACTACTCTATGTCATTATAATATGCTGTCTTGAGGCGACACACCCTGCATGGTGTACACCGGGGTTTGGGGAAACAAATGAAAACATATTAAGCATATATGATTTTTCTGATCTGTGCAGTAATTAGTCAGCATTGGACAATGCTGACATATTTTATTGGACCATGCATGAGTTTATTATTCAATATGCTATCGCTGCCTCTGCAGTAAAGCGGGTCAAAATTAGCTCGTGTGACGGGACATTTTGGCATAGATGAGAGGTTCACATCTTAATATTTAGAAATTGATTTTCTCTTACTTTTTATGGCACATTTAACAATAAAAGTTGTGGTTTACATCTTACTAATCTGGTCTGAAGACTCTGCAATATGTTTGGTGAAGTTCTTGTACTACTTATGCAGTGTAATTATTGCTTCTTTAATTCTGACGGAATTACAGTTTTTGCAGATAATTTTATCACAAGAAAAGAACATTCAGCGACTTAATGAACTTGTTCGCAGTCTTCGGGAACAATTACAGCAGTGTAGGGGTAACAATGAGGCAAATGGCACTGCACGCACTCTAACCGAACATGTTATTGGACTTGAACGACCGCAGCTTCTTGAGGGCTAAGCTTTATCTCCGAAATTTAGGTGAATTGCTTTAATATGTTTTACTTGCTAAAATATATCCTTCTGTTCTGCCCAATTTTAATTGAGCTGCATTTGATGTAAATTAAGGGTTAAAACTACACTTGAGGTCAAAAGTCATCATAATGTAAAATTATTTTCGGAGTCAATCGTTCTGTTTTCTTACTAGTGTGAGGATCACCTATAATATGTTATTGTCACTAACTACTGAACCAAAATCAGGCTAAATTGTCCCTCTAGGATGCCCTATTGCAAATGTGATTAAGAGGCATATTGATGACGTTCTTAATTATACTCGGAAGTTTGTCATGGTTTGCATTACCCAATTTGACAGTAATATTTCTCGTTTTTTGGGGGCAGAATTTTAATGTATAAAACCCAAATTAAAAATGATAACGGTATACCGTTAATTATTATTATTAGTATTATTGTTACTGTTACTACTTGGATGGAGGGGGTGGGCCGTTGTCTGTTTCTTCTGTCTTAGCTTTGGTATTTCTTACTAGTAAGCACAATGACCAATTTAACTTATCTAATCTTTGTATATGTTGTTAATGACTTTAGCTTTTGGGATCACAATTTTTGAAGTAAGAAATTGACTAGTGCTTGATTTGTAGGACCAGCAAAACAGTATCCGTAGGTAATAAAATTCGATGTATCTCGCGCTAGTTTTCTTACTAGTGCTGCTGTTTTGAGATTATTTGAGCTTGTCATTTTATGTACTTATATAATATATAAGATTAATAAAAGGCTCTGCCTGGGATAATGGTTCATATCAGCATATTGTGCTTGTGCCTTGCAGCGTGTAGGGTTCGCAGATTAGAACGATATCGTTAGTCAAAGTGACTGGTCAGTGGTCTAATTCTTTAAATAAGGTTTTGCCGAAATGATGAAGTCATAAACCAGTCTTAAGATGAGGAAAGGTAATGGAAGCTCGGTGAGATGGTTTATGCCTATATAATTGCACGTTAGACACTTGGGAGGAATCTATTTAAGACTTGAGGAAATATAGTAGGAATATCACATCACTTGTGTTTGGAATTTGACCTTTGAATTTCATGCCATTTCAATGCCCCACAATTTTTGGTGGGTTTATGTTTTTATCTAATATATTTTTTTGAACTCCTTTCTAGTTGTGATTGATTAGTCAAAAGTTTGGCTGGGTTTGGATATGCCTAATACAAAAATATTACCCTTCACATGGATACATTACACCGTCTAGTGTGGCTAAATTCCATTTGATTGGATCATGGTTTTTATATATTGGATAAAAGCAAAGTCACGTGTACAGTAGTTCATAACTAATCATCTGATGAAGTGTTTCTTAATTCCTCTTTGGGCCTAAATAGTATACTGCTCGGTCGATGTATAACTATACACTGAAAAAAACTAGAGAAATGTAGATGAATTATTAATATTTTAAATTTGATAAAGGAGATGTCTATTTTTAAAATTTAATAGTTAAATGTCTAAATATATATATTTTTTTAAATTTAGTAGATAAATATATTTATCAATTAATCAGTTAATGTACCGATATATAAATTTCTATGTTTGGTATATAATATTTATAAATATGAAAAATATATATTTATTTAAATTAGGTCTAAAATTCAGTTATTCAGTTATTACCCATGTAACTATGGCCCAAAAAAAGTAAAAATAGGTCAAAGAGCTCAAATGGAGATAAAAAAGACGGAGAGATGCAGATTGCACTTTAAAATAGTACGATGAATTTCACCTAATTTATCACTTCTTTAATCTTTAATGTTACTTGATGTAATAAATGAGTTATCATAATTCAATTATTGAATTAAAATTTACTATAAATAAATTCATTGTGTAATTTTGTACCACAAGGAAATTCTAAATAAATTTTCTTCCTTTCTTTCCTTTAATAAGAAAAATAAAAAATTAACCAACTCATGTCATATAATTTTAACCTATTTCCACTATTGAAAGTAATGGTTAGAATTTTCTTCAAAAAAAAAATTGAAAAAGTAACGGTCAAAATCATGCCATATCAGGTGCATATTCTAATACAAACTTGTGTCCTAGTTTTCGATGTCTTAATTAGATCTCACTTATTTAATTACTTGTTCCTTCAATTAATTTGAATCTTCACGTGCATTGTCGTTACTATGAGTATCAATTGTACGGTTCCATTTCAACATCACCAAATAGATTCTCGGACTTAATTTGTTTTTACTTTCTTTCCCTATTAAGAACATCTCGCACGCGTTTGTCACGCCGTTAATTATTGGTCCAAATGCAATAATTTTGATTCGCATAATGTATAACATCAACCATTTCATTTTCACTCGACTGTATAAATCATTACGAAAAGTAGATTTGAGCTCTTGCAGTGAATGTCAAGACCCATTTGTGTATTTATCAGACAATAAATTGTGCTTCAAAATCCAATTCTTGTGGATTGACATTTTCGTACGACTGAAAGAACCAAGCTTCAAAATGTGGGTTAAGGAAATGCCCCATCTCATTCATGGACCCTACTGGGGTAAAACAAGAATATAACTTGACTGCATGATTGAAGTAATTTGCGAATCTAACTTGATTTGGTGTTAGGGTCATGTATATGAAGATTAAGGGGTTAGATTTTCGTTAGTCTGAATTAATGGAGACAATTTCAAAGTTACAAATAATAAAAAAAAGAAGATCGTTTTATTTATTTTTAGATAGTTTTTTTTTAAATTAAATTCGATTAGTTTTTACATCTACGTTTTATAATGGGTTACTTATAATAGTCACCGTATATATTTTAGGCTCCCCTCTAGCATCTATATTTGCTTAAAAGAAATGATAAAAAAGCCATACATAATCATATTAAAGGAAGTCTCCATTTAAAACGGCAAAATTTTCCACAGAAGCGAAAAAAAAAGGAAAAAAAAAACATATATTGGCATAGATATATATACGTCCACGTACGCAAATTAAATCCATGATACGCATATATGTACTGCATGTAAAGAAATAAATTTCAATATTGGTGAGGCGCATTTATTGAACAAATACATGGAATAATTAAATAGACATTACATTGGAGTTAGCAATGGGATGTAAAAGTTGACAGGTGACACAGTAATTCATAGTAATATTGGACACAACAAATAAGATTTCATACAGGTTAGCTGGTGACAAACATTATAGGATTCCTTTTTACTATTCTATGTATTTCCTTTCCATTTATATGAAGTTTCGGTAGGACAATGATTGTCCCTAAAAAAAAAAAAAAAGAAAAGAAAAAAAGAAAGCAAGACAAGTTTCATTTCTGTCAACCAAACTTTAATATTCCATGCTGGTGGTAAACTTAATGTTTTTGTCTCTGATCAGGATGTAAAAATAATTTGATGACGAACAACTCAATATACGTTTCAGGTACTGTTTTACTAATTTATTTAACTTTATTTATTTTTATACATAATATAACATGATCATTACGTTATATTTTTATATATATAATCGAAAGAAACTTAAAAAAAATAAAAAAAATACAATTAGAGTTTTTTTTGCTCACTTATTGAGTGTCATGTGGTGTCACATTATCCAAATTTTGAATTTAGAAATATTAGTGTGATAACAAGAACAGAAATTATAATGACAATTAAGTTTCTTTTTTTCAGGGAAACAAGTAACTATATATATTTTAAACCACAAAATTGTTCAACTGGAAAAACATCTAAATGATTTTGTCTGGAAAAATATACCCAAGCAAAAAAGATTTCGAAAAAAAAAACAATTCAACTCAGCATATCAAGCTTTGTTATGTTTTAAGAGAGCTATATTTCCCCAAGTAGCATAAAGGCACCCTAACTCTAAATTAACCCTATTGAATATTTTAAAAATTGTGGCCAGTCACCTTTCCTTTCCCTTTATTGCCTCTTCTCTGGCCAAGACTGCTACTGCTGGATCCTAGAACACTACTGCCGTAACCGCGCCCACTCTGACTCCTTGAGGCCTAAGAAGCCTGAAATCTCTGAGTGTAACCCTGAGGGCGGTACTGATGCTGATAAGGCTGAGGAGAAGTAAAAGTCTGCGAAGTACCTTGTGACTATTGTGGCATTGCCTGAGTGTTCTGATAAGGAACAAAACTTGACTAGCTCCCCTGCGGTTGAGAAAGAGGAGATTTCTGTAGGCGAGTAGAACACTCTTTCTTCTGGTAACCCGGCTAGCCACAAACAAAACATCCTCCATAAGGACTACCTCTGCCACCCCCAGAAGAACCACTGTTGTTCGAGCTCCTACTGCTCAGAGTACTCTAAGCTGACCACTACAACTGGTTCCTTCTGGTGGCTTTCTTGTTATTATCTCTCCGTTAGTTCCTTTTGGAATCCAACTCTTTTTCGATGGCCTCTACCCGCTGGGCAGCCACTACAATCTCAGGAAGAGTATGGAAAGTCTGAGTACTAATCTTGTTGAAAATGTTCCGATTCAGACGACTCCTGAACTTGGCAACTCGGGACTTCTCACTCATACCTGGGTCAAGGGCAATACTTGCCAACTCAGTGAACTCAATCAAGTACTCATTCATTGTTCTGTTACCTTGGACCAAAGTCTCAAACCGATTCATAATCTCATCTGTTGATCCTTATTGGCATACTAAGCCCTGAAAATCCGCTCAAAGCCTTCCCAAGTAAGACCCACAATATCCTGCATCCGCTCCACAGTCTCCCACCAATGAATGGCACTCCCGGACGGACAGGTAACGACAAAGATTGCCCAAAACTCTACCGGAGAACCAAGGGACCGAAAATGCCTCTCCATCTCACGCAACCAAGCAATTGCCACGAGAGGATCTGGTCTCCGGTCAAACTGTCCTGGCTGGAGGCGCATGAATTGCTGGATGTAATCTGACTGATCCAGCTGACGTGTCTTCGGAGCTAGAGGCTGATAGTCTGGGTTGCTCTTCTGGGCAAATGCCTTCTGCATTGCCTAAATCAGATGAGAGAAATCTGGACGTTGAGGAGGTTCGGCACCCGGCTAGTGCCTCGGAACTCTTCTATGAGGCAAACAACTCATCTATCCTTGGCAAGGTATACTTGTTCTTCACCGTCAACTAATTCAACTTCCAATAGTCCACACAAAGTCTCAACGAACCATCAACTTTCTTCGCAAACAAAACAGGAGCACCCCAAGGAGAAGTGCTACTGTGAATGAAGCCTTTGGAAAGCAGATCGTCCAACTGTTCTCTTAATTCTTCTATCTCAGCAGGTGCCATGCGATAGGCTGGAATAGAAACTGGCTGAGCTCAAGGAACTAGCTTAATACAGAACTTGATCTTCCTATCAGGTGGTAACCCTGGTAAGTCTTTAGGAAATACCTTTGAATACTCACACACCACTGGAATCCATGGGTCTTGATCGTCTGACCTCACCTCGCCATCTATGGCAAACAAGTTCCCATAACACTCGAATTTCTTTCTTCCACCCAAGCACACTTTCAGAACAGGAATAGACTCCACTGGACTCATCCCAGGCTGATAGACAATAGGATATCCATCACTAGGAAAAAGAGTTACCCACTTCTTATGACAGTCTACAATAGCTCGATACTTCTTCAACCAATCTATATTGAGTATTACATCGTACTGTCCCATCGGCAACACAATCAAATCAGTAAGAAGCTTCCTATCACCAATCATAACCCGACACGACTTACACACACTAGATACATCGGCTACTCCTCTAATAGGTATACCCAACGTCAATACATAATCCAAATCAAAAAATTCCAACCCTAACAGTTGAGCAAACAATAAGGATATGAATGAATGGGATACACCAGTATCAAACAAAACATATGCCCAAGAGTGTAAAATAAGAATCATACCATCAACAACAACTCGACCGGTGTGATCATGAATGTATTGCACGTGTCATAGGATTATATATGAGCACCGTGTTAGCATTATGAGTTTTACAGTGTGGCGCTGTATGCCCCACCATCGGTGAAAGTTTGTAAACTTGCACAGGGTTTGTCCTTTTCATTACCTTTGGCCGAGAGAATGAGAGAAACGAGGGAGAGAGAGAACAGATCGTGGGGGGGCGAGAGGGAGAGAGAGAAAGATATATATATTTATTTTATTTTAGTTTTGTTTTTAAATTTTGGTTAAATGACCATTATGCTCTGGAGGGGAGGGGGGGGGGGGGGGGGGTGACGGGAGGGAGAGAGAGAAAGATATATATATTTATTTTATTTTAGTTTTGTTTTTAAATTTTGGTTAAATGACCATTATGCTCTGGTAAAAACTGAGTTTTTACATATATATATATACAAAAAGAATTTAAATTTTATTTAGTTCTAACAATCTTGCATTTGAATCATCTTCATCTTTTCCTTCGTTTATCTGCAAAACCAAGGTTGTTATTTTTTTTAGACTTTTTTTTCTTTTTTTTTTTCAACTAATCAATCAAGATTTTCTACGCTTGAATAGTGTGCCTTTAAGCATAGTTTCTGATAGAGATCCAAGATTTACTTCCAAGTTTTGGAGAGCCTTGGAGAAAGCGTTTGGTACGCAGTTGGATATCAGTGCAGCTCACCATCCTGAGACAGGTGGTCAGTCTGAAAGGACCATTCAGATTCTTGAGGACATGCTACGTTATTGCATACTGGACTTTGGTGGGAACTGGGATGACCATCTTCCTTTAGTGGAATTTGGTTACAATAACAGTTACCAGACTAGTGTGGGTGTGGCTCCATATGAAGTGCTGTATGGGAGGCCGCGTAGATCGCCTTTGTGTTGGACAGAACTAGAAGAGCATGTTACTTTCGGACCTGAACTGATTAAGGAGACTAGTAGGAAGATCAAGGATATCCAAGAGAGGCTCAAAGAGATTCAGAGTCGCCAGAAAATTTATGTTGACCCTAAGAGGCGTGAGGTAGAGTTCGATACTGGTGATTTTGTGTTCTTAAAAGTGACTCCAAGACAGATGTTACAAGATTTGGAGTTAGGGGTAAGCTTGCTCCAAGGTATATTGGTCCATTTGAGATCACTGAGAGGATTGGACTAGTGGCGTATCACTTGAATCCACCTCACAGTTGGACCACATGCATAATGTGTTTCACGTGTCGATGTTGAAGAAGTACACACCGGACACATCTCATGTTATCTAGTACGTTCATGTACCGATCCAAGAAGATGTGTCCTATATAGAGCATCCTGTTTGCTTGTTGGCTAGAGAGTTGAAGGTACTTTGCAATAGAGAGATACCACTTGTCAAGGTACTTTGGGAACATCACAAAGAAGATAAGGCTACTTGGGAACTCGAGATGGAGATGTACTAGAAGTATCCCCATTTGTTTAACTTTCAGTTAGAAGTTGTATTATGATGAAAATCTTGACTTGTATTTTGAATTTCAGGACAAAATTTCGATAAGGAGGGGAGAATGTAAAAATCCAGTTTTTACAAAGGCATAATGGTCATTTAACCAAAATTTAAAATAAAATAAAATAAAATAAAATAAATAAATATATATATATCTTTCTCTCTCTCCCTCTCGTCCCCCCCGATCCATTCTCTCTCTCCCTCGTCTCTCTCACTCTCTCAGCCAAAGGAAGCCGCACCGTCACCCAAGCACTGTCTAGCCGAGCAGACCACCGGCGGAGCTCCCCTAGGCCACCGTCGCCCAAGCACTGTCTTCCTTTCCTCAAGTGGTGTTCAGTGCGATCTTGGTAATCAGGAGGAGTAAGAGGCCATCTTGACTGTAGTTCATTTCTTGGTAATGTTAGAATTCTACTGTTGTGGTGTTTGGACTGTTTGGGGTTTTTTATTAGTATTGGACCAAGATTACTACTTTCTATTTTGCCTGTAAACTTATGTATGCCATTCTGGGATTTAACTTGTTATTGTAGATGATGATGATGCTTGGACTTATATTTAATTTTCCTGTTTTTCAATTATTATTCGGTCTATATTTAATGTTGTATACGAAATGTGGGAGAGGTTCACGGAATCAAATTCTAAATACTTTATCAAAATCGACTGTTTACAAAACTAAAACTTTTTAGACACTTTTCAAATAAATCATGGAATTTCTCATCTTTGTGAAATTCTCCTTCTGCTACTGGTCCGGGTTTTGAGTCGTGACAATATATACATATAAATGAGTTGAAAAGTAGGGCTCCTTCACCAACATGATCATCTTATCCTTTTGAATTGATGAACAAAATTTTAAAATAACAATAAAAAACAATAATGATAATTATATTGTAATTATAATTGTTTAATTATAGTCATAGTGTGTAATCACTAAGAGGGAATTATCATAAATTTGATTATAAAATTATATACAAATTGTCTATTTTTGTCTTTTAACTTAAGGATAAATACGTAATAAAAACTATGAAAAAAAAGGGTTGCTTTTGAAGGCTTGGTGGTTCATTTCAATCTGATGGTCATAATTAAATATCTTAGAACAAATTCAATGAAAATAAGATGGTAATATTTATTTTTGTAACTATTAAATTGAAATATGATGACTAATATTTAGGAAGAAAATATCTAATATATTTACACCTACATCTTTATTGGGTAAAAAAAGTTATTTTAAATTATTGGTATTATCTCTGTATCACTACTCATAAAATGAGAGCCTCTATATAGGTAATACGTAACTCTTGATTGTTGTATCTTTAACTTTTCTGACAAAAAAATCATAGAATTGGGCAACTCAACGCAAATGCATGTAAAATAGTTTATGAGCCTATGCATTGGTAATACGTAACTCTTGATTGTTAAATATTAACATATATCTGACCAAAAGATCACAAAATCAGGCAACTTAACGCAAACAGATAGAAGTGAAAATAAAGGATCACATGAATAACTCTATCTTCCACTGCATGGTTACTATAATGATATGCGGCATATATGCCTACCCAAGAGTGAGCCATGTGCTCGTTTACATTAATAAAAGAGAAAAAATTAATTGTCTAACTTTAATGTGTGTGTGTATATATATATTAAACAAGTCCTACAAGACTTGCATCTTTTGCATTATTAACGCTGTTATGATTGTTTATTGTACATGGTTGTGTACATATATATATGTGTGTTGGGACAGTAATGTCCTTCATGGAGCACTGATAATGGATTATGGACCTGTAAGAGAGGCTGAATTTGTCAGATATAAATTAATTCTTTTGGTTTGTTTATTAGCAATTGTCAATGTAATTGAATTCTATCCATGTTGAACTACTGCTCTTTTAACGGTGTTTTAAAGACTTCCGTTGAATAATAAGGAAAAAAAAAATATGAACCTAAGTAACTGTAATGCATACTGGTGAGACTTTTACTGTAAATTAGTTTGTACTATACAAAAACCTAAGTTAATTGATTAAAGCTTTTGACTAAGTGGTGTTTTTCTGTTACAAGTGGAATTATAGGTTCTAATTTATAAAGTAATTTTCCTTCAAAAAAAAAATTATAAAGTAATTTAGTTGGAATTTAGTTGATAATTAACTTCTCAGAGACAGATGGATTCAAGGGCGAGTCGAGGCACGTGCCTCTACTCAAGTTTTAGAAAATTATATTTTTACTTCTGTAATTTTGGTTATTCATATGAAAACTATACTCAACATGCTTTTACTCGAATATATACATTCTATTTTACTTTTGTTTATATGAAGTTTGTAGTTATTTCCTGTTTAATATATCCCCATTCAATATTTGAGTTATATACATGGACTCACCTGTCTTTTTTCTCCCATAGCCACCATCCATTAGTTTTCTCTCTCATATCTTTATGGTCACTAGTTTTTATCAAAAAAATTTCTTCTCGCGATTTATAGACGTCAATCAACAACAACTAGCAATTGAGGTATGTAAGTGTTAGGCATATTATATATGAACAAAAACTGGAAAAACAATTGCTATACAGATAGTATATATATAGAAACTGGAAAGGAAAAAAGAGAACCAAATATAATATAAAGTTAAGGTTGAGAAACATTAAGTATTAAGCCCGCATTTCACACAATGTTTGTTACGACCCAAATCTCAGACTAATGCAGAAGAAAAATTTTACTAAGATTATAAATTCCTTGATTTATTTTAAAGAGATCTTAAACATTTTAGGTTTAGGAAACAATTTATTTTTCATAAAATTAGTCGGAATTTCATCAAGTGAACCTATCTCACAGTTCTTATTCATCATTAAACAATAACTGAATAATAATTTAAAAGTCAAAATCCAAATAGCAGTTCATGCACCATTATCTTCCACCACCAATTTCAAGTATCAATTTGGCACATAAAGTTAACAGAAAAAATTCAAAGTAGTATCCTAGTTTATGCTATTCAGTCTACTTAATCCAAAATGACAACAAAACCACCAAGCTTAGATCTAAAGTTCCAGCATTACCAAGTCAACGAACTACTCTCAAGAGATAGCCTCTATTCTTCTTGGTCACTAAAATTGCACTGAACACTATCTGAGGAGGAGAAAATAAGGAGTGAGCATACAAAGCTCAGTAGAAAACTTAATTACCTTAATAAGAGCCAAAGTGTTCAAGATAATTAATCCTGCACAATTATTTCTATTGGGAATAATCATCACATCATATACAAGAGTAGAAGAATAAACAATTAATGCGTCATGGACATAACATATACTGGTTCAAATACCATGGACATAACTTACATTGTTACACCAAGAATAACCCATACTAGTGGGGACTGACACACTGAACTCAAATCTTGAGTTCAAACTTATACATGGCCATGTACACTGGACCTCTACGTGGGTCTATAACTCTGCACTGATAGTCTAGGGTGTGCATCTTACTAACTGGATGGTCCCATGTATATCTATATACTCTGAACCAATGGTGTAGTCTAACTACCAACTAAGTATCTCATGATGCCTGAACACCCCAGACATAGTACCGTGGATTACCCTTTACAAAAACCAGCTCAAATAGCATAACTATACTAGAGCAAAATCTAAAATATGGTCTAAACCCTCAAATGCCACATTTCCATTCCCAAAAATCTAACGGCATAACGATTGTAAATTGGACAATCCCAAAATCCAAACCTACATGAAAAACATGTACTAGCCACACACTATATTTTACAATCATCTCAATTCTACCAGGCAATTTATATATTTACTAAAATCCATAATTATCACAATGTGTCAAGTATTTGAGTTTTCATGAAAAAGATATTGAAATTAGGTAATTGAATTCCTCTACCTCACTAGAGTAGTAATATCTAACTAATAGAAGCTTGTGGTATCGTTGAACAATTGGTCGAAGGGTCAGAATTTGAAACCAAGCTCTCGATCGTCCTCTTTGTAAAAACTGACTTTTGGACAGAGCCTCAATTCATGAAATAGACTTCACCCTGAATTTCTAGCACCTAAATTAGCTAGGTTAGATATGTAATTTATCTAATTCGGATTCGGGTCGAAACTCGACCCCTAACACATAAAATGAGGTAAAATCTGAGCCATTTGATCTCTTTTTTGTGCCCGTCACCAAATAGTTAATATATATATATATATATATATCAATCTTTACCATTTTGTGAGTACATTCCAAAATAACATTAAAATCACAATCTAATGGTCTGATCAAAAATTCAACTCCAAGTTTAAACTACTAAAAAAATGGCAGCTTTTATTTTGGGCAAAATGAGATTGTGAAATATATATCTTAGTGATCCTTGCGACGATACGAATCTAACGAGTATAGTTTGATGTCAAATAGTAGGCAGAATACACACCTGTGAACGAAAACATTCGTGGCGTCTCAAACTCCTCACTATCATTTGGTGATGGACAGCTAGCATCGAGGCAGAGCTGTGCTGGTGGTCCCACTGGCCGGAGATGCTCGAACTAGAGCTATGGTTGCACTTTGGTCAAAGGAGGAGAGAGAGAGAGCTAGGGGAGGAAGATAGAGGAGGGATAAGAAGAAGAATAGGGCCACATGTGCCCCATATAATGGGCATTGTGCAATTTTTCTAGAATTATACTTTGATCCTTAACTTTCAAAATTCTTGCAATTTAATTTCTCTAAGATTATTTTTAAGTCTCTATTTAACAAAATTTTTGCAAATAAATCTCTCAAATTTAGTATTTTAAAAATTCTTGAAGTGACCAATTTGTCTATTAAAATTCGGGTTTTACAATGCCCTTAAAACATATTTATTCTCTCGCTATTGGTGCTCAAGGTAGATTGGCTTCTATTTCCCAGTCTACAATAGTGAACTATGAGTAGCAAATGCGCACCACGAAACTTTTTTGGTGAACTGAACAAGAATCCGAACTCTATCTATTGAAACCTACCTAGTTAGAACATTAGAGTAGGCAGAGAGAATTTCTTGTGAATTTCTTTCTTCTGTTTTGATTGGGCGTGTTCTGAGATAGTAGAAAGCTTATTTATAGAGTGAAAGAAATTGTAAATGTAACAACCATCAATTTTGAATCTGTCCTGAGATTAATTATGTAACTCTAAAACATTACAGCCGTTCTATAATAGCCACAGCTTTTTAGGCATAATCAGAATTATATAATTCTAGAATGATACAAGCGTTCTGTAACAACCATTGGTTTTAAGGACTAATCATACTAAAAGTCTTTTAATTCTATAACTCAAGAAACAATATATATAAAATGGGAGTTTCAAGAAAAACGTTTATCAAAATCCATGTTGTCATGGAGTTGCAATATTTGAACCTGTAGCAGGGCGATACAAGATTTGCATCCGTCCATGTGAGCGAAAGAGAGAATCTTTATGTTGTACATGCTTATTAATATCAAATGGATAATTATAAATAAACACGAAGAATCCTTTCTTTTTTCATGGTGGACGAGCAAAATAACAAAATTTCTTTTTATTTCTTAACTCCTTAGATACATTTTGAATATCAATTTTTTGTTCACCTAAGCATAATTTTAAGCATAATTTTGAGTATATTAAAATATTATCTTTAACATTGCATGGAGAAGAACACGAATCCATCTTGTCCTAACACTAATTTTACGTGAGTCACACTCAAAATTGGGGCCACAAAATAGTACCTCAAATGGATATACTAATCCTACTTTTCTGACTATCTCCCACGGGAATAAAATTGACAAAGGAGACGAAAACAAATGTTTTTAACTCCGTGATAAGGCTCAATAGTCGAAACTTGCATGGAATAAGTAGGTATTTACTTTTGAATATTTTTTAGCTTTATCAGATCAGTAGATATGATATTTTCAAATTGATTTATTGTTTATGTACATGATGACATATGTCACACAAGAATTTTTTTTGAACAATTTAGTTCTCATTGTCATGTATATTTTGGCTATGATTATATGCTTGATTCTGTAAAAGTTTTTGAAGAATTGAACCCCACACAATTTCGCTTAGAAATGCTCCTATTTCTTTCTCACATAGATTGTTTCTTAATCAAGAGTAACCCACATTAGTCTACTTGGATACCCAATGCAAAAGAATCATTGAAAGCCTAACTTATCCTTTCCCTTAGAGGCATTATTATTTCTTCATAGAAATAGATAGAAAGGTAACCCCTTAGTGATCTAGTTAAGTTATTACAATTAGGTTATCTCTTTGAACTTAAATCTTAGGATCTCTAATCAAATAGGTTGGATTTTTATTGTAGTCACTTATTGTTTCATAGGCTTTAGTGCAATTCTTTTCGATGATATGCTAACTAACTTCTATTCAATCTTTTTGTTAGCCCATTTGGGATGTTATCCTATATACCATAGTTAATAGAGATAACTACAGTTGAAAGTTATATTATGACATTATGTTTACGACATTTATCTCTAGACTTACCATTATACATGATGCTCTATGTCTACTACCATAATAGATGCAAATTACTGGTATAGATTTCGCCACATTGGAATATCCTCCAAGAGTTGGTGTAGCCATTTACCCTCTTCACTATACTTATTTAAAGTAATAAATTCAGATTCCATTATTGATTTGGCAAAATATATCTATTTGGAGGATTTCCATAGTATAGCTGTACCTCCTAGTCTGAACACATATCCACTAGTAAATTTAGATCTTTTTCTTATTTTTTATTTTGTTTTTCTTTTATCAGATATCCAATTTGTATGATTTTATCCTTCTAGAACAACTAGATATTTGGTATAGTGTAGACTATAATTACGAGTAAATTGTAAGTATCTAAGTACTCCTAATATTCTTTTTTAGTGGTCACCTCCAAGATTACTCGAGTATCTACTCAGTTTATTAGTTATGTAAGTTATGTATAGTCTTGCAAAACTCATTAAATATGTAAAACTTCCTACCGTGTCTTGAATACACCACTAGACTTACACGATCATTTTGATGTTGGTTTTTATAAATATATTGGAATTATATCAAATATGTATACAGTGGAATAGATATCAAAAATTTTACACCAAATTTACTTTCACAACTAATATATATGTATATAAGGATCTAGATACTAACATATATTAATTCATGAGTTTATTAAGAAATATCTAGAATCGCTTTCCAATATTGAGCTCCTCAAGAATTGTCTTTAAGATAACGAACTCTACAACCTTCATGTATTCTCTTCTATTCTCTAGAGTCTCTATGCAAATTCGGTGTATGGGCACTTTTCTGGAATCTCAATAAGAGATGAACAGGAAGAACGAGAAGATGAACTTTCTTTTTCCTCTTGTTATAGCTAAAATTTTCTATTTTCACTTCCTAAATTTGTGTATCACATACAGACTAATGGTATTCTGTTAACATGCGATTACTTGAGGTGATTCAATTAAGAGAATATTACTTTTTTAGTATATATTTATCGTTGAGTTGTCATTTTTAATCTATTGGTTGTATTATGACTATTGTGTTTCATATTCGCCAAATATAAACACGATTAATTCATAAAGTGAATACCAGAGTTCTGGTTTTAATTACAATTCAATATCTATGAAAAATCTCAAAGTAACTTTATATACACAGTGTCAAAATTTGTAAGTTGTTGTTGATAATTCCAAAATATCTCCTATTAGTGGAGCTCGAACCATATTTTATAGGAACTAGTCCTTTAGTAAGTAAAAAAAATATAAGTAAAGAAAGCAATTCTAAAAGACAGTTTAGATTATGATAATCTACAATAATACTAGGTTAGTAATAATAGTATATTGAGTTACATTTTTTAACCTCAATATCTATATCATTGCTCCAATGTAATACATCTATAACGTACTTATGATATACTAGTATATCTATCCAAAGTTATATACTTTGTTGATTAAAGACTTCATCAATCTTATTAAAATGGACAATACTATATTCTATTGCTAAATAAAATATTTTATTTTTAATAATAGAATGTGAATGTTTCATTCAAATATGATAAAATAAAGAATAATGTCAGAATGTGAATGTTTAATTTAAATATAATAAGATAATGAATAATGTTTCCTACTAATGATCTCATCTTAGATTCATTTATTTATTTTATCATCACATCATAGAAACTTGTTGGTGTTTGTATAGTATAAAATCCAAAGTATCATAATATACATTAAATATAGATTTACACAATAAATAGAATATGGTATTTATTAGGGATAATATGACTTTTATACCTTGTATTTTGATACTTTGTTCAGTTTGTACCTTGCGTTTTAGTTGTTATCAACATTGATCTTTAGATTTAAAATTTGTTACAAATTTATACCCTGATACAAATTTAGAGTAGTTAATTTACTAAGATGCCGTTTAAAAATTTGAAAATAAACCATATAAAAACTAACTTGAAAATACGAATATTAAATTATCTTGGTAAATTAACTACTCTAAATTGGTATTGTCGTATAAATTTGTAATAGATTTCAAATTTAAAAGTCAATATTGATTATTACTAAAACTCAAGATACAATTTGAATAAAGTATCAAAATATAAGGTACAAAGTGATATTATCACGTATATATTAATATTAAGTAGACATCTTTATTATATTGTTCTAGGAAAGCAATTCTAAAATAAAACTGTTTTTTAGTGTATTTTTCGACACATTATTCTTAGATAAGTGTTTTGTCCATCCAAGAATCACTCTTGTTGAATTTCTAAAGAATCTTGTCAACATAGTGTAACTGACATAGAACGAGTTCATTTGATATTCTTGATCTTATTCCTAATATTACATCAACTAATCCAATACGTATCATGTTAAATCTTGAATTCAACATCTTCTTTGTACTTTTGATCATCTTATCATCATTAACAATAATGAGAATATATCATTAATATAAAGACACAAAATAACAACCATTTTTCTCTATCATTAATGTAAACACATTTGTCAAATTCATTATTTTGAATCTATTTGCCATCATTGTAATATTATATTTTTCATACCATTTTTTACTGCATGTTTAGAACCATATAAAGACGTCACTATTTAGAGATTTTCTTTCCCTACCCTAGAGAAAGAAAACCTCTTCAGTTGGTTTGCGTTGATTTCTTCATTAAGGATTTATGAACCTGCAATTACCAGTATCATCCTATAGCCAATAAATCGGAAAAAATTAATTAAGATAAAGGAAACAAATATTTTTATTTTATTATCATCTAATTCCGAGGAGTTTTTGACCTAAAGGAGAGTTTTACGGGAAATTAAAGAGCTATTTTTGAGGGCTTTTCGAGTGTCTATTCATGTTTATTCTTCTTTGATCTTCTTGACTATAATGACCAAATCTTTAATCCCAAATCTTTTTATTTGTTCTTTAGTTCTTGAATGATGAGGTGAGTGAATACCAATTTGAATCATCCTTTGGAGAACAATCAAGAGTGTCTTTTTTATTTCTTTTCTTTTCTTTTTTCACGGTGACTTGAGATGATACTATGAGATTGGAAGAAACGGCTTTCTTCCTCTTCTTTACTAATAGTAGCAAAATTTTGTCTGTCTGTCTGATAGGCATGTAGTGCTAATAGGAAACTGTGTAGATTTTTGTCTCAATATATCTTATATATGAGGCTTATACACCTAACCTTAGTCTAATTAGGATTGAGATTTTTCTCCAATTAGGGTTTATGTGTTTTATACGACTGCGTAACTTTTGTTACATCTTTATTAAAATACGAACTTCTATGTAAAATTATAATTTATATAGTTTTATAAAACTATTTTACAAATACCACTGACCAATTAATAAGCTTTATTGAGTTAGGCAAGAGACTTAATAAGTCTAAATAATCTAAGCTCCAATAATATGATAAACAGACTTAATCATGCTTATTTCTTTATGCTATTAACAGACTTAATCATGTTTTTTCTTTATGCTATACTAAAATCATCGAATCTTTTCAGATAATAAACAATTTTAATCAAGATAATCTAATCTAGTAAATATCACAAAATAGATATAAAGATAAAGTTGTTCGACAAAAAGGTAATAAATGAAATCTATTTTGTAGGGCAAACAACCCAATATTTTGTCAAATATAATCGATTAAGTTTTTCTTTTTTGAAAAAAAAATTGAAAAAAAACTAATGGTTGAAGAAAATAATTTTGGTTCAGAACTACAACTCATTTCTAAATACATGTATAATTAGTTTCTAAAACCTGCATTTTACAATTACTATTTGTAAGTCTCCCCTAAATAATGATAGTATTACTAAATTTTCACATATATCCCTGCTTGCCCCACTTATCACTAGACTGGACCTCACATTTAATTTTCTAGAGGGCAAATCTGCCTTAAAAACATCAAACAAACTCAAAAGACTTTGTTTGAAACTCTGACCCACATTCACTTTTTTTATGTATGGATATAACAACTACGAAAACCTATCGTTTCAAATGTGATAAACTAACTATATATACTCTAAAGTGGAAAACAAGTCTGCTGTAAATGTGATCTGTAGATGTAGATGTAAATTTAGATGTGTGTGTATGAACCTAATACTTAACTAAATAAAGAAAAAGAAGTACACTTATCTTCTCGTTGGCGTTCATAAAATCACGTTATCACACACATATATATGTACGAGTGTATTCACTATAGAGGAATAAGTAGATAGTTTGCTTCATTACATGTGATATCGAGATAATTTTATTTTGCAGGACACTTCAGAATTAGCGATTTGAGGAAAGAAAAATATATTAAATGTTATTTTGAAAAACCCGAACCTACCTACCACCCCCGGCCTCCCTTTTTGTATTTCATTTCTTTGCTAAAAACCATTTAAAAGTTTCATAATTATTTATTTCCTATATGGACTTCCACTTCTACTCATATAAATTCCAAAATTTTTACACCAATTTATTAATTAGTAGTGTCATTTAACATGCATGGTTCAAAATTTATGCAAGTCTTGAATACACATAATTGTGATTAATTATTTGAGTATGACACTCTGTTTTTAGCATACAAGTCTAGAAATGGTTTTTCGGTTTAGTTGAAAAACTTATTACTGGGTGTAGGGCATTCAAATAAGTTGGACGTACGTGTTAATGAAAGGGGTAGAAATGCATTTTGTTATATTAAATTTGGTTGAATGAAGTGGCCATATAATGAAAGTGTGAGCTCCGTTGGCACTATTCTAGGCGATCGAAAATACTAGTGTTGTTAGATCACTTAAGCTTCTTGTAATATGGAAGTTAGAGCTAGTAATTAAGATACTTATTTCTATATCCAACAGGATTTAATAGTTAATGTTCATTGTACTGAAATTAATATAAAATACAAGAAGAAAGAGAGCTATCTTAATATGCCGAGCTTGTTTTTAAATCTCCATGCATCCCTAAATCTACTGTTTTCTTTTTTAATTATTCAAATTATAGGAAGACTTGAAGAGGCCATTAAGAGAGGCTATAATATAAGCATGTTAAGATTGGCACGCAAATTGTTGCTCATGATTCATTTATCTATAGCTCCAAGCTGAAAAACTAAATTTATTAAATAAATGAGAAAAAAAAGTTACTTTGATAATATGCATTTATATATATATAAATATTTATTTATATAACTTTCTAATTTGTTCTACCAATCTTCTTTTCATTCCTTTCTTTTCTCTATTATTTTGTTTGGAAAACTGATTATATATGATAAAGAAGCATTAAGGTTTTTCTTTCGTTTTCTTTTGGAAAGGTAAAATAAAAATTTATTATTAAAATAGATTGTTTATTATAATATGAACCATATAATTAAAAATTTTCCATTTTAAAAAAATCAACATATATAAAAAAGACAAATCTTAGCATGTATGTGTGCTTTTTTATTTCTGAAATGAAAGATAAAGCAACAAGAGTCACCACATCTCTTAACTTCGAGTTTATAGGAGTAGAAGTATTGCAAGCTAGACATACTATAAGTGGAGTTTATTATACCTATAATAACATAAAATCACTTTATACCACATAACAATGAAACTTAATTAAGACGCTATGAGATCCAAATTTTCTCCGTGCATGTCGAAATATAATACGAAACTATGATAGAGCACTTCATCTTAATTCGTGAACTATGTCTATATTAAATTTCTTCCAGATTTGTGTCATATATAAAAGAAAATCTTGAAGACAAATAAAATAAACAAAACCTACATAGATTTAGAATCTAATAGAATAAAACACTCATAATAATAAATTTATAAGAACTAGACTTTTACACAAATGAAAGGATTATTAGGGAAAAAAAAAAAGAAAGCCCTACTAGTGAGGGAAATGGTGAGATCGAAATCAATATAAAAAGATGATGTGGGAGAAGATGAGTTTTAGAGAGAGATGTGTTGGAAAAATGGGTTAAGGAAATAATTTGGGCTTGGCTTGTGCTTAGAAGCCCAAGTGGATTTTAAAGACTAAATTTGTTATAAAAACCATTTTCATGAACCATTTTGAAGCTAAAAATTGAGTGGGACCCACATCTTGTTGATGAAAGATCTTGGTGAATTCTTGTTATCCTCCGCGAGGACATCGATTTCGTATATTCACACGCTCAAAATGGTGCACGGATAAATGAGAAATTATTGCTCAAAAGTGCACAATTGAAATAGAAAATGAAAGGAAAATATTAGAGTCCCACATTGGTGGGAAATGCATAGTGCAAGTGATTTGTATAGAACCTTGTTTTGTGATGGTGGTAAGAATAACTACCACAGATGCTCTCTCAGGCGTGCGTAAAGGGGGTGCAAATTTTCGAGGTTGGACCTAAATTCGCATGAGCTCGTGTGTGCCTGCAGCTGCGGACACGAATGCTGGGTTGAAACTTGGATCATAGTAATGGCCCAATATATTTTTCCTTTCCATTTTGAACCAGAATGAACATTTTTGGATGTTAAAATTGCCATGCAATAAAATTGGTAAATATTTTAACATTTTGATTAAAGACTGGCAGGTCTAACAACCAGTTTAATGGCTAAAAACGTTAGTAACAGCCATACTAATGGCTGGAAAATGTTTTGAGATTAATGAAAATTTTTCTGGTTTTGCTACCAAGTCCCCCCTTGGAGACTATAAAAGGTGAGCTTCCCCTCCTCATTCGACATACCAAAAAAAAAAAACAGAAGCCTTATTCTCTCTGCCATTCTCTCTCAAGTGTTCTTGAGTTCCTCAGTTTTTCTAGCTAGAGTTCTTCGAGTATCTAGAAATTTTATAGCTAGAGTTCTAGTTTGTTTGAGTTTAAAGCTATCCAGTTCGTAGAGCGGAGGTGTTGGTGCTTCACATGCTGCTCTAAGTCATTGTATCCTGGGAGACTGACGCTTACAAAATCCTCAAGCATTCTGGTGGAGGGAGCGAATCAGTTTTAAGGACTCTGTATGGAACATAGGGCTCGACAGTTAATAATATTTTGTTTTTACAGGAATACTTGTTTGGAAGTGTTGCCAAAATTCTGCTAAAACTCTGCTGCTTTGCTATTACTGTCATTCTTGGTGTGAAATTTTTGTAGAGGAGATTTTGTGTTCTGTCTAAGGAGACCGGGTTTGAAGAGGAAGTATGTGTGACCCCTCCACGTCTTTCCTAGGAGTGTCTTTAAAATTCTGTCTAGGAGGCGGGATTTTAAGTAGGACCTGTTTGTGAACCCTCCGGCCTTTCCTGGGAACAAATTTGTACTGAAATTAATAATCTTTCATTAATTAATTTCAGAGATGGCAAACAACAATGCTGATGTTGTCAATGTCGAGAATATGGCTAGTTCTCAACAACCTGCTGTGGTGTCTGCAGTGGCAGTGCCAGTCCCTGCTATGGCTCGAGTGCTAAACCCTCTTGTGACTCCAATGGTACCAGCAGCACACCATGGAGAGAAACCTGAGAAGTTTAATGGGTTGAACTTCAAAATATGGCAGCAAAAAATGCGGTTTTATCTGACTACATTGAACCTTGTGAGGTTCTTGACTAAAGAGGCTCCAAAAGTCAGAGAAGATGAACAAGATTTCCAAGTTCTTGCTGTGGTTGATGCTTGGAAACAATCTGACTACCTATGCTGAAACTATGTAATGAATGGTCTGATCGATTCATTATATAGTGTATATTTTAATAAGAAAACGGCAAAAGAACTGTGGGAGTCACTAGACCATAAGTATACAACTGAGGATATTAGTTCCAAGAAATTTGTGGTGGAACGCTTTCTTGATTATAAAATGGTCGACTCTAAAATTGTAATCAATCAAGTTCAGGAGTTTCAGTTGATTCTCCATGAGATTCAGGCAGAGGGGATGGTCATTTGTGAACCCTTCCAAGTAGCTACTATTATTGAGAAGCTACCTCCTTCATGGAAGGATTTCAAGAGCTACCTAAAGCACAAACGAAAGGCCATGAACCTTGAGGTCCTTGTTATTAGGCTCTGCATTGAAGAAGACAACAGACGTGCTAAAAAGATAAGAGCCTCGTCTAGTACATCCAGGGCAAAAGCAAATGTTGTGGAGCATGATCATAGATCTAAGACTAAAAAGAACAAGTCAAAGAAAGGGTCCAAGCTAGGACCTAAAGATGGAGTGGGCAAGAAGCAAAAATTTCAAGGAAAATGCTTTAACTGTAACAAGATGGGCCACAGGGCTTCAGATTGCCGACTTCCAAAGAAGAAGAAGAATAAAGCCAACATGGGGAATGGCATCACAAAAGATATAGATTACATAAGTCTGTCTGCAGTCGTTTCTGAAGTCAACCTTGTTGGGTCCAATCCAAGGGAATGGTGGATTGACACTGGAGCTTCAAGACATGTTTATTCTGACAAGGGCCTATTCACAACCTTTGAACCAGTAGAGAATGGGGAGAAGCTCTTCATGAGTAATTCAGCCACGTCTGAAGTACAAGGTCTAGGCAAAATGGTGCTAAAAGATGACCTCTGGGAAGGAACTGACTCTAAATAACATGATGTACATACCAGCTATCTGTAAGAACCTTGTCTCTGGTTCACTTTTGAATAAGCATGGATTCCGTATGGTATTTGAGTCAGATAAATTTGTATGTACCAAAAATTATCTTTTTGTGAGAAAGGGATATGAATGTGGGGGTATGTTCAAACTAAATATAATGACTGTAAAGCCTAATATCAATAAAGCTAGTTCTTCTACTTATTTGATTGAGTCTTCTACTTTATGGCATGGTAGACTAGGACATGTTAATTATGATACTATACGTAGATTAATTAACTTAAATCATATTCCTGATTTCCAAATTGATACAAAATATAAGTGTCAAACTTGTGTTGAGACAAAATTGACAAGGTCATCTTTTCAAACTCTTGAAAGAAATAATGAACCCCTTGATTTAGTTCACAGTGACATATGTGATTTAAAATTTGTACAAACAAGGGGAGGCAATAAGTATTTTATTACTTTTATCGATGATAGCACAAAATATTGTTATGTGTATTTGCTAAAATCCAAAGATGAAGCAATAGAGAAGTTTATTCTCTATAAGAATGAGGTCGAAAATCAACTTAATAAGAAGATTAAGATGATTAGAAGTGATCGTGATGGAGAGTATGAATCACCTTTTGGTGAATTCTGTGCATAACATGGAATACTACATGAAGTAACTCCGTCTTATTCGTCTCAGTCAAATGGTATTATTGAGAGGAAAAATCGTACCTTAAAAGAGATGATGAATACATTGCTGTTAAGTTCTGGGTTGCCTCAGAATATGTAGGGGGAAGCTATTTTAACAGCTAATTACCTTTTAAATAAGGTACCCAATAAGAAAGAAGAAAAGACATCTTATGAACTGTAAAAAGGTAAAAAGCCTTCCTACAAATACTTGCGAGTATGGGGATGTCTTGCTAAAGTATTGGTACGTACACCTAAAAAGGTAAAAATAGGATAAAAGATAGTAGATTGCATTTTCATTGGTTATGCACATAATAGTAGTGCTTATCGGTTTCTTGTATATGAGTCACAAATCCCAGATATACATAAGAACACAATAATGGAATCGAGAAATTCATCGTTCTTTGAATATGAATTTCCGTATAAATCAAAGGAAGTACCTAGTACATTTAAACGAACTTATGAGGCCATCACTAAGGATAGTCAGGACCAAGAATAAGTCGTTGAAGATGAGCCTAGATGCAGTAAAAAAGCGAGAACTAAAAAAACTTTTGGTTCGGATTTTTTAGTTTACATGTTGGAAAGTGAACCTTAAAGCTTCCAAGAAGCTGTGAGCACTGTTGAGGGACCTTTGTGGAAAGAGGCCATTAAGAGCGAAATTGATTCCATCTTGCAAAACCATACGTGGGAACTAGTGGATCTTCCTCCAAGATGTAAGCTACTTGGTTCGAAATGGATTTTCAAAAGGAAATGAAAGCAGATGTAACAATTGACAAATATAAGGCTAGATTGGTTATCAAAGGTTATAGGCAAAAGAAAGGTCTAGATTACTTTGATACTTATTCTCCTATGACAAGAATAAATTCCATAAGGATGATACTTGCGATTTCCACTCTACGAAATCTTGAAGTACACCAAATAGATGTAAAAACAACATTTCTTAGTGGAGATCTAGATGAAGAAATCTATATGGAACAACCTGAAGGTTTTGTTGCTCCTAGACAACAAAAAAAAGTCTGTAAACTGGTCAAGTCTCTGTATGGCTTGAAGCAAGCACCAAAGCAATGGCATGAAAAGTTTGACAGAGTAATGCTTGCTAAT
>JXTB01000007.1:2115825-2177893 GCA_002914805.1 Parasponia andersonii
TTCCCATTATCCAGTCTCTATCCATCACAATATAATTTATCCTATAGAAATAAAAAACACATAAAATATAAACTTTAAACTTAATATCAATCATACTAATCATTGAGAACTATAAATGTCAAAAAAGTGATTTTACTCTACTAACATTCTCTTAGTCATTTTATCGAACACATAACATAAATAAGCTTCAAATGATCATTTTATATTAATTGGATACATAGAACCTAAGTTTATGAGTAAACCAAATCACAATACAATATTACTTATAATTATCAAATTATTACTAGAAAAATTACTTATTTTCTCAAAGACTTTCACTCGGAATGGAGTTGTAATAGTTTTAAGAAAATCTAATGTTAGAGCTCAAATTTTGTTTGCTCGAACTTGAAAGTTTGGCAGTACGACATATGTAGTATTTTTATGATTGGAAGAATTTTTTGATATCTATGGTAGAAACAAAGAGATTAGGTCGATAACTATCATACATTTCTTAGCATTATGCAATTGTCTAGATTCAAACTAAAATAAATAAATAAAATCATAAAGAACATGTATTAAACAAAGGTACATTCAGATAATCCGATTTACACTACTTCTAGTATCTATATCTAGATATAGAATAACCCAAATCTGGAAACACAAATTCTAACAATTTAGAAACAAAACCATTTATATATATCAAGCTCATCATACAATTTGGTTTTCTTATGGAAATATTAGAAATAAAACCTTGGTATTTATATATAATGTACCTAAAAATGTTAGAAATAGAACTAGCACGAGATCGACTGTCAGTGGCAGGGGAGGAGGATGAGCATAGGATGATGACTCAGAAGGGCTCAAGCCAATCAGTGACCAAGGGGAATATGATTTAGAAGGGCATGGACTTAAGGACGAGCTTTAGAACAGATGATCCAGGCTTCTAATCGAGCTGTGAAACAAATACTCTAAGTTGCAACGAACTACTTAATGAAAGAGGATGAGCACGAGGGCAGGTCAGCGAAGGAGGATGAGCATGCCGGCAGGTCAGGAAGCAGAGAAGAAGGGCATCGGGAAGCAGGGCTTTAGAGAGTAAGGGGAAAATGAGGAGTTAATGATCAAAGTGGGAAATAAAAAATAGAGGAGAGTTGCGGCACTGTACACAACGAGCAATTGAAGGGCTAAAGACAACAGGTTTTACTGTGAAAAAGTACATTTCATTTCTCGCGCTGAATGAAAAAAGAAATAGACGATGGGTCTAGGGAAACCTTTCACCTATTCCTCAAATTTTGCTTTTAATCTAACATAGACAACAGGTATTAGCATAACTCATCGTTTATAATGTTTAAAATTTACTCATCATTTATAATGTTTAAAATTTTCATCTCGTCGCCCACATTTTTTGAGACGATGTGGTGCCAATAATCTATCATTTTTAGTATTCTAGCTTGCCATGACATAAACCCCGAGACAGTGATAGAAGGAGAATTTAGCTAGAATTGGAAATTTCCTAATTAATAAAGAAAGGGTTTTAAGAGTTTTGATTTTTTTTAAATGGCATGATCAATAAAAGATTTGGAATTCTAACCAGTGGGCCTACTGCATAGTTCATAGTCACCAATAAACATAGACTGAATAATTTAGAAGAACCAAATTAAAATAACTAATCGAGCATCACCATTCATACCTCAATATCAAACTAGTGCGGCATATATTTTACAGACAAAATCATGTAGCATAATCCATTTATATAACAAGTCTTTAACACAAGTCTTAAATCTGTACTCCTAACATTACTAAGTCACGAACTACAAGTAAAAAATAACTTCTTAATCCACTTGTTGACCTTCATTATCACACTTGACACCACCTATGGGGAAAATAAGGGGGTGAGCATAAAATGCCCAATAAGTTACCCAATTTCTTTTTTTGGGAAAGTTTTTTTATAATTCTCAAAATACCTGTATGGTTAGTAATACTAGAAGGCATTTTTATAAATATTAAGCTTTCAAAACTTATGTAGAAAACCATGCTAGAACCAAAACCAGATGTCCAGATCAAAACACATTAAAAATCAAAATAAAACAGGTATAGTTGCATATCACATAAATCAACACCTCACATGAGCTCTCACCATCTCATCATGACTAGAGCCGAAAGGATATATATATTAAGTACTCCCTGCCTGACATCTATCTCTGGAAACTGAAAGGATACCCGTGTGTCTAATCTTACCGATTCGAAGGGGCATCGAATGCCTATACATACCGAGTGGAGATAGTCAGAAAATAAATTCCGTGATGGTTTACGTGCTCTCACTAAAGCTGGGTGTACCAATTCACCTACTATAATATCGTGATGTTCAAGATGACTCTCATGCATGATCGTATGAAATGTGCAATATATGGAGTCTCAAACAACCATACTGCGGTTTAACATTCTAGACATGCTCTAAATTTTAAATAGAAATCTATTTTGTACTTAAAAATCCAAAACACAGTTCCTAAGATTTAACCAAATCCGAAGATTTAAACTAGTACAAAATCATACACAGAATATACAGTCCGCAATGTTTCACAAGTTCACAGTTCATTAAAATAATTATTCAAATAATTTAATTTAATAAAATCACGAAATTTTATTTTTCAGAATAAATTCTAATTTAAATAAAACATAATAGAAAATAAGAAAATTGAATCCCCTACCTCGAAATAGTAATTATACTGAGTTGACGACACTAGAAAAGTCCTCTATCGATCAGCTAGTTGCTCAGACGGTTATTTTGCGATTCCAACACGTTCACTTGAAAAAGGGTTGAGAAACGGATGTCACTAATGAATTTATAACACCCAAAAATATTGGATTAGACATAAAGTTTGTCGAAAAAGGGTTCTAGTGTAGAACTGACTTGTGGCACGCAAAAGGTGCAACTCACAAGCTATTTTCTCGATTTTCATGCCCCTTCGGAAAATAGTGATATTTTATATCAAAATTTATGTCCCGACCTCACCGATTCCAAATTCAAAGTCAAAACTCAGTTTCGAGATTCGAGCATTAAATAGGCTCAAAAATCTGAAAATTATAAAAATACCACATTCTGAAAATAATTAGAAAAATACCACTTTTTCATATCGATAATTAACGACCTCTAGGTTACTATCTCAACACTTAAAAATTATGAGATTTTATGTTTCAGTCTCCTCTTTCACTTGGTATAATTTTCTCGGTCAAAATAACTTAATTGTGATATAATTAGAAAAATACCACAAAAATTTAATATTATAAAAGTACTATAGTAACCAACTTCTCACCAGAGTTGAGTTAGAGGCCGAGAGTGGTCGGAAATGAAAGCTGACGTTGAGACGAATTCAATGGTGGCGACAGCGAGTTGATCGGACATCGAAACAAGAAACAATGCACGAAAAACCGTTCCAGTGGCGGTGATTTTGGGCGGTCTTTTCTTCGGCGAGGAAAGGTGGTTCACGGCAGTAATTCCAGTGCTATTTCATCGGCGACTTTGGTCAAGGCACAGCAGTGGCTAGTGGTATGGTGATGAACAGTAACAGATAGTGGATTCAAGGACCTTTGTGAAGAAGAAAAAGAAATGAGAGGGTTTTTATACAATTTTCGAAAACTGTTGGTAGTGGAACACGTGTCACTATTTGACTAGACCGAAAAAAAGTTTCTAAAATTCCACTTTGGTCACAAATTTTAAAAAGATTCTTTCACTTTAGTCTCTCCTTAATTATATTTTTGTATCCAGTTGGTATTTTTTTTCACTTTTGCTCCAAATGTACTTAGAATTTATTTTGTCTAGGTTCTTTACCAATGATTTAATTTGAAATATTTTCAAATTTTTATTTAATTAATCTGAAAATGTAAAATTATCAAAAAGCACTTGAATTAAAATTACTTAATTACTCTTACAAAATTTAGGAATTTACATCCTCATCCCGTTAAAAGAATTTCGTCCCAAATTCGAATATACGGGTTAAAGTACAACTTTAAGTTGAAAGTTAAACAAATGAGGATATTTTTCATACATTTTTGTTTCTAGCTCCCAAGTGGCTTCACCTTCCTTATGGTGTTGTCAAAGAACCTTGACAAGTGGTATCTCTCTATTTCGAAGCACTTTGAGCTCTCTCTCCAATATTCAGACTGGTTGTACCTCATATATTATATCTTCTTTTAATGGTATTTCCACAAGCTGAATAACATGTGATGGGTCAAGCACATACTTTTTGAGCATCAAAACATGAAAAACATTGTGCACTCGGCCCAATTGTGGTGTCAAATCCAAGCGATATGCTATGGATCCAATTCTAACAGTAATTTCAAATGGTTCAATATATCTTGGGGCCAATTTGTCTTAAGCCTAAATCTAGTGATCCCACACCTTGGCATCACTTTCAAGAATACTTGATCACCAACTTTGAACTCTACTTCACGTCTCTTTGGGTCCGCATAGCTTTTCTAACGACTCTGCATAACTTTAAATCTTTCCTAAATCTTGAAAATTTTCTCAGTAGTCTCTTGTATCAGTCCTGGCCCAAGAGTAACACGCTCCTTTGCATCATCCCAACACAAGAGTGATCTACATGGTCTTCCATATAATACTTCATATGGAGCCATGTCAAGACTAGTTTGGTAGCTACTATTGTAAGCAAATTCTACCAGTGACAGGTGATCGTCCTAGTTTCCACCAAAATCCAGTGTACAAGAGCAAAATATGTCTTTTAGAATCTGAATAGTCTTCTCAGATTGGTCATTTATTTGAGGATGGTAAGCAGTACTAAAAGTTAGTTCTATCCCCAAAGTTCTTTGCAAAGCTCTTTAGAATGTGGATGCAAAACTTGGGTCTCTGTCAGATACTATGCTTATGGCATTCTATATAATCGAATAATATTCTAAATGTAGAGACGGCTAAGCTTGTTGAGTAAAAAATCAGATTTGATCGGTATGAAATGAGCAGTTTTCGTCAAATGATCAATAATCACTCAAACTGCATCGTTCTTTCTTCGTGTCATTGGCAAACCCATCACAAAGTCTATTGTGATCTTATCCCATTTCCACTCTTGTATAAGTAAAGGCTGTAGTAGTCCAGTTGGTCTCCAGTGCTCAGCTTTGATTTGCTAACATATCATGCACTTAGCTACAAAAGTAGCTACTTCACGCTTCATACCTTTCCACCAATACTGTCTCTTTAGATCATGATACATCTTTGTGCTACCAGGATGTACTGCAAACCTTGATTTATGAGCTTCAGTGAGAATGATCTCTTTAAGATGAGAATTATTGGCTACTGCTAGCTTTTCTCTGAAAAGCACAAATCCTTCTCTATTTGTACTTCAACCTTTCAATTGTTCACCCTTTTCGAGTTGATTATAGATGTCCTTTAACTCTTGGTCTTGCCATTGAGTCTAGAGAAGTGTAGGTGTGGCAACAATACTAAGATAAGTAGTGTTGCCGGACTCAAGGTACTACATGTTATAATCATCAATTACCACTGAGTTCTTCCAATCTTGAAAAATAAGTACAGCCAACATACCATGAGGTTTTCTACTCAAAACATCAGCTACAACATTGGCCTTGCAAGGATAGTACTGTAGTTTGAAGTCATAATCTTCCATATATTCAACCCATCTTCGTTGCCTTAAATTCAGATCCCACTGGGTGAAAAGGTATTTCAAACTCTTATAGTCAAAGAATATTTCGAATTTCACACCATACAAATAACACCTCCAAATTTTGAGTGCAAAAATTACTACTACAATTTCCAGGTTATGGGCATGATAGTTTCTCTTATATGACTTCAACAGATGAGAAGCATACGTTATAACTCGACCATTTTGCATCAAAACACATCCTAATCCCATCTTTGAAGCATCAGTATAGACCACGTAAGGTTCACTACTCTCAGGTACAGTAAGAATAGGTACAGTTATCAAACTGTGCTTCAGTTTTCTGAAAGCTTCTTCACAATCACTATCCCAAACAAAATCGACATATTTCCTTGTTAACCTCGTCAATGGTAAGGCAACCTTTGAGAAATTCTGAACAAAACGACGGTAATAGCTTGCCAAACTAAGGAAACTTCGTATCTCTATCACATTCATTGGTCTTTCCTACTTTAGAACGGCTTCTACTTTAGTAGGATCGACTAAGATACCTTCCTAGGAAATTATATACCTCAAAAATTTAATTTTTGACATCCAGAAGTCACATTTCAATCGCTTGGCATATAACCATTGACTTCTTAAAACTTCAAGCACTATCCTCAAATGTTCGGCATGATCTTCCTGGGTCTTGGAATACACTAAGATATCGTCAATAAAAACAATTACAAAATGATCGAAGTACGGCCTAAAAATCCAGTTTATGAGGTCCATAAAAGCTATAGGTGTATTAATTAAACCAAAAGATATTACCAGAAACTCAAAGTGACTGTAACGAGTTCTAAATGCTGTTTTCGGTATATCTTCCCTTTTATATTCAACTGGTGACAACCTGATCTCAAGTCAATCTTGGAGAAGAATCTTAAACCACCAAGTTGATCAAACAGTTCGTCAATCCTTGGCAAAGGATACTTATTCTTTATTATCAATTGATTTAACTTCCTGTAGTCCACACAAAGCCTTAAAGTACCGCCAGCTTTCTTAACGAACAAAACAAGAGTACCTCAAGAAAAAGTACTACTCCAAATGAAAACTTTGGATATCAAATCATCTAACGGTTCTCTCAATTTGTTCATCTCTGTAGGAGCCATGCGGTAGGCTACAATAGAAATTAGTTGAGCCCTAGGAACAAGGTCAATACAAAACTTGATCTCCCTATTTAGTGGTAGCCCTAGTAAATCCTCTGGATATTCGCTCACCACTGATATCCATAGGTCTTGATTATCAGTTCTCATTTCATCATCAATGGCAAATAAGTTCCCATAACACTCAAGTTTCTTCCTACCACCCAAACAGACTTTTAGAATAGAACTTGATTTCAATGAATTCATTCGATCTTGACATCTTATGGGTTGTCCATCATCTAGAAAAAGTCACTTTTTTATTATAACAATTGACAATAGCTCGATACTTGGATAACCGATCCATACTGAGTATTATATATTATTTCATTCACAACATAATTAAATCAGCAATTAATTCTTTATCGTCAATTGCCACACAACAAGATTTACATAACTAGATACATCAGCCACTCCACCTATAGGTGTTCCTAAAGTCAAGACATAATCAAATGTAGAAAATTCTAACCCCAAAAGTTGAACAAACAACAAAGATAACAAAACATGTGCTCAAGAGTGTGAAATAAGAACCATACCGTCAACAACACCTCGGCCAGTGTATTCATTTGTACCATCGGTTCCAAAAATTGTATAAGCTTGGCCAGTGACTTTTCCTTTTCCTTTATTACCTCTTCCTTGTCTGAGACCTAGCTTGAGTGTTCTGGTGAGGTGTTGAACCAGAATAGCTTTCAGGTGGTCCTCCTTGAGAAAGATGGGATTTTTGCACATGTTGTGGGTACTCATTCCTCTTATTGCCCTACTGACCACAATGATAACATGTATAGAGACTGAACCTCTTTTTACTTGATGAACTACTACAAGTATAGCTTTCACTGTTTAGTGAACTTTGGGCAGACCATTGTTCTTAGTTCCTCTTGTTAACTTTTCTATCATTAATTTTATTTTTCCTTGTACCCTGCTCGTTTTCTACGACTTCAGCTCATTGGGTAGCTAACACTACTTCAGAAAGAGTGGCAAACGAGTGAATAGCAATACAGTTGTGGATATTTTGATTCAGACCATTCTTGAACTTCACAATTCAGTAAGTGTCACTCACCGCTGGGCTAAGGGTAAGGCTTGCCAATTCTGTGAACTTCATCATGTATTGGTTCACTGTTTTATTCCGTTGAGTCAGTCTCTCAAAATGACCAACCATTTCAGCTTGTTGATCATCATTTGCATAATGTGCTTTGAAGAGATTTTCAAATTCTTTCCATGTTATGCCTTCTACATTCTACATAACCTCAATAGTCTCCCACCAATGGATAGCATTCCTCCTCAAACGAGATATAGCAAATATATCCCATAACTCTTTAGGAGTACCGAGAGTCCGAAAGTGTCATATCATCTCACACAACCACGTATTGGCGACTAGTGGGTCTGGGGTTCCATCATACTATTTAGGCTGAAGGCTTATAAACTTCTGAAGATGGTCAGCTTAATCAGCTTAATGCTCTTGTTGTGGTTGAAGTTAAAGCTCATAGTTAGGACCTTATATCCTAAGGAAAGTATGATACATTGCTTTGAAAAACTGGTTGAAGTCTTGTGGAACTAAAGGGGGCTTGGCACCCGGTTAATGCCTCAGAGCTCTCCTAGGAGGCATTTTGAAAGTCTGAAATGATATACCAAACTATTAGTGAGGTGATGATGCATATCATCAAAAAAACAATTACAATCTAGTTTAATGGTGCTATGTTTGGGGTATTTAAATCTCCAGCTCTGATACCATAATTTTTGTCATGACCGAAACTCCAGGACAATGGTACAAGGAGAATTTCACTAGAATTAGAAATTCCTTAAGTAATAAAGAAAAAGTTTTAAGAGTTTTGAATTTTATTTAAATGGCACGATAAATAAAACATTTGGAATTCCAACCAGTGGGCCTACCACATAGTTCATAGTCACCAATAAATATATACTGAATAATTTAGAAGAACTAAACTCAAATAATTAATTGAGTATCACCATTTACACCTCAATATCAAACTAGTGTGACATATGTTTTATAGACATAATCAAGTAATATAATCCATTTATTTAACAAGTCTCAACATAAGTCTTAAATCCGCACCCCTAACATTACTAAGTCACGAACTACGAATAAAAGATAACTCCTTAAACCGGTTGTTGATCGTCAATGTCATACTTGACACCACCTGTGGAGAAAGTAGGGGATGAGCATAAAATGCCCAGTAGATTATCCAATTTCTCTTTTGGGAAAGTTCTTTTAAAATTCTCGAAATATCTACATGGTTAGTAATACTAGAAGGCCTTTTTATAAATGTTAAGCTTTCAAAACATATGTAGAAAACCATGCTAAAACCAAAACTAGATGTCCAGATCAAAACACGTAGAAAATCATAATAAAACAATCATAACAATACATCACATAAATTAACACCATCTCATCATGATTAGAGCAACTCATACTATATGTATTGAGTGCTCCCTACCTGATATCTATCTCTAAATATCGGAAGGTCACCCCTGTGTCTAATCTTACCGAGTGGAGATAGTCAGAAAAAAAACTCATCGCGAGTTTACGGGATCTCACCGAAGGTGAGTGTACTAGTTCACCTACTACAATATCATGATGTCCAAGATGACTCTCATACATGATTGTATGAAATGTGTAATATGTGGAGTCTCAAACAACCATGCAGTGGTTTAACATTTTAGACATGTTCTGAATTTTAAATAGAAATCCATTTTATACTTAAAAATCCAAAATATTGTTCCTAAGATATAACTAAATCACAAGATTAAAACTAGTACATAATCATATACAAAATATCCAGAGCAGTCCACAATTTTTCACAAGTTCACAATTCATTAAAATAATTATTCAAATAATTTAATTTAATAAAATCACAAAATTTCATTTTTTCAGAATAAATATCAATTTTAACGAAAAATAATAGAAAACAAGCAAATTGAATCCTCTACCTTGAAATAGTAATTATGCTGAGTTGAAAACACTAGAAAAGTCCTCTATCAATCAGTTGGTTGTTCAGACAATCATTTCTAAATTCCAACATGTTCATTTGAAAAAGTGAATTTCCAAACAGAGCCTCAGATTAAGAAACGGATGTCACCACTAAATTCAGAACACCTAACAATATTGGATTAGATATAAAATTTGTCGAAAACAAGTTCTAGTGACCGACCTGTGGCACGTAAAAAGTGCAATTCAAGAGCTATTTTCTTAATTTTTGTGCCCTTTCCGAAAATAGTGATATTTTATATTAAAATTTATGTCCCGACCTCACTGAGTCCAAATTTGAAGTCAGAACTCAGTTTCGATGTCCCTAGCATTCAATAGGATCAAAAATCCAAAAATTATAAAAGTACCACATCTTGAAAATAATTAGAAAAATACCACTTTTTCATATCAATAATTAATGACCTTCCAGTTACTTTAAAATTATGAGATTTCATGTTTCAATCTTCTCTTTCACGTGGTATAATTTTTTCGATCAATATAACTCAATTCCGAAATAATTAGAAAAATATTACAAAAATTTAATATTATAAAAGTGTTACAGTAAGCAACTTCTCACGGGAGCCAAGTTAGAGGCCGAGAGTAGTCGGACATGAAAGCTGATGTCGAGATGAGTTCAATGGTGGCAATGGCGAGTTGATCGGTCATCAGAGGAAGAAAGAGTGGGCAAAAAATCGTTCTGATAGCGGTGATTTCGGATGATCTTTTCTCCGGCGAGGAGCGGCGGTTTACGTCGGCAATACTCGACACTGGTTCATCGGCGGCTTCTGGTCAAGGTGAGCTAGCATGCCGGTACAGCGGTAGCTGGTGGCACAGTGGTGAACAGTAATAGAGAGTGGATTCAAAGACCTTTGTGAAGAAGAAGAAGAAAGGTGAGGGTTTGTATGCAATTTTCAGAAACTGTTAGTAGTGGGACACATGTCATTACCTGACTCGACCGAAAAAAAGTTTATGAAATTCCACTTTGACTACAAATTTTAAAAAAACGTTTTAACTTTAGTTCCTCCTTAATTATATTTTTATCCCAAGTTGGTAATTTCTTTTTCATTTTTACCCTAAATGCACCTAGACTTTATTTTATTTAGGTTCATCACCAATGATTTAATTTGAAATATTTTCAGATTTTTATTTAATTAATCTAAAAATGTAAAATTACCAAAAAACTCTTGAATTAAAATTACTTAATTACCCTTGCAAAATTTAGGATTTTATATGGCCCTAGTTTCTAATGGCATTTTTGTAGTAGTATCACCATTCAAATCTAAAAATTTTATGGAGAACTTTTAATTTTCAGATATATATATATATATATATATATTTCTTGAAGTTCATCCAATGCTCCAAAATAGCAGTTTTATTTAAGAGTTAAAGTGCAGGTATCTAAAGTCTGGTGGGCTTTTATCAAATTAAAGAATTATTCCTCTTCGTTTTAAATTTTACAGTTCAGGTAATAAAACATGAATCAAAAAATAATTCATAACGTAGACCAAAAAATATAATTTATAACGACCAATCAAAAAATTAATCCTTTATTTACGTTTATGGGAGGTCGAAACATTAAACTTGAATTACCAAATTTCATGCATGTGAACTCAAGAAAATTCAAGGGGAAATTGATGAAGATATTCAAAGGTATTTATGATCTGGAGTATTCAAATTTTTATTTGATCTTATCAGCAACAAAGATAGATGTTTAGAAATTAAAGCCATTGAATATTCGTGGTTTGGTTTTCTTATGCCACATCGTTTTTTCGAAGTAATAGTATTACAGTCTATATCCAACGCCACATAGTAAACGGTGCTTTGTCCTTACTAAACGTAGCTACTTGTTCTATAAATATATGCGTCAAATGGTTCTACAGGTCAACGAAAATATGAAGTTCAATATAATATGATAACATGTAGTTGCGCCAATCGATATCAGTTACTATATCTACGGGTCAATAAAAAAAAGATTTTCTTTTTCAGAGAAAGCAAATACTCACTAAAATTCCTCTAAAGTATCACTGTAACAATTCTTAATAAATGAAAAAAAGGATAATTCTCAGTCAACAAAACATTTTGTTCCTACGGATAAAGAGAGAAATAGTTTGTGCCAAAAAATAAATGAAGTGCACATAAATCCACAAAAAAATATACTTTACACTCCATCAGATCATCATCAACCACATATGTTCTACGATTGCTATAATCATAAATTCTTTAAATGAAACATTCATCGACGGTATAAAATGTTCCAAATATGAATTTTAGAAGCTTCATATATACTTAGAAGAAGACTATAAAAACAAACAAAATCTACACATGCACGTTTAGAAATCGGAGAAATAGCCAGCCGTAGTTCCATATCTATAGTAAAAGAAATACAATATGCTTTCAAATACACGAAAGATTGTTAAAAAGAAAAAAAAAATAGTCCTAATAGAGATTCAAAAGTTCTTCATCTTATTCCACTATTAAAAAAAACAAAAAAGAGCAAAAAAAAGACGAAAAATAGAATAAAATAAAAACAAGATCTTCCTTTGTGGCAAATTAGTAATCTAAGAAGATAAGAGTGACTTAAATGATAAGATGAAGAAGAAGCAACCATGGTGGGAAGTTCTAAATCCATCAAGAATTTAACTATGCACATTCAATTTCTTTTCATATTACAAAAGATATTTCTTAATTTTGTTTTTTTCTTTGTATATTTCTTTTATTCTAGAAATACCCATCTTTAATTACATTCACTTTTTATATGTTAATATCACATCCTTAGCTTGTTTATCTACTGTAATAATCTACTTTCCTTTTTCTCTTTATTTTATATATATATATAGATCAGAAGTTTTTTTTAATTAATATAATTCAAGAAAGTTCCAAACGGGAGTCCTAAATCAATGATTATGCAGAAAAAAAAAATACAAAAAGTTATCCTGAAAGTTTGATGCTCTTGGTGAGTAGGGATCGATGCTCTTGAAAAGATTTTAACTACAAATTAATCATTACTTTGTATCTTCAATTATTTTTTATCATGTTTTGTTGCTCTATTGTTAATTTTTTGGGACGATTTTGAAGAATAAAAAGATAACTTTCATTTAGGTACAAAAAATTTAATAGCTTTTAATATTTTTGGTGCTACTGGAGGATTCTTCATTAATTATAATGGGTATTTAATTATGTAAGTGTCTTTTTGGATAATTGTTAACATTGATAAATTTGTAATTAAAATTATGAATATACGTTATTTAAACGGCTATAGTTTTAGAACTTTCCGAATATTAGGTATATAAAATAAAGCGCGCTAATATTAACATGACTTGGGGCAATTTAATTTAGGAAAAATAATATTAAAAAAATCTTCTTTATTTTGGCAAAATGCTAGTTTCACTCGTATGTCTTAAAAATATAGAATGCTTCCTCAATTTGTCAATTGGCATCACATTTATCTTTTGGGTTAAACTTTGTCAAAACTTGCAAAATGATAATAATACCCGCAGTCAAAATTAATCAAACAGTATAACTGCTCCCTTAATTGTGCAACGTCCAAATATCCATTTGTTGCCTAAAACAAAATTTTAACCTTTTAACTATAAATTCAAATATTTGACCTCTAAGTTGTTTGCTTTTAATATTGATAGTTTGATTATATGATCACGGGCATTTTGCTTATTTTCAAAGAATAAACATTGACAAAAGTAATTTCTACCAGAATAAATAATTTTGACCCTCCAATTTGATAAATTAAAGGAATAAAGTTCGCACTTGTCAAAGATAAAATGGTGAAAATAGGTATTTTGCTGAAACATATGTGAGAGTTTTGATATTTTACTTATAATGTGTGCGTATGCCTAATCCATATATTCCATTTACTGGTTTACCTTTGACGTTGAAATGATGACTGTGGATGAGAATTAAAATGATAGGGGTCAGACTGTTAAAAATGATGAAATGGAAAGAGAGGGAGAGAGTTAGGGGTCAGACTGTTAAAAAGTTAAGTGTTGTTTTTATCCTTATATCTATTAGAGCATTATACGCCCCAAGACTAAAATTTTTACCGGCCTTTAATGAAGGCTTGCATAAAAACGTCATGCAATTTTCCTCCTACCAGGAACACCTTTGGCTTTCCTCATTTATTAATACAAATATTTTTCACCTCTCTCTCTCTCTCCCCTTCCCCTCCACTCCTACCAATAATTAATTGACAATAACACATAACCACATCTTCCACTTTCTCTCTCTAAAATCAACCACATATAAATAACCTTAGAAATCCAACACAAAACCGGCCATGTTTGCCTGAGAAAAATAAGCTAAGCTAGATTTTTCTCTCTAGATACCGACCACACATATATCTAGCTAGCTAAATTCATATACACATATTAGACACTAATACTCAAGCTTTATTCGCACTTCTTATCAAGTTCTTATTATTCGTCTCAAGTCTCAACAGGTATTAAAGTCTAGAGTTTATATTTTGAGCTATCCATGATTTTTTTTTATCTTTTCTTATATTAGCACTCCAGTATGTGTGAAACGTATACATATAAAGATCTAATGATATTCCAAGGCTGATCTTTCTCTTGGAAATATATACTTTTGTTATAGAGAACCTCAACATGAGCCAGCAGAGGAATCCGTCTAGCGTTACCCCAAAGCTGAATCTGTCGGTGCAGCCGCCACGTCAGCTGAGGGCAGACTCGCCGGAACCCGATACACACTCGAGCAGCAGCGCGGACTCGGCATCATCGTCATCGGAAATGTCGATAGACGGGTCATGCGTGTCGTCGGAAGCCGAAGAAGAGTGCTTGAGCAGCGAGGACAGCGGCACGGCCGCCCCCATGGTGCTTGTGGGGTGCCCTCGGTGCCTCATGTATGTCCTGCTGTCCCATGCCAACCCCAAGTGCCCCAAGTGTAGGAATACGGTTCTCCTCGATTTCATCAACGAGGAAACCAACAAGAAGATCACCGGAGCCTGATTATAATAATTAATCAGATGCAGCCCTATAGTATTTCCGTTTGGTACGTCGTAATAAATTATATGATTATTGCGTAAGATTTACTTCGCAACAGTTAGTCGTTCATTGATTTAATTTATTACGACGTATAAAGCGAAGGGGCAAGCTTGTTAATCAATTATAGTTGCCAACTTTTTTTAATCTCAAATATCCTAGTAGGATTCCGATCGAGAGGTGGGGAGGGACCAGTGGCGAGGGTTGATGTTTTTTAAGTTTTTGATGGCTTTTACAGAAGTTAGTTGCGTATATAGGACTTGTCACCGTCATGTATGTTGTTTATCTCGAGCTTATTATGTAAAGTTGTGACTTTTCTAATTTTTTTCCTGCTGTCAAACAAAGCTTTTGTCTCCTTATTTAATTATAATGTTCTTTCTTTTGTCCATTCTTGTGTCCTTCCAGTGAATCGGCAACCAATTTGTTTCTTGTATTGCCAATACTTCCAAAAGATTCATATAAGCTCATCGATTTTCTGAAATATAAGGTAGACATTTTATTGTTAGTCTAGAAAATAATCTACACATTTTTTTTTTGTTTTTTCATTTCTAAACAAGATATAATCAAATTGTATATATTATTAGTCCTTAATAACTTGTGCATGTTGTAAGACTTACAATAAGCATGTATCATATATATGAGTGAAAACCTATATATACACCACGTTAAATCTCTGTCCCGTTTACATTTATACACTTAAAGAAGGGCACATGTTGGGCAATTGTACCAAAGAAATTATTTATTTAATGCTAAGTAATTGTTGACGCTATTTATTTTACTGATAGGTAACTTCTTTGTTATCTACTGGGTTACATATTAAAAAAGAAAAGAAATTCGTTCTAAATTGGAAACAAATTTAAAACTTTTTATAGGATTTTTTATTAAAAAATTATTTTAAAGTTAAATAAAAAAGAATTAATTAAAATATATAAAACTTTAAGGTTTAAGAAAACAATAGCTTTTTTTTTCATTAATTATTTTGTTAAGAGAAACGCAGTATACATGCATTCCTATTATAGTAAAAAGTACGTGGTCTATCTTAGGAATTAGGACTTTGGCTTTTGCATAGTGAAAATATGATTACAAGGCGTTAAAATTTTTTGTTAGAAATGGAACTTGCTCTACTAGTTTTAAATTAAAATTACTTTAAAAAAAGGTTAAATTTCTTTTTTTTTTTCCAAAAAAAAAAGGAAAGAGACAAAAGCGAAACAAAAAAAAAAAGGAATTTTATCATATTGCTTAGTTGAATGAAACGGTTGAGTATTTTTTGTTTTTCCGAAGAATAAAAAAATTAGTATTGACTTGATATTGTAAGTCATTTTCAAATAAATATATCGCGTCAATTAAATTAAAATAATATTATTATAGTTTTAAATTAATAGAAAGTCTAGAACTTCACCTTCAATGTTGAATGCACTGCAAAGCTATCATCTTAAAGTAAATAAGTAAATAAATAGGCTAAAAATTTTAGTTGCGTTACCATTCCAGGCCCTGGTACACGTAATTGCATTTTCAAACAAAATCTTGAGAAGCGTACTGACAACGAATTAAGTTATAGCTTAAGTTAACTGGAAGTTTTTGTTACAGTTTGAATGGAAAATGCAAATAATTCTTGTACTACCATTTACGAATTTACTGAAGTACAATGACAGAAATTTTTTTTTTTTTAGAAAAAAAGAACAAAATCAATTAAGGAAATATTAAGAAATGTTATTGTCACAACTGGAAATTCTTAATTATAAGTTTGCCATTGGTTTATATAATACCCATTTTACCCCTATTAAATACCAGATTTTACATCTTCCTTTCTTAAAGGAATTTCATCCCAAATTCGAATATATCACAATGGATACGATATGAACATTAAGGCATATACCCTCTATTTAGTGTTAGAATCTCGTCAACATACCGTTACCACACAAGGCATGAGTTAGATAAGTACACAAAGTTATTAAGATAATCTATCAATAAATACAAGAACATCAACACATGAAAATAATTTTTTTAAGTCGGTACACAAATAAGAGTGAAAACGATAATAACACCGAGATTTAAAAATACAAAACTCCTATAACCTAATTACTGATTATTAGGCACCAAACTAAAGTAGCAGACCAAATATCAAATACATATAATACTATCCTCTGATTATACCTGGCCAACATCATACTAGGACATTTCGATTTATTTGTATCTAAAACTTAGTCCTAAACAATCACTGAGTTCAAGACTCTAACAGGATCCCAAATGGAAAACAATATCTTTGTGTTATACCATATAAGATAGATAAGTTCAAAGGCTAAAAATAACCACAAAAATAAATGACATAAGTCATTTACCATTCCTCGTGATGAGTGAGAAACAACCAAATATACAAAATATTTTTAGTCAAAAGCAAAACTAGAATCACCAAGAATAGATGTCTCCAACAAAGGCACAAGGAATAATCTAAACATATAAAATATTAGTGTCCACATAATATGTATAGCCCAAAGACGTCGAAAGTCTTTTATGTATGATAATATCATATGGCAACTGCTAATTACTCGAACCAAATAATTAAAAGTATACAAAAATTGAGAAGATTAAATCACATCCTAAAAATTTATGAAACATCAGACTAAATCTAGGCATTTAAATGCATGAGATAGCTATCATAAAACCTATAGGATTCACACATAGCTCACCATCATCACCTGAATGAACATAAGAGTACCATTAGGAATGTCTATTTGAATTAGAAAATTTCGATAGAAGTAAAATCTACTAGTCTCGTATCAATCAGAATAGTTTTGAGATTAGAGTTTCTAGCTTATAACCATCTCAAAGATATTAGAGTTTCACTCTAAAAAGATGAGATGAATAAAAAATTTAGGACGAATCAGAGTAAACTCAACATATTTAGCTAATTCTTAAATGATGTATGAGGTATTTATCAAACACTTTCTAAAATCATTTTTAAATATCAAACATCACAGACAAAATCCCATACTGATCTAAATTCTGTAGCTCTAATATCAAATTCTTAATTACAAATTTGTCATTAGTTTGCATAATACCCATTTTACCCTTATTAAATACCAGATTTTATAGTTATTCATAAGTATAATCAGCTATATTATAATGTTTATAGATGGAACCTTTAACTGAAAATCATTTTGGAAATGATCTAATTTTTACCCTTTTTAAAAATTGTCTAATTTCTCCAATATTATGTTTATTATCTTCATTTAAAACGTAAATACAACTTAAGTGGATGTAACAAAGTTTATCCGAGTGATAATTTTTTATTTTCTTTTGGCTCAAAATAATTTTTGATGAGAATATCACAAAAAAAATTGTTGATGTGTTGGCTTTTAATTGTGCGGCATTTTAAATATTCGGGATAATTGTATTGAAAGTGCTAAAAAAAAGTACATAAATGTTATATGCAAATATTTTTGTAAAATGATCATTAGACAGTAGTGCACCGTCCATGTTTTATGATCCATATTATTGCTATGGTTGTTGAGCGAACTTTCTCTAATTTTCATGCTGGCGGTGTCACATGCATACACGCAAAACTTAACTTCATAAATATCTTTAAGTGGGCAGAAACAGAGGGAACGTAATTACTCATTTAGCAAGTAATGGGCCTTGAAAACAAAGATGTAGTGTGCCGGCAGTCCTTTTTTTCGCATACCCTACTAGCATGCCTAGACTCAAGTCACTCATAATCATTTTAAAAAAATAAACAGAAAATGAAAAAAAAAAACCAGTGATCCAAGTCATGGTGCAAGTTGGGACTTGGGACAGTGGTTATATTATTTTGAGAGATCTATATACTACGCGGAATTTGCAAAATCACCCTTTACCCTTGTAATTCACATTATTTTGAGAGATCAAAGTCAACTTTTTCAAGCACCAATCAGCAACAATATTCGTGCCGAGCTCATAGATTACGCTGCATGGGATTCTTACCTCTGTATCAGATTTTGAGTAAAAAAACGTGAGAGAAGAAAAGTAAAAAGAGAAAAAATCTGACTGACAGAAAATTGTGTACAATCAGAAAAGTCTCTTTCGGTATTTATAAATAGTATAGATTGTAAAAAAAAAAAATAACACATACTAAATAGAGAGAGAAAATAGTTTTCTAGAGAAAGATTTAGAGAGAGAACTCAAGAGGTGGAGAGAGATAGTACGAGTTGGAGACAGGAGCACTTATACTCGAATTTAGTGTTCTTTTTCTTTATTCTCTTTATTTTTAATACTTTATTTTTATTTTCAATGTTTATATTAGTTTAGTTATGTGCTAGTTTTATTTTCTAAGGTTATAATATACGCAAAATATAATTGTCTAAATTTTATTAATTTAATTAAATTAGAGCATTATTACAATATATGTTAAGTATTTTAATTTATTCTTAATGCTTGTGATTGCGTGATCAATAATTACATGATTTTAAATGTAATTTGAGATTGAGAAATGATGATTGAATTTGACCTAATTAGAATATCATAAATTGACATAAGATAGAGATATTTATGTAATTTGTGCGGTACTTATGAATTTCCCGTTCTTAATCAGATTTGACTAGTTTAGAATTTTGACAAAGATGCATAACTTTGCTAATTGAATTAAATTACTAATATATGAGAAATATTAATAATTACATTAGAGAAATTTACTGTCAGCATATGGAATAGAATTTAATTTAATTAATTAAGAGATTTAGACAAGATTAGTCTTGGTGAAATCGAAAAAACTCTAGGTCTTTATTTTCTTAAAGTTCTGTTTCTTTTATTTTAGTTATTTTTTTGTATAAATTTTCTTTTTAATTTATTTTCAAATAAAGTTAGAGTTAGAATAATTTTGGTATTTAGTAAGTACAGTCCTCGTATGAACGATACTCATACTCACTACTTTATTACATGTTTATGACATGTATACTTATGTTCATATTTTTACACAATAATAGTCTCTCGAACTCAACAACAACTAAGTTGTTGTTTCACAATTCAAATAAGTGAATCAATCTATCCCAAGTATTAGAATTCACAAATTAAGGGCAACTAATTCATTTTCCAACCAATTAGAGGCATTAAGCATAGAGAAGCAAAAATGAATTAAAGAAAATTTTATTAATAATTACAAAATATTCAAAACATAGAACAATACGATCACCATTAAGAAGTTTGTAAATAAAAATATATCAAAATACATCCACAATTACAACTTCTATAAGTAAAAGTAAAGAGAGGAAGAAGAGAAAACTATTGTGATGAGTGCCTTCAAGTTTGATTTCTCCCAAGAATCTCCAAGAAATTCCCAAGAACTTCAAGCTCCAAACTCTCTCAATTTGGTAAAATTTGCTCTACCAATTTTCAAAATGTCTCACTATAACACACTTAATAATGGGCTAATCTTCGCCGTCAGATGCTAGAAATGAAGCAATCCGAACCATTAAACTACTTTTCAATACGGGCTGAGGCACAACTTTGCAATATTAGTGGCGCCTCTGTGCCATTAGAGTAGGGAGGGTGGCATTCTGAGCCACATATTCAGTAGTGGTGGTGCAACTTATGCCATAGGTTTTGATTGCACTCTATCTTTTATGTGTTTCAATTCTTTTCATCAACATATCAAAAATAATACGAACATCATTTTTATCAGGAAATCCTTCTTTTTTTACGTATATCCATTTGCTTCCAATTGCCTTTTTTTTCTTTCTTAGTTGAGCTAGCCCTCAAGTTTCATTCTTCCGAAGAGACTATATTTCTTTCTCTATTGCTTTCTTCCACTGTTCAGTTCCTGAACTTTTGACTGCATCTTTGTACGTGGAAGGAACATTGTCATCTATAATAGGAAATGCATAGGCCACCATATCAACAAATCGAGCAGATTTATGAATTTCACGTCTGGGCTTATTATATGTAATTGATTCCTACGGTTGTTGAGGCTCTTGGGTTAGAACCTCTTCTTCATCTTCCATATCCTCCTCTACTAATGGAGTGTCACTACTATTTTCAATAATACTAACTAGGATAATATTTATCGCTTTCTCAAACTCTACCTACCGTCGACTAGGTTCCATCTGTTATAGAATACTAACTGTCTTTTCTTGGTCTTGTGTTACTTTTTTCAACATGGTAGAATCATCAAAAGTAACATCCATACTAAACAAGTCTTCCTCAAACTTAGACACTAAAATCGATATCCCTTTACACCTAAGCTGATGTTCATAAATAATACTTTCTTGGCTCTCGGATCCAACTTAGATTCTTTCATATGATAATAGGCAATGGAACTAAAGATATGTAAAGAATTGTAATCACTAGCAAATTTTCCAGACCATACCTCAAGAGAGGTTTTGCCTCCAATTGCAATCGATGGTAAACAATTAATAAGATGACACGTATACATAATTGCCTCACCCCAAAAAACTTTGCCCATCCCAGCATTGGATAACATAAACTGAACCTTCTCTAGTAAAGTCTGATTCATACGTTCTGCCACCCCATTCTACTATGGTGTTTTTCTGACTGTAAAGTGAAACACAATACCTTCATAGTGACAAACTCCTAAAAATGGATCACTTCTATATTCTCTACCATTATCTGATCGAAGTTATTTGATCTTTCTTTCCGTCTGAGTCTCAATCATATTATTCTATTTAAGGAAAACTTCAAGCATGTCATCCTTATTCTTTATTATATATACTCAAACTCTTCTGGAAAAGTCATCGACAAAAGTAACAAAATAGTATATACCTCCCAAAAAAGCTATCTTGGTAGGTCCCCACATAACTGAATGAACATAATTCAGAATACTCTCAGTATTATGAATTACAGTATCGAACTTCACTTTTGTCTATTTTCTTAGAACACAATGTTTACTAAAGTCTAACTTGCAGGTCTTCACTCCTTTTAGTAAGCCTTGCTTCACCAAACTAAAGAAAGTTTTTCCTCTTAAATTTCAGGAACACATATGCCATAACTTAGTAATTTCTAAAGCTTTATCATCCTCAAAAACTGTAGCAACTGATCCAATAATTGTACTACCATTGTAGTAATACAAGTTATTTCTTCTTGTACCTTTTATCACTACCAAAGAGCCTGAAGTGACTTTTAAAATTCCATCTTATATAGTCATAGTGAAGCTTTTGGATTCTAAAGCTCCTAAACAGATGAGATTCTTCTTCAATTTAGGTACATATCAAACATCTGTCAGAACTCTAGTCGTTCCATTATGATTCCTGAATCGAATTGAACCTACCCCGGTTGTTTTACATGATTCATCATTACCCATATAAATAACTCCACCATTTAGCTCTTCAAAATTGAAGAACTATTTCTTGTGAAGACACATATGGTAAGTGCAACCTGAGTCTAAAATCCACTCGTTACGTTGAGACATCGACGACTGATTAATAAGAGCAAAGTCTGACTCATCATCTTCAACCTTCAACTACATATGCATTAGAAGTAGCCTTGCCTTTGTCTTTATTCTATAGCTTCAGATAATCTTTCTTCCAATGCCATTTCTCATTACGAAAGGCACATTCATCCTTACTAGGTCTTCCCTTCAAAGAAGATCTACCCCTTTTTTTCTACTTACAGTTTTGACTACGTCCTCTAGCTGTAAGCACTTCTGCTCACACGTCTCTATTCTCCTTCTGATCTTTCTTCCAAATCTCATGATTGTATAATGCAACAATCATTTCATCGAAGGATAATTTTTCCTTCCCATGAAGTAATATAATATAGAGATAATTTAACTAATCAAGAAGAGATCGAATCAACAACATTGCTTTATCCTTATCTTTGAAGGTTTCATCTAAATTCAACAAATATGTAATCAACTGGTTGAAAGTATCAACGTGGTCACCAATAGCCGTACCGAATGTCAACTAGAGGGGGAAAAGTGTCCTTTCAAGTATAACTAGTTCTTATTGCTCTTCAACATGTACTTGTTCTTGAGCACCTTCCATAGCTTACTTGTAGAAGTCTCCCTCATAAATGGATACTTCTGTTCTCTACAAAGACATGATCGAAAAATACCACAAGCTTGAGATTGAACCTTTTCCATTCTTTATCATCCATTTTCTCCAGTTTCGTCTCTTCCAGAACTATATCCTGATCTATTGATATAAACTGTCTAATACCTCACACAGTCATAATCCAAAATTATTTAGGCCATCAAATTTATCCACATCGATTTTTGCACTAGTCATAATCTTCATCTTTGTCTGCATTGACGAAGATTCTGACATTTCAGTTAATATTTCCAATAGCTACCAGACAAAGCCTAGGGCGAACCTGTTGCGCTGATACCACTTGTTGTGCAGCAGAAGTACAACTACTCAAATACTTATATTTAATATTAAGACAATATTAAATATAAACTACTAACTAACTATCGAAATTAACTAAAGCAGAAAATGCGCAGAATATACCAAATGCTAAAATACAAGAGAACATGAAATTTAGCGAGATTCAGCAAATTACTTATGTCCTCAGGGATTGCTGACCATTTCATTAACTTTAAATAAGAGAAAATACAAAGTTTGTGCTATAATGCAAAAACCCATAAACAAATAGAAAAAGAGATGAAAACAAAACTATAGAGGTTCTTAGGAACAAAAGTCGTCATCCATAGGGAACTAATTTTTGGGATGACTAAAATCAATTACAATAGGTTTTATTTATAGCCAACTGTAGACCCTAAATATTTATACATAAGTGATGTGGGGCAAGGTGAAAAATAATTACAAAAGCTAATAAGTCAAATTCTAACATAATTATATCATAAATTTTTAGTTTTAGATCCTTGAGATATTTTACATTTTATATAAATAATATTACACTATGAATACATATTTTTTGAGAGGCTTATAAATACCACAAGAAATAGATAACAAATAAAAATGTCTTTATTGAACTGAAATTTTAATAGAAAAAAATCTCTCACTAAGCCTTAAAGCAAATGAAACATATTTATAAATCCTGAACTCTCAAGATATTCATCAAAGCTCTTCTATGGTAATGCTTTTGTGTAAGGATCTATAAGGTTATCTACTGATATAATTTTGCATACCGTCATATTTTCTCTTTGTACAACCTCTCTAATTTTGTGATACTTTCTTTCTTTATGCTTTATGTTTTTATGGCTTTTGGTTCCTTTGAGTTAGGTACTGCTCTACTTTTATCACAATGGAGTGTGATAGGTGGCTCAGCATTGGGAATCACTTCAAGATCCATAAGGCACTTTTAGAGCTAAATGACTTCATTTACAACTTTGGAAGCAGCTAATTATTCGATCTCCATAGTATAATAAAAAATACAAGATTGATTGATACTTCTCTATATAATGGCTCCACCACTACTAGTGAATATAGAATCTAAGATTGATTTATAGAGTATGAATTACGATTATAACTCTAAATCAATGTAACTTATGAAATTAGGTTCTAATACAAAATAAATAAGCACATAATTTTTCGTGCTCCTAAGATATTTGAGTATGTACTTTACTGTAACCTAATATTCTGTTCTTAGATTTGAATGATATCTATTAACAATACTAAAAAATAAATATCAAGTCTTATGTAAAGCATTGTATACATGAAGCTTTCTGCCGTAGATGCATAAGAAAATCGTTTTATGTTTTCCGTGTATTGATCATTCTTAGGAGAATGCTTCTTAGAAAATTCAATTCAGTTACGAAATATAAGAACCTTTCTTGGAATCCTGCGTCAAGAATCTAGCTAATATTTTATCAAGATATTTTATTCTTCAATCTATTAATAACTTTTATAATAAGAATATAATTGACTTTTTCTATGCCGTTCATATCAAACTATTTTACTAACCATACTTTTATTATTGTTAATACTCCTATGTCATTTCCAATTAGTAGGATCATCAACATAAAGTAATAGAAAGAGTACTTTTTCGCAATTTATCCTCATGTAAACACAAGGTTCATTTCTATAATTACAATTGTCTTAACCTTTAGTTCTATTCACTGCTACATGGTGGTGTAAAATTTAACCTTTAATGGATATTCTGGATAATTGATTAATGAGCTACTAACTACGTTTATTATTCTTTCCAATTGAGTGATTCATGGAGCGAACTCGAGGATGGGGAGATCATACTATAAGTAGGCAATATTAGATTGAATTTGGTTAAAGTAGTGGGCGAAGTGCCACTTTCTTTCTGAATAATTTTTGTTGCTTAGAGATATTTATTACATTACTAGTTTTTAAAAACGTTTGTTTTTTGTTTCAAAATGTTTAGAACAACTACTTACTATTTCATTTAATAATAACTCATTATTTAATTTTAGACATGGTTTAAATATTTGTTTTGAAAATTTAGAAGCTTATCTATATATTGATTAACTAGCAACAACAAAATGATCACTACTTAATACCAAAATGCCTAAAGTAGAACGACTAAAACAAGAGAAACAAAACATTTCTTTATAACAATGATATATACCTATGGCATCTAAGATTAGGACATATGAACGTAAATGGATAATGTTTAAGGTATCAATTATTGCACTAAATTTTTAATACCAATACATGTGGTATGTGATTTATCACTATTCAATCAGTAATAATAATAAATTTATTTGTGGTAAGTTTTAATACACCAATTGAATTGTGACAACTCAAGTGCTAGATTTATTGATACAAAAAATTTCGTGTCATAGTTGAGACTCCTAGTATTATTCTAATCTAAATAAGATTGAAAGACTAGAGGAAGGACCTTTAAGTCAGTTAAAAGTTGTTCACTACGAGTCTACATATTATCACCATCATGTCTCTTCTCTGATTATATGTTACCTAGACAAACGCTATAGCTAACATCTTCAACTACATTACCTAAGCAAAAGCTCTAGGGCTAACCTAACCAAAGCATTGAACTGATAGATTGATGAAACTAGATTCTAATCATACAAATGTAGATTATAAACCTAGACTACGTTCTTCAGTAGAACCAATATTGCAAACGAATATATCAACCAGAGTCTTGCTACCACTTAATTCAAATAGATAAAAACCTATTCAAACCCTAGGTATAGAATAACTCTTTAACCATCTAGTTGCGCACCTAAATAAATTAGAGCATCATCCATAATTTAGAGATTAATTGAAGAACATAACTACTTTAAATAAACAACTAATATATTTAAATCGAATTTAATTAATCGTACACTATGTCTAGGGCTTTCAAATATCCCTCAACCAAATAAAATCTAACCTAGCATGACAAGTTTTGTACATATGGGCCCGACCTTTGAATGAAAAATTTAGGGTTTAAATTGGTCTCATATGCTATGTTTATTTATTTTTTGCATTGCATTTTATTATATTGAATTATAGTTTGTATTAATGTAGCATACAAATGCAATAACTATAATTGTAGTTTTAAGTTTTAAATTTTTTTTCTTTTCTTTTCTGCTAGAATAAGTGTCATATCCTGGCCTGCGTCGGCTAAAACGGGTCCAATACCTTTCGAGCTGCCTTATACATATGTAACCAATACAGGGGCGTGATAGAGTTGGTATGACCATGAGGGCTTTATTTATAAAAGAGTCATCATAGGGACTTATAGGGCCAAACCTTGATGGTTTTAGAGTCCCAATAGGTCTAAAAAAATTAAAAATAGGGAACCTCTGCGGTATGAATGCCACAGTGCTCGAGGTTTAGCACCAGGATGCTGACTTTCTACCAAAAATGTGTAGCATCTTAGAAAGCTAGCATTGTGGTGCTTGGGTTCTAGTGCCGCAGTGCTGACGTGATTTTTGAATTCTTTGATTTTGCTTCTCTTTTCTTTCTTTGGACATCCAAAATCTAGAAGCTTTGGTGCTAAAAGGCTAGTGTTGTGGCTCTAGACCCTAGCTCCTAGTTAACGCACTTCTTCACTTCTTACTCCGTTTTGATCCATTCTAGCTCTGTTTTGCTCTTTTTCCTCAGAATTCACCTAAAAGACAAAAGTGAAGATAAGTAACATGAAAATATCAAGAAAACCTACAAAATCATATGGAGAACTGACAGAAAATATAGGCAAAATTGACATCTACCAACAAGCTCATGGTGGTTATGAATATTTTGTCATATTTGTTGACAATTCCACTCGACATGGATATGTCTATCTGATGTGGAAGAAATCATACACTTTTGAAAAGTTCAAGGAATTCTTACCTAAAGCTTAAAAATAGTAATTTAATATTATTTGATAAGATCATGGGACGAATATCAAAACTAAGAGTTCAAGGATCATCTTATTAAGTATGGGGTCTTGTCTTAACTCATTATAGCAAGAATACCATAGTAAAATGTTGTTGCTAAAAGGAGAAATTGGACATTATTGGGCACAACTCAACATTGCCCTCATCATTTTGGGATCTGCATTAGTGATTGTCATGCACATTTGATGATGACTAATTAATTTACTCACAAATCAAGTTTCATTCAACTAAATGAATTATAAGGTCCAAAGTAATTTTGTCAGTTTAATGTATTTTTATTTTACTTTTGTAGTTCTTATGAATAAATGAGAATCAAGAAAAATTGGAGATAAATATGGATATTTCAACTATTTGAATGAAATTTGTGTTCAATACGAATACAACGTAATAAAAATTAGGCAAAACAGAGCTAAAACAAAGAAGTGGCACCTCTGGGAAGAAAAACTCTCATGTTGAGTTTTCGAGCCAAGAGTGTCGTGACACTGTAATGATAGTGCCGCGATGCTACCTAGAAAACTGAGTTCTAGAGGCTAGAATACTGCGACACATGCCAGCGTGCACCACGGTGCTACCCAGCATCCTAAAGTGCATTTTTAGTGAGTTTTTAGAGCTAATCTAGACTATTTATGCTATCTAATCGAATAGTTGATATTCCACTTGGCCTAGGTCAACTTGGAGCCCTTAAATACATTCTTACGCCTCTATTTTAAGTGTGGAGAGTTAGGAGAGAAAACACAACAAAGAGAACTCAAAAATCCTAGAGAAGCAGGAGCTTGGAGTAAAAATCTTGGAGAGGACGCTTAAGAGAGTGGCTTGACAGGATTGAAGCTTGAAGTTCTACCTCCACAACAAAGTTTTCTCTTCCTCTTTCTCACTCTAAATTCATTTGAAATTAGTATTGGATTCTCTTATGTTGAGCTAATTATTTTATGCTTGGGGAATGATATAGGTTAAACTTTTATTCTATGTCTTAATTTTCAATATATTTTTTAATGTTGTTCTTGAATTTATTTATGCTATTCTATGCTTAATACTTCTCAACTAATTAGCTACTAATTAGAGGATTTGGTTTCTAGAATGTCATACTTGAGAAAGAGAATTTTAGAAACAACCATAGGATAGTATAACCTAGGATTTTGTAGAGTTTGAGAGAACCTATAATTCCTTTGAAGCCATGATCAAAGAACTATTGAACATAATGAATTCTTAATTCTAGGTTTAGAATAGAGATATTAAAACTGAGATTTAGGAGTGATTTCACTCGGTACTCAAGGGAGATAGTAGAAATATCTTAGAGTTCTTGATTTATAAACAAGGAATGATTGATTAGAATACAATTGATGATCAAAGAACATAGTTAATAATTAGGTAAATTTAATCCTCTAGTACATTTGTGCATATACTTTCCATATTTTATTTTTGTATTTATATTTATCTTTGTATTTGTTTAAGTTATTTATTACTTTAATTGCTTAAATAAAGTTAAGTCACGATAATTCTGGTACTTAATAATAATTTAATACCCAATTCCTCGTGGGATCAACAACACAATTCTTACCATTTTATTACTTTATTATGACCTATGCACTTGCAGTTATTTTATGTATATGCATTATAGCATAACAAGTTTTTTGGCATCATTATCAAGGAATTAGTGTTTTGCATTATTAATGATATAGAGAGTAAGTTACTTGATTTTACTTTAGGCATTCATTTTCATTTTTAAATGTTTGTTTTGCGAGGTGCTTAGAGATAATAGATCAACAAGCCTTCTTATGGTTTACTCAATGAGACTCGAAATCATTTTATTATACATGGTAGAGATACAAGGAGTTGCTCACACTCTACCCGAATCATGGTTTCTCCGAGGAGTATAAAATGCAAAACTTTCTCAAAGATCTTTGGCCCAAAATAAGAATATAGGTAGAAAGAGTTAATGGTACCACTTTTATCTACCAATTATCTATTGATGAAGCCTATTGGATATTGGAAGACATGGCGGACTTCGACTATCAGAGTTGGAATTATCTACCAAGCCACCTCGGTTTAGGAGATAATTCTAATATTTCAGCACCATGGTGTAATACTCCACATCATCAAGCAGAGCTTCCTCCCAACTTTGAATATCTTGTCGCACAATTTTTGGAGAAGTTAAGACTTCGCCATGAGGAGTGGAAGAGAATGGAGACAATTCATAATTCACAATTTGAGTCTCTCTATGACTCCCTTGAAATCATGAGAAGAACGATGGCTATGATACATGCACAAGTTACAAATATTGATAAAAGCCACCATGCGGAGCCGAGCATAAGTGGGAAGATCTGGGGTTTGTTTGATGATGACGATTCAAGTGAGGAGGAGAATCAAGAGTGGATCAAGGAGGAAGAATCATAAGACAATACTTGTGATTCTTTACCCTTTGAGAACCAAATCATCATGCTGCCACAATCTATCAAAGATCATAGTTATGACGATCCTATATGGCCAACACCTTCTGCACCATCGCTATCAAAATTCATTCAAGTCCACCAATCACATGTACCAGTGCTGAGTCAAGTTGAGCGTACATGCTGAATACTTCCATATATCGCTAAGTGTGAGGGTGCTCAAAAACAAGACTACTTATGGTGTTGTATAACACATACTATAGGTAAAAGTCATTATTTGATGAGCTTTACCAAGTTGTGTATGAATGAGACTAAAGATACAAATTATAAAGAGGAGTCCTGCACCACCTAAGTTAGAGTCACCTTGCCTAGAGCACCACCCTTGCCAATCGTAATAGGAGGTGAGAATGTCTCGCCTCCCTGGTACGTGTTCTTTTTCCTTATGCTTACATTGAATATCTAAATATTAAGAACATTGCTAATTTTGAGTTTGGGGGTGAAAACACTTGTTGATTAATTATTTGTTGGGCTTGGCTTTGCTTGTGTGTTGTTTGTCATGATTTCTTTCCATGAGTTGTATATTTTTAAAAAATCATTTTTTCTCTCTTGCTTTTCTTTTGCTAGTTTGAATAAATTATGAGTATTGTTGAGATGAGATAATTTGATGTTGATGATGAGTTTAGTCACTAAATATTCTTTAGGTCTTTCGAAATGTAATTTATTGAAATTATCTGTGTGCTTGACTCGCATTAACTAAACCTCAATCTCGATTCTACACATTTGAGCATTATAATCATAATCATTTGAATATTTAAGCTTTTGGAGGAAACTTGTGTGCATTAGATATGCATTGACATCTTATGAATACTAGAACTCATTTAAGTGAAGCTTGAGATGAAATTCTACGTTAGGTGTCATTGGAGAAATGATGTAGGCCATCTTTAGATGGTTTGAGTCTTTCAAGCTAACCTTGATACATTATCATCCTAGTACACCCACTTTGAGCCTATTTGTACCTTTCTTTTTGTATCATATTTTTGCCAAACCAAAACAATGACCACTAACTCTATCCTTAAGCATGTTGATTATTTTAAATAGTTATTTTGTGTTATGTTCATGTTGGGAGGAAGAATGGTGTTATGAAGCAAAAGAAAACAAAAACAAAAAAAAAAAGAGAAAGGTATAATTTAGTGAAAATTTTGTGTCCTTACCCTCTATTTTATTTTTCAACATTAATGATAATATTGATTTTGAGTTTGGAGGAGAGGTTTTTGATCTTTCGTTTCAAAGAAAAGAAAACAAAAGAAGAAAAAGAAAAAAAAATAAATTAGTGTTTGGCGGAGTGTTGGTAGAAGAGAAATTTAGTTAAAAAGAAGTGTGAGAATGCTATTTGGTGTACCAAGGAATAACTCTATAAAGGTCTTAGATTAATATGTTTAAGGGTGATTTGAATCTCAAATTTTTCCAAAATTATCTTATCTTTGCCCAAGCAAATAGTACAAGCTTAATGAAAGACTTTTTGATTTTTGATTACACACTAAATACATTAGTGGTGAGCAACACGAAAAATGGGCATATGGTAGTTTTAAATTGCATCATTTATAGATCTTTCATTGCCTATCGAAATATATGAGCCTATCTGAAGTTCATTTTGTTAAATAATATTAATTTTTCACACACTTATATATTGAGAGTCTTGAGTTGAGTTAAATTGATGCTTGAAATTGAAAATCTAGATAATCTCAATATTTGCATTTCCTTTGAGCTTGGAAGATTTCTCAACTTTGGAGATACTTACATAGTTTTTGATTCGATACAGAACTCACACTTTATTATTTATATCTTTAGTACTTGATTTGTATTTTGCTATTTTTTTTTCTTGTTTTATTTTTCTTGAGGACAAGCAAATATTCGAGTTTTAGGGTAATTAGTGAGCAATTAATTCACTCACAAGTCAAGTATCATTCAACTCAAATAATTATAAATTCTCAATTATTTATGTCAATTTAATGTATTTTAGCTTTGTTTTTATAGTTATTATGAATAAATGAGAATTAGAAAAAATTGGTGATAAATGTAAATATTTCAACTATTTAGAATGAAAGTTGAGTCCAATACGAATGCAATGTAATAAAAATAAGGTAAACAAGAGCTAAAATGAAGAAATAGTGCCCCTAGGAAAAACAATTTTCATGTTGAGTTCCATAGCTGAGAGTGCCACGACACTGTAATGATAGCACCGTAACACTGCTTGAAAAACTGAGTTCTAGAGACTAGAGTACTGCGGTGCTTGCCAGAGAGCACCATAGCACTACCCAGCATTCTGAAGTACATTTTTAGTGAGTTTTTAGAGCCAATCTAGATCATTGATGTCATCTGATTGAGTGGTTGATATTTTACCTAGCCTAAGTCATCTTGGAGCCCCTTTAGCCTTCATTTCAAGCGTAGAGAGTTAGGAGAGAATACACAATAAAAAGAGATAAAAAATCCTAGAGAAGAAGGAGCTTGGAGCAAAAATCTTGGAGAGAATACTTGAGATAGTGGCTTGAAGAGATTGAAGCTTGAAGTTCTACCTCCATAAACGAGTTTTCTCTTTCTCTTCCTCACCCTAATTTCATTTCAATTTTGTGTTGTGCTTAAATTTATAAAAATATTTGGATATATGAAATTCTTATTAAAATTAATATTGGATTTTCTTATGTTGAATTAATTATTTTATGCTTGGGGAAAGATATAGCTTAAACTTTGATTCTATGTCTTAATTTCTAATATATTCTTTGATGTTGTTCTTGAATTTATTTATACTATTCCATGCTTAATGCTTCTGAACTAATTGGCTACTAGTTGGATGATTTGGTTTCTAGAATTTTGTACTTGAGAAAGGGAATTTTAGAAACAACCATAGGATAGTATGTATAACTTAGGATTTTGTAGAGTTTGAGAGAACTTATAATTTATTTGAAGCCATGATTAAAGAACTATTGAACATAATGAGTTCTTAATTTCTAGGTTCAGAATCGAGATATTGGAACTGAGATTTAGGAATGATTTTACTCAGCACTCGAGCGGCATTTTTCAAATGATCTTATGAGTGATAAAATAGTTTATGAACAATTATATATCTATTTATCTATATACAAAGTAGAAATGTAATATAAACCTAAGTCTATGATCCGATAAGGGTAATATTACCATTTCTTATAAATTTTCCTAATTTAGTTTATCTAAGGTCATATTTCAAAAATAATCAAATTATAAAACTTTTTGTAAAAAGATATCAAATTGAGCTGGGTGTTCACATATTTCTTAAAACGCACCGGATTTCATAAAAAAAAAAATTAAATATAGTGTCATTATATGATGCTTTTTCTTATTTTATATATATATATATATATGCATGAATCCAGTTAATAGCATTATGTACTATGCATGTAAATAATATATATAATACTTCTTTAAAAACAAACAAATATACTGTACATATGAAGAAGCATATAGCTGTATGTCTGAAATGCCAGCTTTTACATTTAATTGACAGGCAAAGTTACGTAGACCCAAATATGACAGAATGTTTACCTATGTTGGAGAGTATTGTATAGTACCTAGACCTAATATGCGTTTATTACTTTATGAAAAAACTATTTGAAAATTGTTAAATAGCTTTAATTTTTTAAGCCTTTTAGATCTGGTCTTAAATATGTATCTGTACTCAATTTTATACATGTAATTGGGTTTTTGGGAGCATCTTTCTCACTTTGAAGGTGATATATTTATATATATACTCTTTATAGAATAATGTTTAAGGTGCCAAATTTTGTACTAAAATTTTAATATCAACACATGTAGTATGTGATTTGTCATCATTCAATTAATGTTCTATTAATAATAAATTTTAATACATCAATTAGATAACGATAACTTACATATCATGTGTGTTTATACAAAAAATTTAGTACAAAAATTAAGATATATAATATTATCATTGTTTATATATATGTATTCGGCTATTATTATTCTAGGTGTGTTTATACAACGAAAACAAAAAATTTAGTACAAAAATTGAGATATATAATATTATCATTGTTTATATATGTGTATTCAGCTATTATTATTCTTGGTGTTATATTGATGAGATGTACGTGGTTTTACCACTATCATTGACCATCATTGGTTACCAATTTAATTACTTTTTTTTGCAATTATTAGAACTTTTTTTGCAATTATTAGATGTACGTGTATATATTCGCTTGGAATATCGTGCATGACAACGAAATAAGTAATTCTTTTTCTGATGTGGCAAAATTATAGATTGATATATTTTACTAATATGATCAAGAACTTTAAATTATACCATAATTAGCCAGTAGCAAAACGGGGGAAATACTAGAAAATAAGAATGAAATTAGTTAAAATAAAATTTTACCCTACAAAATAAAATAAAATAACCTAAAATGAAATTAGCTAAATTAACAAAAAATAAAATAAAATAGAATAAAAACAAATAAAAATAAAATAAAATAACACATAATAGAAACAAAATATCGTAAATAAACTAAAATTAATTTGTTTTAACAAGAATATAGCAAAAGTAAAAGCATTTATCACTATTTTCATTCCTATTTTATTTTTGCAACAAAACACTATCTTAGATAATTCACTTTGGTTATTTTATTAATCTCTATTTTTTAAGGTCTCTTTGCAAAAGAGAAATGTCTATCTTTTAAAATTCTTTGCAAAATAGTCCTTTAAAATTATAACTCAATACAAATAAAAGAAGAAAAACCATTTTGTAAAGATTTTTAAAATCCTAGTTTTTCTCTAAAAATCACTTTCAAAAGAGGTCTATTTTGCCAATTTCTTTAAATTAGATTATTGAGTTTTAGTTCTTATTTTTTCAAGAGCAATTTATTCGATTGAAGAATGCAGAGGTTGAGTTACAATGAAGGAGCCCCTCCCAAGGCAAATTAAAGCGAACGACCATTGAAGAATTCAGAGGTTGAGATTTGTTGCGATCAATTTGCCAAAGAAGCTTTCTTGATTCGTTGCTGTTGTAAGGTCGCTGGTCGTTGTGCACCACAATGCAAAGAGATGTTCATGAAAAAGAAGATATACAGTTGATAGCGGTCCTTACACAGCCAAATTAATAAAATATCTTCTATAACTAATCTAGTAAATCTTAGTATAGTGGTAAGAAAGGTCGAATCTACAAAGAATGAGCTATTCGTGATACTAATAATTTCTAACTATGCTAGCGAATTGGGAAGTAATTTTTAAACAAAGCAAATGAAGATAACAAAATTAAACCAAAACGAAAATCAATCAAAGAAAAGCTTTGGTTAAAGGCTTTATATCCGCCATAGACAAATCCACTAATTTAGCTAACAGATTATATACTCAAGTATTCCTCTAAATTACTAACTAGAGACAACAATTGGCTCTGTTATTTCTAAATTTTCCTTAAGATTCATTGGACAAAATAAATTCTTTATCTAGATTATACTAATTAGTTAATCTCAAATAAGCTTTTTTAGTTAATCTAACTAATGCATTAAATATGGCAAATTCGGTCAATCCTAAGTAATAAACACATAAACTTGAACTATTTTTAACTTAGGTATATTCTTCATTATAGTCAATCAAACAATTTGTATAATTCAATAAACCACAATATGCTACTCAAAATTAGATAACCTAGATAACACAATAACTTGAACTATTTTTAACTTAGGTATATTCTTCATTATAGTCAATCAAACAATTTGTATAATTCAATAAACCACAATATGCTACTCAAAATTAGATAACCTAGATAATTACATATCTAAGTTTCTAATTTAGCAATAAATATCTATATAAATTTATTCATTTCGCCATCCAAACGGTTTAAGATAGACATCATAAGCATGCACATATAGAAGCATATAAACAATTTAGAATGACTGAACAATATATAGAAATCTTAAAATCAACTAAATTAAGATCATATCCAGGGTTTTAATTAGCCCTTAACAAAACTAAAAACTTAGCCAAGCATGTTATTAAAAGTATTCATCATATTCATAATCATGCTTACAAAACCAAAGCAGAAAATAGGAAAAAGGAAGAGGAAAATAACAAATAGATGGCTGTAACAATGATCTTCTACACAGAATAATCAGCAACTCCACGCAAACTTTAATAACAATGATCTTTCTCTAGTGTCTAAGTGCTTTTGATCTTCTTTCTATATGAATTTTTTGCTTAGAGAGTCCTTTTCATAGTGCAAACGAGCTTAGGAGTGTTCTTGAGTAGTTTTCTGAAGTTGGAAAGTCAAAATTCGCTAAAATTTACGAAGAGAGCCAGTTTCCCAATTTTCTTGCGCTGCGGTGCTAGCGACCTGCCAAATCCCATCCAAGAGTTCATGCTAGTCTTCTAGCGTCATGGCGCTGGCTTGATTTTCTGTTTCAATCACGTTTCAACCCATTTTTCTTTAACTTTTCCGAGACACTTACAAAATATAAAAACAAGAATAAAAACCAACAAGTGACGAGAAAACTATCAAAGTATTGTAGAGAAATTGACCAAAATATAGCTTAAAATCAGACTTATCAACAATCTGCACTATTGAACAAGTTCTCCGACATTGACAAAGCTAGGAGAAATTTTCAATTGGGGCAACATCTAATGTTAAATTTAGTTTTTTTCCCCTCTTTTTTGCTCTTCATTTATATTTTTTTCCCCATCAAATAGACTTGTAATTTAATAATACAATTTAGGGCATTCTGAAAATAATAATTTTGAAATATATATGGTCAATATGGATCAACATATGATTTATTTAAAAAGAGGTCGAAAAAAAAATTATTCATAAAAGTGTGGAAAAAAATTAATTTTCAAATAAAAATGCAAGTAAAATTTAAAAATAATAAAATTCAATGGACAAATGAGGGGCATTATTAAATATTTTTATATATATATGGATAAATTTTACATTATCAAAATTTAGAAGTTCAAATAAAAGATACAATCAAATATTTTTATAAATAGCAGGTTAAAAATCGAAATTTTAAAAAGTTGAGAGGGAAATAGGCCCAAGATGTCTCCATCTATGCTGTCAAATTGTATTCACTTAACAGTAGTGAAAATCTCGTGGACGTAGGCATAATTAACCCGAAGCAGGTAAAAATATGTTGGTCTTTTATTATATCTAACGTGTTCATTTATAGCGTTGAATATGAAATTCCTCTCATTTTGAATTAGCATCACAGTTGTTGACATAAACACACAACATTATTATAGATTAATGTTAGCGGAATGAATAGGGAGTCTTTAGCTTATGTGTCCATTATTTTTTGTGATTTTGTAACTTTTCAATTAATTTATTGTAGATTCAATTTGATAGATTTCTTCGTTTTATCTATATGTATAACATTCAAATTGACCTAATAAAATATAATGTTGCTACAAAATACATGTTCTTTCTTCTATTTTCAACCTTTTATTAGTAAAATTTGCCATGCTTGAGCGGGGTAGAATTTAGATGAGTTAATTAGGTGTCAACTTAATTGGGTTATTCTATGTTGGCATGACGCTATTTCCCTTATTTTGGTTTTATTCAAATATATATATATACATGATTTGTCTATAGTCCCATAGGTTTAAATTTGGGCACTGGTGCTGCTGTCAAATAGTAAAGAATCAAGGCATATTTCTCAGTGTTACGCTCTCGGAAAAGTGTTTCTCGCTTTCCAAAATTTGTTTACTGTATATTATTCAACTTGGGGCATATAATCCCCTTAAAAAAAAAAAAAAAAAAAAACTTGGGCATATAACATTTTTGTTGTGGGTCCCCGGTGCTTTAGTTTTTCTATGGGGCATTATGGCCGAGCCGAGTAAATATATAAGAAGAATAACAATTGTACCCTCCACGTTAAACTTTTGACATGTGGATTCCATATTCAGTACACATTTTAATAGTATAATAAAAAGATAGTAAAATAGATATAGTCAAAGAATGAGATTAAAAAATATATAAAAAAAGAGTGCATTAGGCATTCTTTTATATTTGTGTGTGTATATATACAATTGAATAAAAGCAGAAAAAAAAAAAGAATATATAAGCATCGTCCGAATAAATAACTATCCCAGCTAATTTACACCTAACTAACAGATCTATATTCTCCTTTCTTAATAGCCCAACGACCTAAAACAAATGTAAATTTCTATGACACCGTCCATCTATTTATTTATACCTCCATCAAAATAATTAATCATTTTCTTTCCAATTATTAGTCACCGGGAACGTCTCTTTGCACGTTCCTTCGTGTACTACATGAATTTGAATGAATACATTTATATGTACGACACCAACACATTTATGGAGATGGTCCTAAAATATACTGCGCATATACTAATGCCTAGGCTAACATATTTATGCGAACGGTCCTACGTACGTTACGACATTTAGCGTTCATTCATATATCTATGAATTATACAAGATTCAATTAAAATAGCGCAGCCAACTGACAACCAGTACTAATTAATTTGGGTCAGACGATTGAGCAAGATCTTCAGGCTAGCGGTAAATTCTTTTTTATTTTTTCTTTCTTTCTTCTTTGTAAAAAGATTAATGATTTTCGGGAATATGAAAGACTGATAATTACTTCAATTTCATACATACGACGTACGTAGGTCTGAACTTAAATTTTAGAAACTTCTGCTTCCTGCCTATTTTCAGTAAGGTACGGCCCCCATTGTGGTTTTTATATACTCAGAGAGATGACAAGACTAATCAATGTATATGTACCAATTGACAGGTTCAGATTTTAATTGTAAAACCCCTTATAAGGGTAAAATAGTCTTTCGGTTCAAAAATAATAATAAAAATAATAATAATATACATATTTAAAATTCGAATTTAAGACAAAAATGTGAGAATATTTGATAGAAGGACTAAATTGTAAATTTAAAGGACAAATTTTAAAGAAAAATTAAAAATTAGAGACTTATGTGCAATTTTAAAAAAATTTCAATGTCCATTTCAGAGCAGACACGTGGCCTGCTTATCTTCTCTCTCCCGCGATTTCCCAACCAAAATGCTGAAAAATTGGCGAAGCTCCGACAAAGGTCTTTCTGGCATCGTTGAGCACCAACACCACCCGCGGTTGACTTCCCAGCTCCGGACGATCCTTGCACTACCGTCCCTGCTGCCGGTAGCGCCATGAAACCGTGACTGATTTTCCGTCGTCGGTGCCGATTCCTTCGACGTTTCACCTCGAAACCAGTCTGGTTCAACTCGTCTCGTTACGATCTTTCACGTGATATATATATATATATCTTTGACTCTACATTACACGAATTGAATTTTTCCATTTTTGTCAATTTTGAGCTATTTTAGTTTCATATTTAAAATTTTCAATCCGGCCGTTAGATCGTAAAGTAAATCTCATATTTGTGATACATTCGTGAAAAAACAAATTTGATATATATTGACTATATTTGGTGACTGGCATAAAAATCTAAATCAAACGACTTAGATTGCCTCGGTTTGTATGCAGTGAGCCTGGGTTCGTTCCGAGCCCGAATCGATCAAATTATATGTCTAACCTAGCATTTTTAGGTGGTCTAAATTCAGTGGTGAAGTCTATTTCACAATCTGAAGCTTCAATTGAAAATCGAGGCTTTAAAACCTATCGATCAAAAGGTTCGAAAACGATGCCTGATCCTCCAAATGACACCCAAATGATGCCAAACTTTCTCCATATCCCCGTAACACTATTTGGATACTCAATTAAGTAGGGATTCGATTACTTGATCTTTAAACTGGTTTAATTTTATTTTTCATATATTTTTGATAAATATAGAATTTCATGAAATTATTTGTAAAAATTGTGATTTATATATGTTTTGACCTGATTTGAGGTATAAACTACTTAGGAGGTATGCCATAATAATTGGCGTATCATATATACTATTTTAAAATGTTTTCTGCAGGAAAATAGATTTTAGGTTTTGATAAAAAAAATGGCCATTATAATGCCGAAATTTTTAAAAAAATTCAAAATAGTTTGAGAACTCAATGTTGAGAATTAAATGATGTTTGATTAAAGAATAATGCATGGTGGTTTTGTGATTTTGTGGAAATAGTGCATATTCTTATTTTGTCACTCATATTGCATTTGTATGCATTCATACACTTATGTGGCTATCAGACTTAAGATGCTCTATGTTGGGTGATCGGACTTACGGCGTCTCTTTAGGTAGCTTAGATTTATAAGTGATCCACTAGGATACTTCAGATATCATGATTGCATACATGATTATATATTGGTTTAAATAGATATGTACTGATTTTGATGGATATTTTATAATAGTTTAGAATGTTTGAACTATTGGACTACGATTTCCACCTAAGTTTTGTGAACTGTTTTAAATAGAATACTAACTATGCAGGACTTCCAGCATGAGTATATTTTCTTACATATAAAAACTTGTAATTGATTATCTACTGAGCATTCATGTGCTCATCTCCTACCTTCTCCCACTTTCAGGTATTGATTTAATATTTAGGGAAATTATCTTGATGGGTTAATAAGCTTATTTGACATATGTATGTTGTTTCCCATATCTCCAATGGTTAGTTCCTATTCAATTTCATCTCTTCTTTTTCTTATCAAATTTATTTAGTCGATAATAGTATATTACTAAATAGATGTATGAGGATAGTTTTGCTATTAAATTAAGTATTTAGAATTACAAATGATTTATGTAAATTATTTGAACATTGAACTTAAGGTTTAATTAGACTTATTTTTCTATAATTTATAAATTCATAAATATTTTTAAACTAATTAACAGATTTTCCTTTAAACTTTTTTAAAAGGATTTTCCTTGAAAAATTAAAACAAATGAAAAGTTTTTTGATCGTGAAATATGTTTACTTTTGATAACTAAAATCTAAAATTTCAAATTACTCGATTTCCTGGAATTTTGGAAAAATTATTATTTATCACTGTTTCAATATAAGTTTACTAATAATCACGGCCTTGGATAGCCAGTCGGCACACAAATTAAGTAGGGGCCATGGTACATGTTCGAAGATAGCAGAGGTAGAGCACAACAACAGAGTTGTCTAGGACAAACATGCGAATTAATTCGTGTATATTGGTACAGCTAGCTCGTTCTTTTTATTTCGTTTTACCCCCCCTTTTGAACATTGTTTTTTTGTTTTTGGCTAAATCCTTTTGAACATTTTGACTGTGAACTTTTTTACCCAAATTGAGAGATAAGAATTTCCTAGATAAAGACTACAGCCTTGCCTGGTATTATCTACGATTTTTTCTATTGAAATAAAAACGTAAAATCCCGACACCCGTACATTCTCATAAAATTCTCTCTATGATTTGTTGCAGTTTACAACGAAAGAAATTGTAGAAAATTCTTAGGTCACAATGCCTCAATTCATATTAATTAAAGTACAAATAAGGACTTGCAATCTCACTCAATTAAGCTGTTTAAGTGGTAGTTAGCCATTCCAATTGAACTTCTTTAACTGGGATATTCCAATTCTTGTTATTCGAATGATAAAAAGGAAAAAAGAGAGAAAGGAGTGTTGTTGTGTTTGTGTTGTTTAAATATAATAAATAAACTAAAAAGCACATATACAAGTATACACGGTCACAAATAATAAAAATGAGTAAATATAAGTTATCTAAATTCTATAATTATTAAACTTATATTAACCTAATTTTATCCGAACACTCGTACAATAAACAAATTTTAAAAAAAATGTAAGAAAGGGAAATTAAACAAGAGTACAAAACAAATATTCAATGTTAAAATAAAGTTGTTAAATTTAGGAAGTAAAAATTCAAGAATTGCAAATTCACCCAAAACCGCTCACTTGAACTTTTTCACTCTTTTCAATTCATTTTATCAAATTAAATTGTTAGCCACTGTTCTTAAGTATCTACAAGTCTTTTCCATTTGTTGTATAGAAATATCTCTTAAATTAATTCACTAACCACTATATTCCTAAGAGTATCAAATAAGAAAATATTCACTAAGTTCAAGCATTCTAACTCACTATATACACAAAAGCAAGTATATTTTTATCTCACCTATGTATACTACTCTAATTAGGAAAAAACACACAAATCTATTTCTCAATTCCATTACGGCCTCCAAAATCATCTAACTAGTGGCCAAGTATTTAGAAGGATAAGCACAAAAATAAAGTAAAAAATTTAAATAAGACAATCAAATATTAAAAAAAGGGAAAATAATTTCAACCTACATGATTAGGTAACTTTGTAATTGTAGATAAGAAATTTAAGTCAAACCAAAAATTAAGAATAAAATCGAAACAATTCCAACCATCACAATTAAAAGTAACAAAATTAATCAAAAGGAAAACAAAAAAAGAGAGACAAGAAAATTATTGTGGAGATTTTTTCCCTTTGGATGAGTTCTTGATGTCCTCCTAAAGTTCCTAATTTGGACTCCTTAAAAAATAAAATTGTACTGAAAAATTAGCACTCAAAATAATATTCTTCAAAATCTAGTAGTGAAAATGCCTACATAAAACAAAATTCAAATATAAAATTAAAACTATTTTCTTTTGGAAGGAAAATTATAAAAACCTGGATTTTAAAAGGATAGATTCAGAATTTTGCTAATTTTTGGATTTAATAATAGAGAGACTTATTTGCAAAATTTCTTTGGAAACAAGGATAAAATTACAATTTTTGAGGATTAGATTGAATTTGAAAACTAAGGGACTATTATGTAATTTTTTAAAAAATTGCATAGTCGCATACCAGCCCACATGGACCTCCTCTTTTCCCTCCCCTTTCTCTCTCTTCGTCACTCAATATATTTCTCTCTCTCTCTCTCTCTCACGGCCGAGGCACCACCCAAGGAAGCCGAAGCTCGCCTAGCCCCTATTTGGCCACCCCGACCCCCGGCGCTGCCAGTCTTGCTTCACCAGCAAACTCTCTTGCAAAAAAAAAAAACAATGCAATCTTGGACTTGTTGGGCTCGTATAATTGAGAGGAATCTCTAGCTATCACCCGATGACTTCATTTTTCCTAGTTTGAAAGTTATTATTGTTGAGTAGTTTGAGCTTTGAGATTAATAATGACTTTTTGATCGGACTGTTGAATTGTACTTTGATGTCATTTTTAGAATATACTCGTGAAATAGAGAATATTGATATATATATATATATAAATTGATTATGTTTAGTGTTCGACCCCAAAAAATGAAATCGGATGGCTAAGATTTGCCTCGTTTTGAGAGCCACTGGTCCAATTTCATCCTAGACCTGAATTGGACGAATTATATGTCTAACCTAACTAATTTGGGTGCTAAGAATTAGTGAAAAGATCTATTTGTTTGTTTAAACCTCCGTTGGAAGTTAGTTTTTCATAAGTTAGCGATCGAGAGCTTAGAATTGATTTCTCCGAATGATCGTGCAATGACACCCTGGGGTTCCAATAGCATGGTATCACTATCTTAGTAAGGTAGGGGTTCAGTTATCTCTATTTTATATTATTTTTAATTAAAACTTACTTTAGGCAACATATGATGATATATGTGATTTTAGAACCATTTTGATTATCTGTAATAGAATTTGATTATACGATACACACTGTATTGCTCTGGAACATTTTTGAGTACATGTTATTTTTGGGTATATTAAAAATAAGGTCGTTATATGATGAGTGATTAATTCACTCATAAATCAAGTATTATTCAACTCAAATAATTGTAAGTTCTCAAGTATTTTTTTCGGTTTGATGTATTTTTTCTTTATCTTTGTAGTTCTTATGAATAAATAAGAATCAATGAAAATCGATGATGGATATTTCAAACACTTAAGACAAAATTTGAGTCTACTACGAATGCAATGTAGCGAAAATCGAGCAAAATAGAGCTAAAACAAATAAATGACACTCCCGAGAAGAAGAGTTATCATGCAGAGTTCTAGAGACGAGATCACTGTGGCACTTTAATAGTAGTGCCACTGTATTACCTAAAAATCTGAGTTCTAGAGACTAGCACCGCAACTTGCCAGGGAGCACCGTGGCACTACATATTGTCCGGTAGTGCATTTTTAGCGAGTTTTTAGAGCCAATCTAGACCATTGATACCATCTAATCGAATGGTTGATATTTCACCTGGTCTAGGTCACCTTGGAGTCCCTTAAATACATCCTTAAGTCTCCATTTCAAGGTTAGAGAGTTGGAGAGAAAATACAAACTTGAGAGCTCAAAAATTATAGAAAGAGGAGTGCTTTAAAGCTTAAATTTTGAGAAGAAGCTTGAGAGAGTTGCTTGAGAAATTGAAGGCTTGAAGTTTTACCTCTACAAAAGAGTTTTCTCATCCTTTTTCTCACTCTAGTCTCATTTGAATTTTGTATTATACTTGACTAGTGAATATATTTATATATATGAGATTCTTGTTGAGATTAGTGTTGGATTCTCCTATGTTGAATTAAATGATATATGCTTAGGGTTTGATATAACTTAAACTTTGATTCTATGTCTTGATTTCTAATATGTTCTTTGATGTTGTCCTTGAGTTTATTTATGCTATTCTATGCTTAATACTTCTCAACTAATTAGATACTAGTTAGATGATTTGGTTTCTAGAATTTGGCACTTGAGAAAGAGAATTTTAGAAACAACTATATGATAGTATAACCTAGGATTTGTAGAGTTTAAGAGAACCTATAATTCATTTAAGGTCATGATCAAAGAAATATTGAACATAATGAATTCTTAAATTCTAGGTTCAGAATAGAGATATTGGAACCGAGATTTAGGAATGATTTCATTCAGCACTCAAAGGAGTAGAAATATCTTTGGGTTCTTGGCTTATAAACTAAGAATAATTGATTAGGATGAAATTGGTGGTCAAAATACATAGTTGATGATTAGGAGAATTCAATCCCTTAGAATATGTATGCATAGAAGTCTCCATATTTTATTTTTGTATTTATATTTATATTTGTATTTACTTAATTAAAAATTCATATAGTTTGGTTACCTAGATAAAGTTAGGTCACGATAATTCTGGTACTTAGTGATAATTTAATACCCAATTTCTCATGGGATTAATAACTCTCTTATCACTCTATTATTTGTATACAACCCGTGCACTTGCATATTTTATGTATACGCATTATAGCGTAACAAGTTTTTGGCACTGTTGCCAGGGAATTAGAATCTTAGATTATTGTTAATGGCAGGAGTAAGTTACTTGATTTTAATTTAGGCGTTTACTTTAATTTTTATTTTTAAATATTTATTTTGCGAGGTACTTAGAGATATTAGATCAACAAGTCCTCTCGTAGTTTGCTCAATGAGACTTAGAGCCATTATATTGTGCATGGTGGAGATATAAGGAGTTGCTCACATTATGCCCTAGTCATGGTTTCTCTCGAGAGTTTCAAATACAAAACTTCCTCAACAATCTTCAGCCTGAAACAAAAAGATGGGTGGAAAAAGGTAATAGTACCACCTTTATCTACCAATTATCTATTGATGAGACCTATTGGTTATTGGAAGACATGGTCGACTTCGACTATCAGAGGTGGAATTATCTACCAAGCTACCTTGGTTTGGGTGATAATTCTAACATTTCAGTGCCATGGTGTAATACTCCATATCATAAAACGGAGCTTCTTCCCAACCTTAAATTCCTTGTTATACAATTTTCGGAGGAGACAAGACTTTGCCATGAGGAGTGGAAGAGAATGGAGACCATTCGTAATGTGCAATTTGAGTCTCCCTATGACTCCTTTGAAGCCATGAGAAGAACGGTGGCTATGATACATGTACAAGTTACAAACATTGATGAAAGCCATCATAAAGAGCCTATAAGCAGGAGGATTTTTGATTTGTTTGATGATGATGACTCAAGTGAGGAGGAGAATCAAGATTGGCTCCAGGAGGAAGAATCATAAGACAACACTTGTGATTCTTTACTCTTTGAGATCCAAATCATCATGCCGCCACCATTCATCAAATATCACATCTATTATGATCCTATATGGCCAGCACCTTCTCCACCACTACTTGTACTATTTACTCAAGCCCACCAAATGCACATATTGGTATCGAGTCAAGTTGAGTGTACATGCCAAATACTTCCATATATTGCCAAGCTTGAGGGCGTTCAAAAACAAGACACGTTTGTTGTATTGTAGGACACATACTATGGGTGGAAGCCGCTATTTGATAAGCTTAACCAAGTTATGCATGAATAAGACCAAAGACGAAAATTATGGAAAGGAGCCCTGCACCACCCAAGTTAGAGTCACCTCGCCTAGAGCATCACCCTTGCTAGCCTTAATAGGAGATGAGAATGTCTCATATCTCTGGTATGTGTTCTTTTCCCTTGTACTTACATTGAACATCTGAATATTGAGAACATTGCCAATTTTGAGTTTGAGGGTGAAAATATTTATTGGTTAGTTATTTGTTGGGTGTGGCTTTACTTGTGTGTTGGTTGGCATGATTTTCTTTTCATGAGTTGTGTATTTTTAGGAAATTATTTCTTTTTTCTTATTTTTCTTTTGCTGGTTTGAATAAATTGTGTGTATTATTGAGATGAGATTACTTGATATTGATGATGATTATAGTCATTTAATATTCTCTTAGGTCTTTTGAAATGTAATTCATTGAGACTATCTGTATGCTTGACCCGCATTCATTGAACCTTATTTGTGATTTTTCCCTTTTGAATACGATAATCATAATCACTTGTCTCTTTGAACTTTGGAGAATACTTCTGTGCATTAGATAGACATTGAGATCTCATGAACTCTAGAACCCATTCGAGTGTAGTTTGAGACAAAATTCTATGTTAGGTGTCGTTAGAAAAATGATTTAGGCCATCTTTGGATCGTTTGAGCTTTTCAACCTAGCTTTGATACATTATAATCCTAGAATACCCACTTTGAGCCTATTTGTACTTTTCTTTTTGTATCATATTTTTGCCAAACCAAAATAATGACCACTAACCCTATCCTTAAGCATATTAATTTTTTAAAGGGTTATTTTGTGTTATATTCATGTTAGGATGAAGGATAGTATTATGAAGCAATAAAAAAAACCAAAAAAAAAAAACAAAAAGAAAAACCAAAAAAAAAAAGAGAAGAGAATAATTTGGTGAAAATTTGTGTCTTTACCCTCTTTATTATTTTTCAATATTGAGGACAATGTTGATTTTGAGTTTGGAGGAGAGGTTTTGGAATTTCACCCTTTTGTCTTATTTCATATCTTTCATTTAAAAAAAAAAACATTATTATAAATAAGTGTTTGGTGAAGTGTTGAAAAAAGGAGAAAATTAGTTAAAAAGAAGTGTGAGAGTGCTATTTTGTGTAGCAAGAAATAACTCTAAAAAGGTCCAAGAGTAATGTGCTTAAGGATGATTTGTGTAACCTCCTAGACTTACAATATTAGTAGAATTATTATTAATAAATTTAGAGTTGAATTTTAATAAATTTACGTTCACAAATACTTGAAATTATGTGTGTAGTATTATTTTAATATTAAATTTTATTACGTGAGAAGAACATAGTTATTCATTGTTTTAATTTAGAAATTTTAAGTTAGTTTTCCTTTATAATAAATTGATTCTATAATGATTATATTATGTACGTCAATATAATCTAATTAAGAATATGACATGTTTATGTCACATTAAAAATTGTTATATTTTATAACCAAAATTAATGATTACACCAAAATAGTACCGTGCCATAATTTGAATGGCTAGGAATTAAGTATGAAAAGATTTAAGTAGACAAATCAAGTTAAAGGTGGAAAATTAAGTTGTAGAAAAAAATGAATAGTAGTAAAGTTTTACCTTAGTAAGGTAATAACTTTAAATTAGTAGAATATAAAAGAAAAAAGAATAAAGTTAATGGGTAATTCTAAAAAAAGAAAATGTAGACAAAACTAATTGATAGCTTTTATCTCTAAAATAATTCAAAAGGTAGGAAATGGAAAATGACAATGGAAATGTTCTTTAGAAATTAGTGGCAATAATTTAATGTGGAAGACATAGACAAATCTAATTAGTAGTTTTGTCTCCAAAATAATTCAAAAGGTGTGAAAAAGATTAATATAGTGGAAACTTTCTTTGGGAGCTAGTAGTATTGAATTTCAAATAATTGAAAAAGAAGAAAGATTAGAGACAAAAGTAGTGGATGAGTGAAAAATAAAGTAAAAGATAAGGTAATGGAGTAGGGAAAGAAGATATATTGACAAATTGATAATAATGGTACTTGGATTATTTGATGGAATGTGAAAGTGTGTATTATTGGATACCTCCCATGGATAGCCTATAAATAGATCCTTCATTTGGCAATTGCAAATTCATACATAACCTTCTAATTACTTAGCCAAAACTATCTTTATTTTTCTAATTATCCTTTCTCAAAAAAAAAAAACTCTTTCTACCTCACTTTCTTCCAAATCCATAAGATCTATAATATTTTACCCATTGACTCTAGCAATTATTACAATGAAGAAAATAGAGTACATAATTTTGTGGTGGAGATGTACGAAAGAAGATTCAAGCTTGGAAGGTAAATATTCCCTCACCTTGCTTGTTATGTGTTTAAATAGATTCTATAAAAGAATAAATGGGTAATAACATATTTGATCTACTTTAGAAGTTATAAAATTTATATTATGTTTAGACTTATTTTATTGATTTCTTAAGCCTCTAAATATGAATATTTCATAATAATAAAGATTAAATAATAATAATAATAGTAAAATCAAAATGACTAAACACAAAAGTGGAAGATTTTTAAGTGTAAGACCCTAAAATAAAATAAGAATGAAAATGAACCAAGTTTAATGATTTAGACTTAGATCCTTAAGAATAGATTTTTACCCATTAAAAATTCTTTCCAAAAATTAAAGATGTTTGCTCAAAAGTTGAAAGGACTAAAATGCTAAAACTTTGAGTATTTGGGTCAAAAGTGTAATTTTTACAAAATATGGGTCAAATATATGAGAAAGATTTTTTAAGCAGTTTTAAGACCATATTAAAGTGTAAAATTAAATAAAGAAAGAATCTTTAACAAAAAGATAAGCTATAACTCAATATTTACCATTGGAAGACATAAATATTAGAAATCTTAAGATTATGGGCAAAAATATGAATTATAAAACTTGAAATTTCGGGTTAGAAATTTGGTATTATAATAAATAGAAAACTTTATTTTAGACCTCTAATTGGGATAAAAAAAGATTTTCTCAAATTTAAGACGTGAAATCAATTATAGGAAATAAATAATGTACGCCTCTAATTGTATTTAGCCTAAGTTTAGTGATGGGCCTAAAAAGCGCGATCAATGCCTAATAATATTTAGTCCAAGTATGATTTTAGATTTTAAATCTGTGTAATCATTACTATATTTGACTCACTTATGATATTATGACCCTTAATTACAAATAAAGAAATTATTCAAGAATAATTCAAAGTATTTGATGAAAAGAAATATAAATAAGGAAACTTAACTACTTTAGGATGATATTAATCAAATCAACAACCAAATTATTGATAGATTAAAAAGATCACTATGATAAAGGTTAAGGAGAATTAAATCTCATCCATCTAAGTTGAAAGTATAATTAGTCAATGAATACAACATGATATTGTTTCTCAAATGTGAAGTTATATGTTTGATCAAGACTGAGTCTTAAATATTTTAGGCCTACTAAATAATTAGAAGTTTTAAAAAAAGTATAAGCCCACTTTAAATTATTCTAACAAATAGAGCATGTATACGTCAGGGCAAAACTTCGACCTAGATTTACGTAATTAACGAGTGGAATAAGGACAATTATATTATGAAGTAAGTACAATTTCACCTATGGCATGGATGTTTTGGAAATGTTTCATGTTTGTAATATGATATGTTTGAAATTATTTTATGTGTTAACTTGCCTTTATATTATAATTGTATGGCCTATGTATAATGTATGCTTATAAAGATACATTTCCTATACTATAAAAATGATGTATGCTTACTTTACAATGTTATCATGTAAAAATACTTCAGCATACTTTGACAAAGAAAATGCTATGATAGTGGAATATAAGTTTAGGTTCATTGAAGTATACCCACTCATATTAAGAAAAAACTAAATAAAATAAAGAATTTAAAGGTTATACCAACCCCCACTAAGTAAGGATATCCAAGGGAAAATAAGACTGACCTCCAGTAAGCGAGAATTTCCGAGGAAAAGTATGTTAAGATTATGATCGTAGGCGTTTTCAGTTAGGTTGCTCCCCTGGTTCCCCTTTCGGTAATGCATACTCGGTATGTACACAAGGGCTCATAAAAAAGATAAAAGACTTTGTGATCAAGAATAAGATAAAATCATGATACAATATCTTATAATAAAGCATAAAGTAATGATTTCATAAAACAACATAATCGGACTTTCATAAAAAATTGTTTGTTTATAAGTAAAATGTTTTGTGAGAATTATATTGTACTTGCTGAGCGAAAGCTCACATTTTATGAGTATCCATGCTTTAGGTACCAATGGAAAGAAACCTCTGATTTGATTGATAGATTAGCTGGAGTCGAGATGGGGATGAATGCAAGGCACAGGTAATGGAATACCGCCATTAAAATTACTTCCGCATATGTTCTTAATATGAGACAAATGATTTTAATTATATAAGCTTGATGTTGTTTGAGAACGTACTTATAACTTGGCATTTTATTTCGCAATGCATGGTTTTATCAAATTAAACATGAAAATGTAATTCAATTGAGTAGAATTTAAACAAATGTTTTTCAAAAGATCTAAAAGCAAAAATGTTTTGATTTAAATAAATGAAAAATACAAGGGGTTCTGTCAAAAATACCTAAACTGTCTAAGGAGAGCTTGGAACTTAAGTGGTCCGTATGTGACCCCCCTCCTCACCTGAGAGCTTTTTATGGTTATGCATTATTTAAATCACCTTGATAAAAAGTTTATAATCAAATTTAAATAAAGGATACTTAACCATTGAGAAGCATTTTACTTGTTTTCAAAATTTAAGTAAATGGTTAGTTATGAATATAAATCTCTTAAAAAGAAATAAAAGTATAAAAACAATTGTCATGAATTTTCAGCGTCTGAATTTCTCTTTTTAGATAAGTAAGCTAAGAAGGTAAGTAGTTAACGGTCTGAAAAGTCGGGTCGTTATAATTTGAAACTCAAAATTTTCCAAAATTATCTTACGTTTGCCCAAGCCAATATTACAAGCTTAATGAAAGACCTTTTGATCTTTCATGATATCTAACATACATTAGTGGAGAGCAATGTGAAAAATAGGCATATAGTAGTTCCAAATTATATCATGTACAGATATTTAATTGTCTATCTAACATACATTAGCATTGAATGAAATTACCACTTTCTATTAAGTTTGTGAACTTTATGTATGCCATTTTTGTATTTCATACTTGTTGTGAATGATAATGATGCTTAAATTTAAATTTGAATTATGTTTTCAGTTATTATTCGATCTATGTTTAATAGTGTATATGAACTACAGGAGAAGTTCACTGGTTGAGATTTCAACTATTTTATTTAAATACACTATTTATAAAATTGAAAATTTTAAGGTACTTTTAAAAAAAATCAAGGAATTTCCTATCTCAGTGAAATTATCTTTCTGTTACTGGCTCGGATTTTAGGTCGTGACAAAGTTTTGTGGTATCAGAGCTTAAGTTTAATAGCTCGAATATATCACCATTAAAACTAGATTGAAATTGTTTTTATAACAAGCATAGATCATTATCTTAGTAATAGCTTGACATATTGTTTTACACTTTTAAGGATGTCTCCAAGAAGAGTTTCGAGGCACTAGCCAGCCGCTGAACCTACTCCTCATCATCCGAATTTCACTCATTTAATTGAGGCGATGCAATAAGTATTTGCCTAGATTAGCAATCCAGACTATTAGCCTCTAACTCCAAAGGAACATCTATTAGATCAGTTTGATCACCTTTAGTAGTTCATGCACATCCAGCCATAGTTGTATGAAGGAAGACCAGAGCCTTTCATTGCGATTGCTTGGTTGTGTGAGATAAAGAGGCACTTTTGAGTCCTTAGTGCTTCAGCAGAGTTTTAATAGTCTTTGTCATCACCCGTTTGGCAATGAGTGTCATTCGCTGGTGAGAGACAGTGGAATAGATGCAAAATGTGGTAAGTCTTGCCTAAGAGGACTTTGAATGGTTTTTTAAGGTATAGTATGCTAATAAAAACTAGCAAGATGAAGTTGTAAACTAGTTTGAAATGTTTATTTAAAGTAATAGAATGGTAAATGAGTATTTAATGGAGTTTACGGAGTTAGCAAGTATTGCCCTTAAACAGAATATAAGTGAGAAATAAGAGTTTCCAAGTTTAAGAGCCATCTAAACTAGAATATTTTCAAAAAAATTGGCACACAAACCTTCCATACCTCTCCCTATAACTACAGTGGCTGCTTAGTGAGTAGAAGCCATTGAAAAGGGACTAGATTCCAGGAGGAACCAGCATAGAGGTAACGACAAGGAAGGCACCAGAAGGAATCAAGAACAGTGGTTAGCCTAGGGTACTCTAAACCGTAGAGGCTCGAACAGTAGTGATTCATCATAGGGTAGCAGAGGTAGTCTTTATAGAGGATGTTTTTCTTATGGCTAGCCGGGCTACATAAAAAAAGAGCGTCCCAATTTTCTACAGAAATCTCATCTTTCTCAGGGTGGACCACAGAAGAGTCAGTCAGGTTCTATACCTTACAAGAATGCTTAAGTAAGGGCACAAGAGTCACAGGATATTTCGCAGGCTTTCACTTCCCTTCAGCTTATTAGGATCAGTACTGCCCCTAGGGTTATATTCAGAACTTTTAGAGTTCTCAAACCACAGGAAGTCAAGGTAGGCGTGGGTATAGCAATAGTGGTCCAATATCCAACAAAAGTCGTCTTGGTCAGGGAAGAGGCAATAATAGGAAGGGCAACCTGGTGTTGTTAATGGTATGATCCTTATTTCACAATTTTGAGCACATGGTTCGTTAGATACTGATGCATCTTATTCATTTATATTTTTATTATTTGCTCAATTGTTGGGGTTAGAATTTTCTGATTTGGATGTTGGGTACACCTATGGGAGGAGTACCTAATTTACCTAGTGTGTATAAATCTTTTAGTGTTATGATTGGTGACAGAAAGTTTCTTGCAAATTTGATTATGTTACCTATGAGACAATATGACGTGATACTCAGTATGGATTGGTTGTCGAAATACTGAGCTATTGTTGATTGTCATACAAAGTAGGTAACTCTTTTTCCTACTATTGGATATCCCATTATCTATAAAGCTAGAGTAAATTTGTTGAAGCCAAGTCTTGTTCTGAAAGTATACATAGGTAGTAAGAATAGACTTAAATGCTATTGGAACTTGTTTATCATTGATAGTGAGATGAGGAGAGATGATCAAGACCTATGGATTTTGATGGTGAGAGAGTATTCGGAGATGTTCCATGAAGACTTACCAAGGTTACAACCAGTTAGAGAGTTTGAGTTCTATATTTACCTAGATTGAGTTCTGTATTTACCTACTTCTTAGAGCTCAGCCAATTTCTATTCTAGCGTATCGCATGGCTCTTATAAAGAATAGTTGGACGATCTGATCTCAAAGGCTTTATTCAAAGTAGTACTTTTCATTAGGGTGCTCCTATTTTGTTTACCAAGAAAGCTGATGGTATGTTAAGACAAACTACGGGAAGTTAAAAAACCTGACAGTGAAGAACAAGTATCCTCTTCTAAGGGTAGATGAGTTGTATGATCAACTCAATGATTCAAGATTCTTCTCCAACATTTATTTGAGATCCGATTATCATCAGTTGAAGATAAGAGATGTAATATCCCTAAGACCTCATTCAGGTCTTAATATGGTCACTTCAAGTTTCTGGTAATATCATTTGCTTTGACAAATTCTTCTGCAAGATTTATAGAGTAGTATTTGAATCGTTTTGTGGTTATGTTCATTGACTACATCATGATGTATTCCAAAACTCAAGAAGTACTTAAGACTTTAAGAGATCATCAGTAGTTATATACTAAGAAATCAAAGTGATTTTTGGATATCAGAAGTGAAATTTTTAAGGCATGTAATTTCTTATGAAGGCATTTTAGTCGATCTTATTAAGATAAAAGTTGTTCTAGAGTGGAAATGTCTAAAAAATGTGACAGAGGTATAGACTTTGCTTGGTTTAGCAAGCTATTACTATTGTTTTGTGCAAGATTTCTTGAGGATTACTTTGCCTTTGACTAGGTTGACCAGAAAGGATGTCAGGTTCATTTAGGATAACAAAAATGAAGAAACTTTTGTGAGGTTATAATGCAGTTTAACAACTGCACATTTTCTTACTATTCCTAATAGTAATGAGTCTTATGTGGTATATATCGATGCTTCAAAGGTAGGTTTGGGATGTATCTTGATACAGAATGTTCGAGTTGTGGCTTATGCTTCTCGTCAATTAAAGCGACATGAGGGGAACTATCCCACCTATGACCTAGAGCTTACGACAGTGATCTTCGCACTAAAAATCTTCAGATGTTACTTGTATGGTGTGAAGTTCAACACATTCTCTGATCACAAGAGTTTAAAGTATCTCTTCACTCAGAAGGATCTAAACTTGTGACAACAAAGATAGGTTGAGTATATAGAGGATTACAACTTTGACTTATAGTATCATCTTGGCAAGGCCAACATGGTAGCTAATGCACTGAGTAGAAAATCTTGTGGTGTACTAACTACACTAGTTTTTAAGGATTAGAAGGACCTAGTTTTGATTGGTAAGTAAAACTTGTAGTACTTAAAAGGTAAAAGATTTGCTTACCTCAGCAAAGTTCTGATTTCACCATCACTTCTTGAGACTGTCCAGCAGAGCCAGTGGCAAGATGAGAATTGAGGATAGCCTAGAACTAGCTTTAGAATGGTGAACAATTAGATGGTTGAAGTACCAACAGGGAATGGTCCTTGCTTTGCAATAGGAAATTAATTAGGCTAATGACCCTAACCTTCGAGAAAGCATTCTGTTATGTCTAGAGTGTTGACTTGTGTTAGCAAACAAATTGACAAAAACAATAAATACAAATTGTTGTGACAAAACTAACAAGTTGTTACAATAAGTCTGCTGATATTATAAAATTCTTGTTGAATCAGATTTACAAAATCACTCATAACGGATTTATGCTGGCCGAAAATCTAATTTGGCAAACTTTTTGTTCTTGTATCCTTTGGTCTAATTTTTCTAATTTAATATTTCTAGAAAGACAATGATGATTATTACTGATGGATTTTCGTGACCAAGCTAGACTTAATTGATTGAGATATTTTATCTCATTTTTTCATTGACTAAATTTCCATTTTGAGCTTGTTTCTTGCTCTTTATAATCTTAAATCTTGGTTAATGATCATTGACAGGTATATAAGTAGAATCATAGTGATATTTTGCCCATTATAGTGCAGATAACATTCTCATTAAGTTAATGTAATTAATTTTATAAGCTCTAAGGATTTTATAAATAAAATCTGTTGCAACAGATTTCACTATTTATGGAAATTTTTCTTATTTGATTTTGATTGACTCTAATTAATTGTAAAATCAATCCTTGCCTTTAAGGAAAGGTTTTGTAGGTAAATAAGAGTGATTTAAGCTGATTAAGAAGAGCCAAAATCGTGGAGAACTTCTCTCAATGTACTTGGACACTTTTTAGGAATAATTCATGAAAGCTGTTACAACAGATTTCTGACTCTCCAGATAAGGAATGACAACAAATTTTGTAGCAAATCATTCTTTTCTTATTTTTCAGCCTATTCACACCAATAGAGCACAAGATTGAGGCCGGAAATTCATCTATAAAAGCTCACCAAGTTTAAGGGATTTGTATGCCCTTCATTTGAGAGAAAATACTCTTTGAGAGAGCTTTTATGTAAGGCATAGAGTTTGTTCTTTTGTCATTGTGAGACTTAAAGAGCTTTAGGGTTTCTAGGTACTTTCTTTGAGTGCAACTTGTTCTTCAAGAGGAAGAACAATACGTCTTTAGGAGGAGACAGATCCAGACTAGTGAAAGGAGTTCACGTGTGAAGGATTAACAAGACGAGAGGAGCTCACTAAACAAGATTGGTGAAGTCATTACAACACATCATGACAATAGAAAAGAGATAGTCTTTTATTGCATTAGTCAATTGGTGCTTGTAATCTTGATACCTTACTAATTTGTTTAATCTCTGAGCGTGGCTCTATGGAGTAGGAGAAGTCCGAACCACATGGAAAACATATTGTGTTTATCTCTTTATTTTTATGTTATGTTGTAACATATGCACTCGTTGTTATAACAACTTTTCATACACATATTACAACCTAATTAATTAATTATTAATTTAATCAATTAATTAATTATTTTGTAATTCCCAAAAAAGACCTTTCAATTGGTATATGAGTGGAGTCACTTAAATATTAATGAGATTTTGGGATTTTCTGATCTATTTTATTAGTATGTCTTTTTTAAATGAAGGAGGTTCAATATTTCGTCCACCATTATTAGATGGGACCAACTATACCTATTGGAAGTCCAGGATGAGGGCATTTATTCAAGCTTGGGATATTAAAGCTTGAAGGCATTTATTGCTAACAAATCTTTTGCTCTTAGTAAGAAGATCTCTGAATTCGTAATGGTTAGAAAAATTGTCAGGTGTCTTCCAGATCGATTTCAACAAAAGATTGTTGCAATAGAAGGAACTAAAAATCTAGACATTATAAAGGTGGATGATTTGATAAGTTTCCTATGGGCTTTTGAAATGAATTTGAAAAGTAGGAGAAAAAGGAAATCAAATGCTTTCAACACAACACAAGAAAGTATGGAAACCTCAATTGAGGAACATGATGATGATGAACTTGCCCTACTCACCAAAAGTTTCAAGAAATTTTTGAAGAATGTAGGCGAAAATTCAAAAACTAATTCCTCTTCCACAAACTACAAAAGGTAAGTCTTCTTCCAAATCTGTTGATTCTTCAAATAAAAGGGGTACTCAATGTAGGGAATGTGAGAGATATGACCATATTCAATTAGAGTATGCCAAAACCTTGAGAAAGAAATCAAAAGCCATGACCACTACATGGAGTGATAAAGAATCTGATGGAAGCAAAAAAGAGGATATGGTAAGTAATGTTGCTCTCACTACCTCCTTATTTTATGACTCATGGTTTGTGTTGCAAACAGATACAAATTATGTTGCAACAAAAGCGATCTGTTATAACACATCTGTTGCTAAAGGTAATGTCGCAATAGAATTTGTGAAATCAGATGATATTACAATTAAAGTCGATTAAGATGGTGACAGATTAGAACCTGATAAGGATTCAATTCGAGTGGCATATCAGAAAATATACACTCAATGGTTAAAGGTATGTGCTGATAATCGGCTTTTAGTAAGTAATAACACTACACTTAACTGTGCAAAGTTTGAATTCTATCATTTTTGAAAAAGGTAGAAAACTGAAAGAATTATTTGTTGAACTTGAGAGAACTCAAAAAGGAGTAAAGATGTTGAGTTCAGGAACTGGAAAGTTAGATGACATTCTGATAACTAGAAAATCCACTGTAGATAATTGTGGATTGAACTTCAAAGGTATGAGATCTAACTCTAAAACTGTGTTTGTGAAACAAATGCATCTGCTGTAACAACTTCACAGTCTGTCGCAACCACTTCACAGTATATTACAACAATAAGTAAAGCTGATGTTCGTTCAAATCCAAGTGGTAAGACTCGTAAGTTTGTATTTCTTTCATAGTTTGACTTACATAGTTGTATAGTTAAGCTAGGAGATGTTGCATGATATACCTATTATTGACACTGATGAATATAAGAAGGAATATGAGATTGATAAGGTAGCTTTGGAACTTTTGGGGGATCTTATTCAATGGCCTTCTCATATAAGTACTCTTAAGTTAGCAAAAATTGACTTATGAGTATTTTGGCTTGCACAAAATGGCAATTCACAACTGGTGGCCAACTGCACATCTTCCTACTGTGGCAAGGAACTTTGCATGCTTCGTGTTTGATATAGGCAAAGATGCTAATATCAATCTGCCTCATATAATTTTTCAAGCTATATTTGATCTTTGTTGTGGAAGGAAAAAAGCTCAACTGCTAATTTTTCCTAATCTAATTTTTGCAATTCTTCAAAAGCAACACCCTTTGTAGCCGCCTACTGAGTTTCTTTCTCCAAGATCCCAATCAGTCAATTATCATTTGAAGGAGAAAAAAGTGATTAAGCCTGTTACAACTCCATTTCCCTTCAAATTTGTCACAAATAGGATTGCAGGTAAGAAATTTGTTGCAACGACTTCAACACTAGTTGCAATAGCTTCTTCATCTCCATCACAAGTTATTGTTTCTACGAATTTGGAAGCCCTGAAAGCTAATTAGACCCAACAATGTGAAAGAATGGAAGCTATGGAGAAAGTGCAACTTGAGATCTTGGCCAAATTGAATGTGCTTGCAGGTTCTTCTGTGGCAGCAACTACTCCTGCTAACTCATCTCAGCCTATTACCCCCATTTCCCTTGCTGAAGAAGTACAAGAGAAGCTTGACCTAATTTGCTGATTGCAGGATCTTGGACAATGAATTTTTTTTTCCACTCTGAATTTAATTTTAGTTTGTGGTATTTTCAAGTCTTAGTTTGTTTAAGTTTGGATATTTCAGACTATTTTGTTATTTTTTTCAAACTTTGGATCTCTCTTGACAAAAAAGAAGAGATATCAAAACTTTGGTTGAATTCATTGGTTAAGTTTTTCAGGGGAAGATTTATTTCGTACGCTATTTCTTTTATTCTCATATTTCTTGGTATATCATTAGGTTTGATAGAGGGAGCATTTTTGAATATGCATTTCAAAATTAATCATGTGGTTTTGCAAGTGTTTCTAAACTTGAGTAATGTTTTAGTTTTGTAAATGATTTTGCCAAGTAGAAGCCAAAGGCGGAGATTGTTAGGTCCACGATGTTGACCTGTGTTGGCAAACAAATTGGCAAAAATAATAAACTCAAATTATTGTGAGAAGACTAATAAGTTGTTACAACAAATCTGCTGATGTTGTAAAACTCTTGTTGCAACAGATTTACAGGATCACTCACAATGAATTTATGTTGGCCAAAATCCAATTTCGGAAATTTTTTGTTCTTGCATCCTCTGGTCTAATTTTCCTTATTGCACATTTCTAGAAGGACAATGGTGATTATTGCTGATGGATTTTCGTGACCAAGCTAGACGTAATTGATTGAGATATTTTATCTCATTTTTCCTTTGATTAAGTTTTCATTTTTAGCTTGTTTCTTGCTCTTTATTACCTCAAATCTTGATTGATGATTATAGACAGGTATATAAGTAGAATCATGGTGATATTTCTCCATTATGGTGTAGATTATATTCTCATTAAATTAATATAATTAATTTTATGAGCTGTCAAGATTTTCTAATGAAATCTATTGCAACAGATTTCACTATTTATGGAAAGTTTTCTTATTTGATTTTGATTGACCTTAATTAATTATGAAATCAATCCTTGCATTTAAGGAAAGTATTTGCAGGTAAATAAGAGTGATTTTAGCTAACTAAGAAGAGCCAAAATTATGGAGAACTTCTCTCAATGCACTTGGATACTTTTCTGCGATAATTCATAAAAGTTGTTGCAATAGATTTTTGACTGTTCAAATAAGGAATGACAACGGATTTTGTGGCAAATCATTCTTTTCTAATTTCTAGCCTATTCACACCAATAGAGCACGAGATTAAGGCTAGAAATTCATCTATAAAAGCTCACCAATTTTAAGGCATTCATATGCACTTTATTTGAGAGAAACTACTCTTTAAGAGAGCTTTTACGTAAGACATAGAGTTTATTCTATTGTCATTGTGAGACTTAGAGAGTTTTAGGGTTTTCTAGGTATTTTATTTGAGTACGGCTTGTTCTTCAGGAGGAAGAATAGTACATCTTTAGGAGAAGACAGATTCGAACAAGTGAAGGGAGTTCTTGTGTGAAAGATCAATAAGATGAGGGAAGCTCACTAAACAAAATTAGTGAAGTCGTTATAATATATTATGGCAATTGAAAAGAGTGAATCTTTTATTGCATTACTCAATTAGTGTTTATAATCTTGGTACTTTACTAATTTATTTTATCTCTGAGCGTAGCCCCATAGAGTAGAAAAGTTCCAAACCACGTTAAAAATGTCTTGTGTTCATCTCATTATTTTTACGTTTTGTTGCAACATATACACTTATTGTTGCAACAACTTTTTATATGCGTGTTACAACCTAATTAATTAATTATTTGATAATACCTAAAACAGATATTTCACATTCTAATTAAGGCCTACAAATCAAGGTTCACAATACATCCTAGTAGTAATAAGATATACCAAGACTTGAAGAAATAGTATTAGTGGAAATGTATGAAGACAAATGTGGCTACTTTCGTAGCCAAATGTTTGACATGTCAGCAAGTAAAGGCAGAGCAGCAAAGGTTAGTTGGGTTACTTTAGCCATTACCCATTCTAGAGTGGAAGTGGAATAAGATTACAATAGACTTCGTGACCAATTCACTAAAGACCTTGAGGAAGAACAATGCAGTTTGAGTGATACTCGATCGGTTGATGAAGAGTGCTTACTTTATACTGATTTGGATTGACTACTTATTTACTAAGCTCAGTAAGCTATATGTGGATAACATTATATGTTTGTATGGTGTGCCTTCAAGAATAGTTTCTAAAAGAGACCTAAGGTTCATTTCTAAGTTCTAGAGAGCCTTGCAGAAAGCATTTAGTATACAGCTGGATGACGGTACAATTTATCATCTTGAGACAGATGGCTAATCTAAAAGAACTATTCATATTTTTGAGGATATGCTATGTTGCTATATACTAAAATTTGGTAGAAACTAGAATGACCATCTTAGTTTGGTAGAATTTGCTTATAATAACATTTGCCAGACTAGTGTGGGTATAGCTCCATATGAGTTACTATATGGTAGGTCATGTAGATTGCCATTATCTGGGTAGAACTTGAATATCATGTTACCCTTGGATCTAAATTAATTGAGAAGACTACAGAGAAGATCAAGGACATCCAAAAGAGACTCAAGGAGATTCATAGTCACTAGAAGAATTATGCAGACCCTAAGAAGCGTGAGATAAAATTCGATATTGGTGATTTCGTATTCTTGAAAGTGACTCCAAGGCATAGTATTACAAGATTTAGAGTCAAGTGTAAGCTTACTCTAGGTATATTAGTCCCTTTGAGATTACTAAGAGGATATTGCTTGAATCTACTTGCACAATTGGGTCATATGCATAATGTGTTCCATGTGCTAATATTGAAGAAGTATATACACTGGACCTATCTCATGTTATTCAATAAAATACATAAAGTCTTACAACACGATCCAAAAGAAGTGTCTAACTTCTATTATTAGTTGTAAACAAACTTATTTGATTTAATTAGAGAAAATATATTTTAACTTTAATAAATAACTTTATTAAAATATTTTTCTAATAAATAAATCAAAGCACCTTTTAATATTTACTACTGTTCAATAATCAAAGCATCATCGTAAATACTATGCATAAAATATGATTTTATTAAATATACAAAATATTCAATAAATATCCATATAATACATTTTTTAGGCATTATTCTAATATAAGCATGAGGTAGAAGTTATGGGCTCCTAGCTTAGCTATACAATATGAAATACTTTTGCGCACCTATATTTTTCTCCCATTCTCGATATGTCACGCTTCTGATTTTAGTCAATAGCAAATTGCCACATGTCGCGTGGAATCCACTAACCCTTAATATCGACTGCAACCTGATATCGCTACACCAGATCACTCAATTCACCTCCTCTAGATTCAATCTCAACCGTTCATTCTTTCATCCAACATTTCATATTCAAGCTATCTTTCCCTCAAATATTTAGCTTTAAATCTCAGACATAAGATCATTTCAACATTCAATCAAGGCCCATTTTAGGTTTCCCCCATATCACTTCAGCAGCTATACTCTGAAAAGGAACCAAGGTCCATTGGTGGTAAAAAAAAGTTCGAAAACTCCATTTTTAGAGCTAGAAAACACAAAAAAAAATATATATATATATATATATATATCCTGTACATAAATAAATTTTACATTAGTATGTACTTTTACTTTTAGTTTTATTAGCAGATTTTCATTTTATTTTTTATTTAGTGAATAATATCTTTGAGAGAAACTTTTAAGTACCATTTTTAAGTGGATAAATTTACAAACTTTGTGTTAGCCCAAGATTAACAACTTAAAAGGGGGGATGAATTGGATTTTAAAATATTTTAAGAAACTTTTTCAACTATGTAAAATCATAGACCACTATTTTGGAACTTTGAGGCTAAATGAATAATAATACCAAATATATAACAATAATACCAACTAAATTAACAACACTAAATACCAAATATTTTGCAATAAAGTAAAGAGTGTATGTAACACCTCCTAGTTTAACCATATTGTCATATACAGTCAAACTATGAAGTATTATTCTTTCTTAAACATTACCTTTTGTTTTGATAAAAAGGTGGACAAT
>JXTB01000007.1:2179725-2198658 GCA_002914805.1 Parasponia andersonii
AAAACTAGTATAAACAACTTCTAGATGCCTAATATGCAATTAGAACATAATTATTATTGGCTTAATATGCATGTGAGAATCTTGGGCACCACAGTGTAATAATAGAGAAAATACAAACTCAGTTTTTATGATGTCCAATAAATACAATGATTTGCCTACATTCCTGGTTCTTGGTAACTTACTTTGAGCTTTGACTATTCGAATCAAGATTGTAGGCTTGACCGACTCTTGTACAAACAGAGTGAATATTTCTTAGGCTCACTTATTTTCAAAATAGTCTTAAATTCGGCTCTATCATGCCTAATAACAGATTATTTTAACTCTGGTGTCAATCCCACCTACACAGATTATTTAGACAATGGTGCTAATCTCATCAACTCACGAGTTATTTAGACTACGGTAACAACCTCACCTACACTTAGGTTATTTAGACTTCTATGGTAACCTCACCTAAATCAGGTTATTTATGAATCTGGTAGTAACCTCAACTATACATGACTATAATTTGGTTTTTGTTGAATCTTTCTACTAGAATCTCTCTCTAATTAAAGTATTTGATACAACATAAGCTTAGGAAAAATAGATGTAAACATAAGATATAATCTAGTTTGGCTCAAATGATTTTTATGAAAAAATAGATTTGAAAATTTGGATCACAAAAATTGATTAGAACAACTTGAAGATATGATATGAGCAATGTAAGGATGTTTAAAAATTGTTTCAAGTCTTAGAAAAACTCTTATTTATAGACTTGAATGAAAACTAGCGGTTTTAGACTGTTTGACAAACAACCCATGATTCTTGGTAGGCTGAAAGTGTGTCTTCGATCGACCGAAAATACTAGTCGTTAATTGTATTGTTCTAATGGTCGAATTTAAAAATCTGTTGCAAATCGGCAGATTGAAAATTGGGATTCAGTCTGCCGAAATTACTAAAGAGAATATTTCAATTTTATTTCATGTCTTTCTCGATTCTTTTCAAAATTGTGACTTCTAAAATTGATTTTTATGAAATGTGGATATTATAGAAATTCATAAATCAATTTAAAACTTGTGTAAAGTAAATTTTCAAACTTTAATTAAAGATACACTAGTTTGACTGCATTAGTTTAAATATTTCTTATTTTTAGAAAAATTTGAGCTATTAAGATCATACTATAAGTAAACAAGTATTCAAATACAAGAACTAAGTCTTGTATTCTTGATCTTTGTCTTTAAGTTCTTTTCCGTAATCCATCTTCAAGCTTGATTTCTTGATCAACTTAAGTTAGAATTTTTAAAGCAATTTCACTATAGACTCAAGTAAATCATTAGTACTAAATCAAATATTTGTTATATTCGAAATAAGAGTGAGTAAGATTGAAACCTTAATTTCTCAGCAATCTCTTCCTTTTTGATGATGACAAACATTGATTTATGTGATAAAAAAAATATGTAATAAAGATATGAAAATATAAAATTTAACAAGTTTACCTTAATTCTTACTATATTTTAAGCTCTATCTCAAAATATACTTGAGAAAGTAGAAGGGACTTGCTCCCCTTTTTTAACTCAATTAAGCATCATAAGCATATTATGAGAAAATTAAAAATGTGTGCTAAGCAAAGTTCTCTCCTTAAAATATGCACACTCATAAATAAATCTTTTTATTCTCATATTCATAATTCAACATTCTTCTCCCTATTTTGATATCATTAAAAAGATAGAAATAATTTTCAATAGAAATAATTTTCAAATTAGATATCTCAAAAGAACTAATCTAACCCTTTAAATTCAGATTCTCCCCACATTAATTCACTATATTACTATGTCTATTTGAATTCATGAAGAAAGTATATGAAAGAGTAATACACAAATAATTTTCTCCTATGTGAAAATAAGTATGACAAGTTATACAATAAGGAAATATAGAGGAATCAAGAATTGAACAATCTTCAAAATAAAAATAACAATATTAAATTTAAGATTGAATAACAATATAATGCCAAAGTAAAAACAAGAGCTTTTTTTTATTTTTGGCAAAACTTCTTCTATTGATAATAAGTATGATAAATATAGTATATTCAAAATAGAGAAGTCGCATCAAATCAAGATCATGAAAACTCTAAATCTTAATATTTCACTTGTTAAAAATATACTTCTCCAAGTATAATCATCATAAAACAGAGGAGAAATTAAAATCATTAAAGCACAATAGTGAAATAATTTCTTTTTCTTCATTTTCATCAAACTATATAGTGATATAAAAATTGATGCATTTAAAAGATATACGATAAATTTATCACGAAAAAATCATAAATATACTCCCCCTCAATATATGAATCATGATCAAAATGTCAATAACCAAAGTAAAAAAAAAAAGAGCATATATGAGAGATATCAATTGTGGATACCAATTATTTATGGATACCAATTATTTCATAGAAAATTTAACAATATTTGAAATCCATGCACTTTCTTCTCCTCCTTTAGATATCATCAAAAAGTTGCATAAATATGAAGGATAAGACTGATACCAATTAACAAATGCAAAGTATAAGTATAATAAAGCATGTCTTAAAAGCTAATGGAACCTTACATGTGATATTTAATAAAAAATTTGTTCTCATAAATGTCATAGGATGAAAAATATTGTATGCAAATATTCAATGACAAAGTTACAAAATATAAACATTGAATTCAAATAACATATCATTTTGCTTTCAAATACATCACTAATATAGATAAAATAATTCAATTAATTATGCATGGTGTTTATCATATAAAAACTATCAAGCATTTGCACAAATATAAGAGTTTAAGCAATATGCATTGTGCAAGTATTTTGAATCATATATGAGCATTTAATGTTCATAAAAAATAAGTTCATTAATAAAAATTAAAATAAAGCTCAAAGAAATAAGAGAGAATGATTTAAAAATTGTTGAAAACATTTAAATATACGCCCTGTTGCGAGTTTTCGGTAGACCGAAAACTAGTTTTTGGTCTGCTAAAAATGGCAGAAAAATAGAACAATTCAGGCCACTTTTTCATTAGACCAAAAATATTTTCAATCTGCCGAAAACTCTACTTAGCTAGTTTTCAAACAATATTGTTTGAAAAATGATAAAAACATTTAAAATGAAAACTAAAATATTTAGAAATCATTATTTTGATAAGCATGGAATTATTTTTAAAGGTTTGAGCAAAACAAGCAATATTTAAACAACTTAAGATAGCTCGTTTTAATCAGCCATACTAAGTTTTCTTTTATTTCAGTATCTTCACAGACTTTAAATACTTGACTCAAACTTTTTAATAAGACATACTATGATTGATTGATGAGGATTCCATTATTCTAAAATCTCTTCATCATCTTTGTGTTGAGGTTGGATGTTGACTCCATAAAATTAGAGTTATCTAATATTAATTTGCCTTAAGTTTTGCTATATTCTTGTTTCCATCAAGTTTTTTCAAGTATTTTTCTTGTTGTTTTAATGTTTTGTGTGTTTATGTATATAGGAGAATAAAATAATAGTATTTCATGTGAATTAAGGTGAATTTATACCTCCATAATAGATTTTTCAAATCATTAGGATCAAATTTGAATCCGATATAGTCGTAATGCAATAAAAATGGGGGAATTCGGAGCCAAAATGAAGAAGGCGCACCTGACAATCTGCAGCACCAAACCAGTGGAAAAGTGGAGCTAAAGCACCAAAAGTGGCACTATAATTCCAATTTTTGGGAACTTTTGGCACTGTAGCACCAAAAATAGCGCCACGACACCACTCGCTGCATCATGAGTCAATAATTGACGGTTAAAATCAACTTTTTGACGATCTAAAAGTTCAAATTTGGCCTACCTTAGGTTTGTACAAGCCATGTCTTTAAAACTCTATCTTTGGAGTTGAAAGAGGCATGTTGAGATAGAGAGAAAGAGAGGGAGGCAACCATAGAAGGAGAAGAACAAGAACAAGAACAAGAAAATATACTCCAAGCCTCTATTTCTTGATCTCTTCCACAGCATCAACACCAGTCTTTGTTTATATCATATTTTCTTCATTTTCTTGTGAGTCTCTCTTTGTATTTTCCATATTTAGAGAATAGTATAGTTGAGAACAAATCTTTGAAGAAGAATTCAAGAGAGCAAAAAACTAATTTTGAAGGAGATTTTTGACAACCTCCATAAGCACTTTCAAACTCTTCAAAAAGGGGGAATTCTAAAACTCTTTTCTCTTTGATATTTATATTTCTTAATGCTATGGTATTAAAATACTATTATTCTCAATTTATATTATAAACTAAATATTTCTTTGTCTAGTTTTTCTTTGTGAACTAACTATGAATATTTTGTTTGTTTAATTATATCCTATTTTATTAATCAAATCCATTGTTGAGTTATTTGTTTTACCTTCTACTTATTGCTTCTATTTAATTGATCACTAAATAGATTTTTGAGTGAAACCTTTATGAACTTAGGAAGGGGAATTTAGTTTTGGACATAGGTAGAATAATATAAGATCACCTAATGTAGGGTGAGTTTGCATAGGATAGGAATATATCTATGTGACTTGTATATCATTTGTGCAAGAATAACTAAACTTAATGAATCTAGTCAATTTATGTTAGGAGTAATATATTAGCTTTTCTATATATTTTCACTTATGTTTTAGAAAGGAATTTGTGAATACATTTGAATTCTCGGTTGACAACTCTAATAAATTAATTAAAGTAAGAGGAAAATTGATATATTATGCATTTAAAGGATGGTTGGGGAATTAGTATACTTAGACATTTTTCTTATTGCTTACTTTCATTTATTTTGCATGATAGTTTAGTTTCTTTTAATTTATTTCTCAAAAATCCATATTTTTTTTGTTTGGATAAAGTTAGGTTTAAGAAAATTTTGATATCTAGTATTAAATTAGAAATCAATCCTCATGGGTTTGATACTCTATTTTCATATCTATATTACTTGTGATCATGTGTACTTGCACGGGAGTGTGATTTTATAGATGCATATTCCAACCAACAAGTTTTTCCCATGTTCGTGTTTTGTGCAATCCAGGGAGTTGATGCCATTTCAAGGAGATCAAACTTCATGGCTATGTGCCAATAAGAGGAGGAGTATCCCTAAACTCATTCTTTTGTTCTTTAATTTCTGAATATTTTTTATGCTAAGTTTGGGAGAGGGAGTAAACCTTATTTGATTGTGCTAGTGCTTGTTTGATTGTTGCTATGTATTTATTTTCTTACTTGTGTGATTACGTGTTTGAATAATTAGAGGTACTTTATGCTTTCTTTGATGATTATCGTGTTTCAATGATAAGAGCTTAAGGTGAATTTGTACATAACTTGTTGAAAAATATGGATATTAGCTTAGTCTTATAGATAATTCTTGTATTAGTTCTATCTTGATTGTGAAAGTCTATATTGAGAAAAATATCTTGATCTTTGATTTATACTTGAATCTAGAGAATATTTATGTGAACATGATATTTTGATAATCTTATTAGTGCTAGAATTTGCTTGATAATCCATTGAGGTGAAATCTTAGATAACATTTTACCAAGGAAAGGATTTAGGCAATCTTTAGACCATTTGAGCCTTTCATGCTAACTATGATATATTTTATTCTTAGTACACCCATTTTGAGCCATGTAAAGTCTTTGTCTTTTTCAACCACATACACATTAGCTTAACCTAGAATAATATCATTCAACCTTTATCCCTTAGGCATATTAATTGTTTTTTTTATTGAATTATTTTGAGCTATGCTATGTTATGGGAGGATAGGTGATGTGAGATTGTAAAAACAAAAACAAAAAGGACAGAGAGTTACACACTTGTTCATGAAAGAAAGAATTAATTTTGGGGGTGTGCAACTTAACCAAAAAAAAAGAATAAGTGTTTGGCTATGTGTTAATGAAAAAAAAATTGATTTTTTGGCGTATTATTTGGTGTGTAAAAAAATAGCTCTACATAAGTCTTGGAGTTAATGTGCTTAAGGGTGATTTGAGCTTATTTTATCTAAAACATCATACCTTCACTTAAGTCCATATTATAACCTTAATAAAGACCTTTTGATCTTTGGTGTTGTGTTTATCTACATTAGTGGAGATAGATTTGAAAAGTAAACTTATGGAACTTGATTAATATTTTTGAGATTGCGCTTAATACATGTTTGCATAAACTTATCCGGATTTCACATAATGATAGAAGAAAGGCATTTACACACACACACAATGTAACGACCAGACTTTTTCTGACCGTTAACTACTTACCTTCTTAGCTTAAAAAAAATTTAGATATTGAAAATTCATGACAAATTTTTTTTTTATGCTTTTATTTCTTTTAAAGAGATTTATAATTATAACTAACAATTTACTTAAATTTTGAAAACAAGTAAATGCTTCTCAATGGTTAAGTACCCTTTATTTAAATTTGATTATAAACTTTTTATTAAGGTGATATAAATAATGCATAACCATAAAAGGCTTCCAGATGAGGATGGGGGTCACATACGGATCACTTAAGTCCTAAGTTCTCCTTAGACAATTTAGGTCTTTTTGACAGAACCTCTTATGTTTTGTATTTATTTAAATCAAAACATTTTCTCTTTTAGATCTAAAAAAACATTTGTTTAACTTCTATTAAATCGAAATACATTTTCAAGTTCAATTTGATTAAATCATGTATTATGAAATAAAATGCCTAGTTATAAGTACGTTTTCAAATAATATCAAGCTTACATAATTGAAATCATTTCTCTCATGATAAGAACATATGCGGAAGTAATTTTTAATGATAGTATTCCCTTGCCCGTACCTCGCATTCATCCCCTCTTCAATTCTAGCTAACCCATCAATCAAATTAGAGGTTTCTTTCCTTTGGTACCTATAGCATAGATATTCATAAAATGTGAGCTTTCGCCTAGTAAGTACAATGTAATTCTCACAAAATATTTTTCTTATGAACAAACAATTCTTTTTTTTTTTGAAAGTCCAATTATGCTATTTTATGAAAACATAACTTTACGTTTTATTATAAGATATTATATCATGATTTTATCTCATTCTTGATTGTAAAGTCTTTTATCTTTCTTATGGGCCCTGGGGTACATACTGAGAGTGCACTACCAAATGGGGAATCAGGGGAGCGTCCCAACTAAAAACACCCATGGACATAATTTTAACATACTTTTCCTTGGAAATCCTCACTTAAAGGAGGTCAGTCTTATTTTCCCTCGGATATCCTCACCTAGTGGAGGTTGATACGACACCTTTAAATGCTTTATCTTATTTAGTCATTTCTTAATATGAGTGGGTATGCTTCAATGAACCCAAACTTATATTCAACTATCATAGCATTTCCTTTGTAAAAGTATGTTGAAGTATGATAACATTATAAAGTAAGCATACATCATTTTTTTATAGCATAGGAAAAGAATCTTTATAAGTATATATTATACATAGGCCATACAATAATAATATAAAAGTAAGTTAATACATGAAATTAATTCAAATATATCATACTGTAAACATGAAATATTTTCAACCATCCATGCCATAGGTGAAATTGTACTTACCTCATAATATGATTATCCTAGTTCTACTCGTTAATTACATACATCTAGATCGAAGTTTGCCCTGACGTATACATACTCTATTTGTTAGAGAAAATTTAAACTGGCCTTATACTGTTTTTTTTTTAACTTCTACTTACTTAGTGAGCTTAAAACTTTTAAGACTCAGTCTTAATCCAGCATAACACTTCACATTTGAGAAACAATGTCACGCTATATTCATTGACTAATTTATACTTTCACTTAGATGGATGAGATTTGATTCTCCTTATCCTTGATCATATTGATCTTTTTAATCTATCAATAATTTGGTTGTTGATTTGATTAATATCATCCTAAATCAATTAAGTTTCCTTAATTATATTTCTTTTCATCAAATACTTTGAATTATTCTTGATTAATTTCTTTATTCGTAATTAAGGGTCATAATATGATAATTGAGTCAACCACACTAAGGGCTATACAAATTTAATATCTAAAATCATACTTGGACTAAATATTATTTGGTATTGATTGCGCTTTTTAGGCCTATCATTAAACTTAGGCAAAATACAATTAGAGGCATACATTATTTATTTCTTATAATTGATTTCATGTCTTAAATTTAAGTAAATATTTTCTTATCTCAATTAGAGATCTAAAATAATTTTTTTTATTTATTCTTATACCGAATTTCCAACCCAATATTTCAAGTTTTATAATGTACATGTTTGCCCAAAATCTTAAGATTTCTAACATTTATGCCCTCTAATGGTAAATATTAAGTTATATCTTTTTTTTTGTTAAAGATTCTTCCTTTATTTACTTTTACACTTTAAAATAGTCTTAAAATTGTCTAAAATAACTTTTTCACATATTTGACCCATATTTTGTTAAAATTACACTTTTGACCCAGATACTCAAAATTTTTGCATTTTAGTCCTTCTAACTTTTGAGCAAACATCTTTAATTTTTGGAAAGCATTTCCAATGGGTAAAAATCTGTTCTTAAGGTTCTAAATCTAAATCATTAAGCTTGGTTCAAATTCATGCATATTTTATTTTAGGGTCTTACACTTTAAAAATCTTCCACTTTTTTGTATTTAGTCATTTTGATTTTGCTATTATTATTATTATTTAGCATTTATTATTATGAAGTATTCATATTTAAAGGCTTAAGAAATCAACAAAGTAAGTCTCAATGTAATATAAATTATACAACATCTAAAGTAGGTCAAATATGTTATTACCTATTTATTCTTTTATATAATCTATTTAAACACATAACAAGCAAGGTGATAGAATAAATACCTTCCAAGTTTGGATCTTCTTTCTTACATCTCCACCACAAATTAAGTGCTCTGTTCTCTTGATTATAATTCTAAATTTCTAGAGTCGATGGGTAAAATATTTTTTCTCTTGTGGATTTGGAAAAAAGTGAGGTAGAAAGAGTGTTTTTTTTAGAAGGAATAATTGGAAATATGAAGATAGTTTTGGCTAAGTAATTTGAAAGGTTAAGCATGAACTTGAATTGCCAAATGAATGATCTATTTATAGGCCATCCATGGAAGGTATCTAATAGTATATACTTTCACATTCCATTAAATAATCTAAGCATCATTATTATCAATTTGTCAATATATCTTCTTTTCTTACTCCATTAACTTATCTTTTACTTTATTTTTTACTCATCCATTACTTTTGTTTCTAATCTTTCTTCTTTTTTAATTATTTGGAATCCAATACCACTAGCTCCCAAAGAAAGTCTCCACTATATTAATCTTTTTTATACCTTTTGAATTATTTTGGAGACAAAAGTTACTAATTAGTTTTGTCTATGTCTTCTACTTTGAATTATGGCCACTAATTTCCAAAGAACATTTCCATTATGGTTTTCTTTTTTTCCTACCTTTTGAATTACCCATTAACTTTATCCATTTCCTTTGCTATTCCACTCATTTAAATTTATTACCTTCCTAAGGTAAAATTTTACTACTCTTCATCTTTTTCTATAACTTATTTTCCACCCTCAGATTGATTTGTCTACTTAATTTTTTGTATACTTAAATCCTAGTCATTCAAATTATGGCTTGATACTATTTTGGTGCAACCATTAACTTTAGGTTATAAAATGTAACAATTTTAATGTAACACAAACATGTCACATTTTTAATTAGGTTATATTGATGTACATAATATAATTATTGTAAAATCAATTTATTATTAAGGAAAACTAACTTAGAATTTCTAAGTTAAAATAAGGATTAACTATGTTTTTCTCACGTAATAAAATTTAACATTAAAATAATACTACACACATAATTTCAAGTATTTGCAAATGCAAACTTATTAAAATTCGACACTAACTTTATAATAATTCTACTAATATTGCAAGTCTAAGGATTCCTATGAGGTGACACACAAGAACTTTGATTTGAGATGAGACTTGCTCTAGAGTTATTCTTAATACCCAACCAATATTTACTTTTCTTTAAGTTATGTTATTATGTGAGTATTGAATAATCAATTGGAAATTATTAGTGTTAGTACATTTCCTCTTGTGTGCTTTTAGGTGCTTTTTTTTTCTTTTACTAGAGGACTAGCATTGAACTCAATTATCATTTTTTATTTTATCGTTAAGCTCCAATACATTCAAGCTTAGTACCATACTTACAACAATATTATCAACACTTTTCTCCTTGGAGGAATTATTAGTTTCATTAAATATCACATGCATTGATTCATCTACTACTTAATTCTTTTGTTGAAAACTCTATAAGCTTTACTAGTAGTAGAATATCCAAAAAAAATACCAACATCATATTTTGAATCAAATTTTCCAAAATTATCTTTAGTATTCAAAATAAAATATTTGCAATAAAAAAAATTTAAAATAACTAATGCTGGGTTTTTTATTTTTTTTAAAGCTCATAAGGTGTCTTATTCAAGATTGGCCTTATCAAAACTCTATTCGTAATATGATAAGCAGTACTTACCACTTTAGCCCAAAAATATTTTGACAAACTATTTTTATTTAGCATGATTCTTGCCATTTCTTTTAGGGTTATATTCTTTCTTTTAACTACTCCATTTTGTTGTAGATTTCTAGGTACTAAAAAATTATGGTAAAAACTATTTTCGTAGCAAAAACTTCCATTTCATCATTTTCAAACTCAACACCATGATTACTTCTAATAGATGTGATGGTGTAGCTTTTTTTATTTTGCATCTTTTTACAAAAGATAGTAAGTATATTCAAAACATCATTTTTAGTAGCAATAAATAGAACACAAGCTAATCTTGAAAAATCATCAACTATCACAAAAGCATAGCATTTTCTACTAAGACTAGCTACTCTTGACGGTCCAAATAAATTCACATGAAGTAATTGCAAGGGTCTTGAAGTAGAAATGGTGTTTTTGGATTTAAAAAGATTTTTTATTTATTTTTCAAATTGACATGCATCACAAAACTTGTCTTTTTCAAAACGTAAACTAGGTAAATCACTTATAAGGTTTTTTTTGAAAATTTAGAAATATTTTTCATGCTAACATATCCAAGTGTTCTACGCCAAAGCTAAGAATCATTTTTTTAAAGCCGAAAAACTTGTCTTGATTGAAATATTTTTCAATATCAATAGTATACACATAATCTTTTCTTTCTCCTTCAAAAATAATTTTTTTGAACAAATATCCTCAATTAAGTATTTGAAAGGCTCAAAAATAACTCGATAACTTTATCACATAGTTGACAAAAATTAAGCATATTAAATTTCTAGCAAAACATTCTCAAAGATAGGCAAAGACTTATTACCGATATTACTTATGCCAATAATCTTATTTTTTTGTATTGTCTCCAAAAATAAAATATCTACCTTCATTTCTTTATGAAAATTGAGAGCTTGGTGAAGTCGTTGGTTTTGTTTTTTGAGCGTTCACTTTCTTGCTTGTACCTACAATAAAGATTCAAATATGAATTTTTCGTATCCACTTAACTTTAGATTCTTGGGGGTTACTCTTTGAATTTTTTGGGACCCATTTTTGTTTGACACCAAAATATGCACTTTTATTGATAGAGCATGAAAAACTTGCATGTCCATCTTGATTATAAAAATTACATATATATTTTGAATCACTACTAGATGTTACTTTGACAAAATAATTTTTGAGATATTTTTGTTTTATAAAAGGCTTGTATCCTATACTTCCTTTGTTAAAAATATATCTTTGTCCACCAAGCATTAAATCAAAATTTTTCTTTTCGTTGGTGAATTTGTGGATAATATTGGTTAAATTTAAAACCTTTTCTTTTAAGGAAGCATTTTATTTTTGAAAGATACACATATATAACAAGTCAAAATAACTTCTTTTTCTTTTGAATATTCCTCAAGTTCCTTTGATAAAAGAGATAATTTCTTTTTGAGAGCATTACTTTTCAAAGTGGGTTTTCCATAATTTCTATGTAAATTGTTGAAATCATTTAATAACTCCTTATATGATAAATCACTATCATTATCACTATCATTACTATCATCGAGAAAATCATCATTGGGTTCAGGCAATTTCACCTCATCCTCAATTGCCATGAAACAAATGTTGTGATCTTGAACTTCTTCATTACTTTATTTCATCAAAATCTCATCTGTCATGAGTGAACCCATGAGTTCTTCTAGAGGAAGTTTAGTAAGAACCTTTACTTCTTGAATTACCACCACTTTATTTCTATATATTCTAAGAAGACTCTTAAGCACTTTGTTCACCAAATCTATGTTAGAAAATAATTTTTCAAGAGTATTGAGAGAGCTAATAATAGTAATGAATCTAAAAAATATTTGTTCAATAGTCACATCTTTATGCAGCTTGAATAATTCGTATTGGTAAGTAAGAATATTGATTTTTGTCTCTTTCATAGAGATTATGTCTTGATATGATACTTCAAGCATATTTCATATCTCATGAGCATTTGTGGTTTTTTAACATTATTAAATATATCTCTATTCATGCCACAAATTAAAATATGCATAATTCTACCATCCTTCGAAAAAATAATTTTATCATTAATATCATATTCATCAATTTCTTTATTAACAAACTTATCACCAACCTTTTTCTTAAAAAATAATAGAACCTTTAGTAACAATATTCCATATTTTAAGAAACTTTTTCAATTATGAAAAATTATTAACCATTATTTTAGAACTTTGAGGCTAAATGAACAATAATACCAAATATATAATAATAATACCGCGTAAATTAAGCACACTAAATATCAAATATTTTGTAATAAAGTAAAGAGTATAGGAATAGAGAAAATACAAACTCAATTTTTATGAGATTTGACAAACACGATGATTTACCTACGTCCCCAGCATTGGCAACTTGCTTTGAGCTTCCACTATTCGGATCAAAATTATGGGCTTGACCGACCCTTGTACAAACGGAGTGAATTCTTCTTAGGCTCACCCAACTTTTATACTAGTGTTGACTTCGGCTCTGTCAAGCCTAACCATGGATTGTTTTGACTCTGGTGTCAACCTCACCTATACAGATTTTTTAGACAATGGTGCCAATCTCACTAACTCATGGATTGTTTAGACTCTGGTGATAACTTCACCTACACTCAGATTATTTAGACTCCGGTGGCAACCTCACCTAAATCGGGTTATTTATGACTCTAGTGATAACCTCACTTAAATCGGATTATTTATGACTCTAGTGGTAACCTCACCTATACATGATTCCAATTTAGTTTTTGTTGAATATCTCAACTAAAATCTCTCTCTAATAAAGTATTTGATACAAGGTAAGCTTAGAGAGGATAGATATAAATACAAGATATAATCTAGTTTGGCTCAAATACCAAAGAGCATGTTTCAATTTTATTTCACATCTTTTTCGATACTATAGATATTCATAAATCAATTTAAAACTTGTGTAAAGTAAATTTTAAAACTTTAATTGAAGATAAACTAGTTTGACTGCATTGGTTTGAAAATTTTCTATTTTTAGAAAAATTTGAGCTATTAAGATTATATTATGTGTAAACAAGTATTTAAATACAAGATCTAGGTATTTAACTTATGCTATTCTAAGTCTTGTATTCTTGATCTTTATCTTCAAGCTCTTTTCTATAATCTAACTTCAAGTTTGATTCCTTTATCAACTTAAGTTAGAACTTTTAATGCTATTTCACTACACACCCAAGTTAAATCATTAGTATTAAATCAAATATTTGTTATCTTCAAAACAAGAGTAAGTAAAATTAAAACCTTAATTTCTCAACACTTTTGAAGAGCAACATCACAACTATCAAGAGGATTTTTAAAGCTCAACCTATAGGGGAAAAACATACCAAATTAGTCGTATCTCTTGTATTGGTTAGAATAAAATAGATTTATTCTCAATATTTATTATGAGCTAAATATTTTTAATTAGATTTATAAAGTAGCTGAACTTTGCAACTTGTATTTATTTGCCTCTCCTGTTAATATCTAATTCTCCAATTTAATTATTTACTCTATTTTAGTTTAATATTACTAATTACTTGATCACTTATAACTTGTATTTATTTGCCTCTCCTGTTAATATCTAATTCTCCAATTTAATTATTTACTCTATTTAAGTTTAATATTACTAATTACTTGATCACTTATTAGTTAATTTTTAGAAAATCACAATGAAATTGGGAAATAGATTTATGTGTTTAGCCTAATATAGAGTAGCATGCATCTTAGTAAGTTATAAGTATGCTTGCTTTGAATATGTAGCCATTGAGAAGCACTTGTGCTGTATTCAAAGATAGATGCTTCTGTTTAATGATTCCTTTTTGAATTCTAGTCTTCATAGGATTAAATTGGATTAGGTTAGAGTGAAATATTTACTTGACAATAGAAGAAACTTATAGATAATTTAGTATACTTCGCTAATAATTGGTTGGCTAAATTAATCAAAATGAGAGAGAAGTAAAACAAGATAAGTGAGAGGTTGAGTGAGCTTGTAGATCTAGATATTTATTTTCTTTTTTATATTTTATTTTATTTTAGTTTCTTTTGCACTTTTATTAATTTGATTTATTTTGAAATTTTTACTTGTTTTACTTACGTTTGTTTGAATAATATTAGGACCGATTTAATTGTAGTATTTAGCATAGATTTAATAACCAATCCTCGTAGGTTCAACACTTTTCACTTTTTTATTTATATTACTTATCCTCATGCGCACTTACACGGTGTATGTAAGTAATTATTTGCTTAATTTCACACTTGCATACACTAGCAAACATTGCCATTAATAGTTTTGTAGTATACTCATGTGGATACAGGGAATGTATTTATAGAAATGGAACCCATGACTCTTGTTAATATAAGAGTTAGTTTCACTATCTTTAGCTATGAATACTTTGATAATTAACTTAGCGGTAAGCATTCAATAAAAGAATTTATTAAATTATGAATTTCTTGTATTATTCCCTTAGTTATTCTGGAAAAAGAATGTTTCAATTAAGTTTTGTCCTCTTTCATGTACTATTCCCTTAGTTATTCAAGAAAAGAAATATTTCAACAAGTTTAAAGGAAACCTCAATCATAAAAAACCCTTAGCTATTCTGGAAAAAGAATGTATCAATTAAGTTTTTTCCTCTTTCTTTCATTTGTATTATTCCGTTAGTTATTCAAGAAAAGAAATATTTCAACTAAATTTAAAGGAAACCTCAATCATAAGAAATTTAGTAGAGTATGATTCTATACCAATACTTTATTATAAGTGTCTTCGGATCATAGTAGTTCTATTCATTAGTTTGGCAACTACCTAGAAGCATTAGGAGAGAAATTTGTGAAAATTGAGAGAGCGTTAGATTTGAAAAAGCAACGATGGTGAATCAAAAGTTTGGTATGATTATTTGATGTTCTTTTGATTCTTTGACATTCATGATGAGCTTAGGAAAGGAGTCTATATTCTGGAGCACTCAATCATGTGTTAAGCGAAAGATCTGGTGGTTAGGAGTGATGTATTTATATTTCTACAGACGGTTTTCTATCTTCGCAAATTTTAGAATAGACATTGGTCAACCTTGGCAAAATAGTGTTGCAAAAGTTTATGCAATTAGTCTTGTAATTTCTTGTTTAATTTTTAATTTTTTTATGGTAACTAGGAAGATTTCTTGTTGTCCCTTTTATGTTTCATTGTACTCCTTTCAAATTATAAATTTATAAAATGTATCTTATTTCCTTTAATAAGTAGTACTACATTATTTCAAACTATATGATCGTATGAATTCAATATGGGAAGAATATTATTTATATAGAGAGAAATTTTTATAGAAAAAATTATTTTCTATTTAAAGGCAGTTATTTTTCAAAACCGGCTTTAAATGAATTCTTTTGAAGCCAATTATTTTTTGAATGGTCTTTAAATATAGACTTTTGGTTATTAAGAACCGGCTTTAAACGTGGACTTTTAAAGAAAGTCGCTTTAATGTGATCCTTTAAATCCATTGAACATACACCAAATAAAAATTTGAAAACCAAGTATCCAATACAAGTCCATGTATCATCATCGTTGGCATATATATATATATAATTTACATATATAATTCAAAAATAGTATTCTTGATTTAAAGCCAAACATTTTCCACTTAATCTAAATAAAAACATAAATTAAAGTCATAATCCAAGCTCCGTACACTACCACGTAGTAGTTGTCAAAAAGAAGACAACTATTACATAAGATAGCCTTTGATTTGTTTTTAGGCTATCTAAATCCTACTTTATAGCACGTGAGGAGGAAAAAGAGGTGGTGGGTATATAATACTCAGTAGGAGCCCAATTATCTCTCTAAAAAAAGGTTTACAAATGAAAATATTTACAAAGTTAGTTGTTCTAAAAAAATAATTTATAAAACACCCGAATAATCAAATTAATCATGTATCGAAAAATATATTCAAAATTGTGAAAATCAAAATAAAAAATTATAGTGCATATATCAGTAATCAACTCATTTTATGAGTTCTCATCCTCTTATCACGAACAGAATAACTCGTATTATGTGTACTACGTGTTCTATGATTGACACATACCTTAAAAAATCAGAGAGACAATTGAATACCAATACCTAACGAATGAGAGTAGTCAAAAAATCTACATGAGTTTATAGGCTCCCACTGAGGGCGAGCATAAAGGCCGCCTACTAAACACCACGATATCTAATATAAATATTATATGTGATGTTATGGCATATGTAATATGTAAAAAGTCATACAAACGACTATGCAGTGAATGAACATTCTAGAGGTGCTCTAATTTTCAATTAAAATCTATTTTATTCTCTTAAAATTCGGTAGCATAACAATTATATTTTAACAAAACCTAAAAATCAAATTTGCACAAAATCATATACAAAACCATTAAGAGCAGTTCACAATGTCTTAAAATATCAAATTCCGATTCAACATAATTCACATAGTTCCAAAGTATTACAACATATTCAATTTTTACCAGAAGTAATAGAAAACAAGGTAATAATATTCCCTACCTCACTGTGACTGCTGTAAAGAGTTATCAAGTGACCATGGTATGTCTCGGGAGTCAAATAAGGGGTTGAAGGCAATTCTATATCTCGCCTCGAATGGCAATTTTGAGGTTACGGTTGCACTTTTAGCGTTTAAATTAGTTAGAATAAATATATGAGTCACTCAATTTAGCATCAGGCTGAAACTCAATCATTGACAAACAAAATGAGATGATTTATGAGGCATCTGATCTCGATTTGCATGCCTGGCTTCGACAATAGCCAATTTATGTCATTCCTCGTATTTTTACGAGTGTATTCTAAGTATAACAATAATTCGACCATCCAGTGGTCAAACTAAAATTTGAATATATCAAGTTTAACGTCCAAAATAATTCAAAGTATTAAATTGAAACGGAGCTAAATCGAGATAAAAACCCATACGACTTAAAAGTTCTCCGTGACATGGAGTTTTTCCGTCGAAGATGGACGACAAGGGGGGGTTTTCGAGGTCGATTGTTCGATGGGGGTTGGTGGCTCGCTGTGAAATTGGTCGGAAGCGACTGGATCGGGTGCTGGCTGTGGGTGTTGTTTTGGGGTATTGATCGGTTGAGAGAGAAAGAGAGAGACGAGGAAGAAGAGAGAGAAGGAGAGTGAGTGGGCTGAGAAGCCCACATGGTCCAAAGTGAATGAGCAGCCAACGTTATTAAAAATCTGATTTTGGCTAACAGTTTTTCCAAATCTCTCTCTCATTTAAGTCCCTCAAATTTGTAATTTGGCCTCAAGTTTCATCCAATTCTCTCAAACAAGTCCAATTTTCAATTAAGCCAATTTTCACCAATATTCAGTCCAAAAATATTAGAAAAGACCTTATTGCCCTTTTAAAAAAAATGGATTTTCACAATAGAAGTCAATATCAAAATTGCATTTGAATATAAACAACGATGTTTTTTAATCTGCATGTGGACCCGTTCTCGAGTCTTATGCCACGTAGAAGGCCATGCGGATCGCGCGTGATCTCACAATCGGTCATTGGGCCGTCCGAGGTTAGGGTCGAGTCCATCACTGACCCCAGACGGTTTGGTCCAATCTGACCCTAACCTCGACAGTTGGGGGTCGGAAGCCCCAAGGGTCTGCCATCATGGAACAGCGGCCCTTACCCCAACGGCCGGGAAGGTCAGAAGCCCCGAGGGTCTTCCGACCGAATACAGTGGAAAGCGACTCACGGCTCCAGACCCAGACAGAGCATTTAATGCGATTCTGGGTAGGTATCTGCCAGAGACAAGCCGTCCTGACAGAACGGCGATTTACCCATATCTTACTCCTGACAGATTGAAACCGAAGGAGGTAGCGAAAATCAGGCCACGGCAGCACAGAGGAGATCGCCGAAATCTCGGCCCGTGACTGCTGAAAAAGATTTCAAGGTGAAAAGTACTCAGTCCTGAGATTGAGAACTACGCGGTTCACTATCTCAGGACTACATATATAAGAGTCATGCATTCCTGAGAGGGACATGTACACTTAAAAAGCAGATATATATAAAAAAAAGTCTGTAAATAAGAAACAGAGAGATTTTCATACTGAAATATTTTCCTTGCTACCCTGTATCAAAGATAAACCACTGACTTAAGTATCGGAGAGTCTTTGCAGGTAGCCACCCCCGCCTCTCCGATCTTGCTTGGAGTTCAGAGAGCTTTGAGACAGCAAGGACACGTGGACAGTTGGAGAATATAGCATCAACAGTTCGAGACACGTAGACGGCTGGTGAGAAACTGCTCCAACAGTTTGGCGTCGTCTGTGGGAAAAAGTTGAGCGTGGGAAAAAAGAGTAAGAAACTCACAACCACGCTCTCCCCAAACAAAAAAGCCATACAACGTCTGATGGCA
>JXTB01000007.1:2203477-2242064 GCA_002914805.1 Parasponia andersonii
ATCGTCGGAGAGCTCCCCAGAAGTCCAGGAGGAAAGAGATACGTCCTGCTGGCCACGGACTATTTCACCAAGTGGGTAGAGGCTGAAGCCTACACAACAGTTAATAAGGCAGACACGATTAACTTCATCTGGAAGAACATAATCTGCTGATTCGGAATCCCGAAGGAGATACACACTGACCATGGCACGTAGTTCTAAAATGCCAAGCTTAAGGAGTTGTGCGAGCTGTATGATATAAGGCTCAGTTTCTCTTCCATGAACTACCCTCAGGGGAATGGCCAAGCAGAGGTGACGAACAAAGCCATATTCAGCAACATTAAAAAGAACTTGCAGGAGGCTAAAGGCAAGTGGTTAGAAGAACTGCCAGCCGTTGTGTAGGCCCATCGAATCACAGAGCGGAGGTCTACTGGGAGAACACCATTTACCATGGTCTACGGATCAGAGGTTATGATCCTGACCGAGGTCGGCCTCCCGACCCTCTGCTCCGAAGTGGTAAAAGATGCCCCCCTAAACGAGCGCTAGTTAAGTCGCAACACAGACCTCCTGGAAGAAACAAGAAACATGGCCTTGGTCCACCTGGCTTCATACCACCAGCAGGCAAGGTCTTATTACGCTAAAAAGGTTAGTGCCCGACGATTCGATGCTGGGGATTGGGTCCTAAAAGCCAGAACAGGGAATTCCTCGAAATTTGACTCCAATTGGATCGGACCCTATGAGGTAATTAAAGCACTCGACAATGGTGCATATGTCTTGAAGGAACTCAAAACGGAGAAACACGTGCCGAACACATGGAACGCTCAGCACTTGAAAAAAATATCACGTGTAAGGCACATATATATGATGTAAGACCATGCGAATGTTTATATTATTGAAAAGTTTAAATCTAAAACAGGTCAAGTTCCTTTTTTGCCACATGAATTCATCTTTTGGACTGCTACGGAAAAAGGGTCTGTCCACAAAGGCAGACCCAACGTTTTGTGTAGCTGCGGAAAAGGCGGTCAGCCCACGAAGGCAGACCATACGTTTTATGCTATTACGGAAAGGGTCTGCCCACAGAGGCAGACCCAATGTTTAAGGCTAACTACAGAATAGGGTCAGCCCATAGCAGCAGACCTCGAAAGTGCTCGCACTCTGGGACTCACGTCACTCGTCGACGACCCGAGAAAACGTGCGAAGGGTAAACTGCTGTGCAAAGCAAAAACTTGCCAGCAGACCTCGAAAGTGCTCGCACTCTGGGACTCACGTCGCTCGTCGACGATCCGAGAAAATGTGCGAAGGGTAAACTGCTGTGCAAAGCAAAAACTTGCTAGCAGACCTCGAAAATGCTCGCACTCTGGGACTCACATCGCTCGTCGACGACCCGAGAAAATGTGCGATGGGGAAACTACTGTGCAAAGCAAAAACTTGCCAGCAGACCTCGAAAGTGCTCGCACTCTAGGACTCACGTCGCTCGTCGACGACCCGAGAAAACATGCGAAGGGTAAACTGCTGTGCAAAGCAAAAACTTGCCTGCAGACCTCGAAAATGCTCGCACTCTGGGACTCACGTCGCTCGCCGACGACCCGAGAAAACGTGCGAAAGGAAAACTGCTGTGCAAAGCAAAAACTTGCCAACAGACCTCGAAAATGTTCGCACTCTGGGACTCACGTCGCTCGTCGATGACCCGAGAAAACGTGCGAAGAGGAGATAGCTATGCACCAAAAACTCGCCAGCAAAACTCGAAAACGATCGTACTTTGGGAGTTGAATCATGCAAAAAAGACACTTGTCGATGACCCAAGAAAACATACAAAGGAAAAAGGGGCGTGGTAACCAAAAAGCTAGCCAGCGGACCCCCATAGGAGTACTCTTAGCTACACAAAAAGCTAAAAAAGGACAGGGTCAGAATCCACCCGTTGGAAGTGGACCCTCCTAAGAAGTGTTTTGACTACACGGAAAGTTAAAAGGAAACAGACTCTAGCCAGGGAAAGATCTATCTTTGCATGGTCAGGGTATGAATAGATTTGGAGTCTACCCAGTGGAAGTAGTCTAGAGACAAATCAAACATGAAAGCAAGAATCAAAATTAAAGCCTATTTATTATGTCCTAAAAATACAAAGTGCACGGGTAATGGTGGTGAGCACTCAGGAGCCCTACTGGCGAGGCGCAGGTTTAGAGCGGACTCTTAAGGAGACGTCGGAATGATAATGCCCTGTTTGTTCTCGATAAGAGCCAANGACCCGAGAAAACGTGCGAAGAGGAGATAGCTATGCACCAAAAACTCGCCAGCAAAACTCGAAAACGATCGTACTTTGGGAGTTGAATCATGCAAAAAAGACACTTGTCGATGACCCAAGAAAACATACAAAGGAAAAAGGGGCGTGGTAACCAAAAAGCTAGCCAGCGGACCCCCATAGGAGTACTCTTAGCTACACAAAAAGCTAAAAAAGGACAGGGTCAGAATCCACCCGTTGGAAGTGGACCCTCCTAAGAAGTGTTTTGACTACACGGAAAGTTAAAAGGAAACAGACTCTAGCCAGGGAAAGATCTATCTTTGCATGGTCAGGGTATGAATAGATTTGGAGTCTACCCAGTGGAAGTAGTCTAGAGACAAATCAAACATGAAAGCAAGAATCAAAATTAAAGCCTATTTATTATGTCCTAAAAATACAAAGTGCACGGGTAATGGTGGTGAGCACTCAGGAGCCCTACTGGCGAGGCGCAGGTTTAGAGCGGACTCTTAAGGAGACGTCGGAATGATAATGCCCTGTTTGTTCTCGATAAGAGCCAAGCCCGGGCCTTCTCCTCTGCAACGACGGGTCTAAGCAATGGTCGACCAATCCCTGGAGCTGGCTCCGAGCACGGTCCCATTTGGGGTCAGAGAAATCTAGCCACACGCGAGGGTCGAACTCTGCCAAAACAATTTATAACGAGAGTTATGCTTCTGCAAAACCGGATGAGCCAAAGCTTGCACCCCTATGCCCAAAGCTAGTCCAAGTAATCATGACCCGAGGAAGGCTCACTAATAATCTAAAATCGAGTCCTTACAATCATTTACACAAATGGTTAGATGCGAAAGAAAACAGTCTAAAAATGATGGGGCGTTCTTTATCATTTATTCGAAGGGTTACAATGAACGATTAGCTTTACAAATATACAAAATTGGGGGTCCTAGTTACCTCCGTCTGAGGAAGCGCGGCCAACACTAGCGCTTGGACCAGCCTCGGAGAAGGGTGGCATTGCCGGATCAGATTCATCACTGGATACGACGACCGCGCCAGACCCTTCACCAATTGAGACCCCGAGGCTAGGCTAAATATCCAGGGCTTCCAGAGTTCGATCTGGCAGACCAGAAGTAGGGATAAGCTCTGCGGCACCAGGGGCAGATGTAGAGGGCCTATCCTTCTCCGCAGCAAGCATCTCCAGCACGTCAGCTGGGTATATGATTTTGATCTCATCCCTGAGCTGCTGCATGTAGTGCTTAATGGAGTAGTGGTCCCTTTCGACGCCTTTCTGATCGTCAAATTGGTCTAGCGTCACCACCTCAGCATGGTTTTCAAATTCTCTATTCTCCCAGCCAGACCTGTAACTTTCCGCAGAAAGAACGTCTACCTACTTCTGGTACCTTGCTTTCAACTTCTCCGCATCCGCCAGCCTATCCTTCAGCGCCGCCAATTTCCTCGCTTCCTTGGTATCCTCAACAGCCTGGTCACGAGCGATAAAAGCCAGTCACATCTCTGCCCCCGCACTCTGGAGCTCTTGCTCTTTGATCCTCAGCTCGCCTTGAGCCAGCCTGGCGGCTTCGGATTGGGCAAGCCTGTCAGCCTCTGCCTGAGCTAATCTCGTAGCTAGCTCCTCGCTTCTGGCTCTCTCGACACTCATGGCGTGCGCCACCGCGCTGCCAACCCTCGCTTCCTCGAGGCCCTGATATGCATCAAAGTCAGACCTCAATTTGGCGAGAGCGGCCTCGCTGTGCTCAGCTAGTGCAGAACGGGAGCTCAGCTCTTCGGTCAGATCCTTGACACGAGCAGAGTAGAATGACCGAATGGTGGACAGCTGCAAATTAAGCAACAAAAGAGGGGGTCGGCATTCACTAAAGACGTTGAAAAATATAAAAGCACCCGAGTGTAACAAACCTTCGCAAGAGTGCGGGTGGTGACAAGCTCGACATTCTCTGGCGTAAGGGCCTCCAGCTCCGGCTCCGTGGCTGGATTATCTCTTTGAGTGTCGTCCGCACCCGGGGAATGCGGCCCGCCTCGTCGGTCATAAGGGCGTCCTCTCCGTCTGTCGGGCATGCCTCCAGAGCAAGAGCGATAGGGACGGAGGAAGGTCCGGAGCCGCCAGGAACGCCGTCGAGCACGGTGGGAGGCGGTGCACCTCCTCTGGACTGGCCGCCGCGTACTGACCGCTTCCTCCTTAGAAGGGTCAGCGTCTCCCCATCATCGTCACTATCGGACGAAAGGACGACCCTGTCCCTCTTCTCCACCCGGCCCTCTTCCTTATTTGATGAGCCGACCTCGCGTTGCTGCTTTGTAGGGACTGGGGGAGGGGAGGAGAGTCTGGATTTCAATCTCGGAACTCCCCCACTGAACTCGGCGATCTCTCCACTGAGGCTAACAGCGCTCAATTTTGAGCCGGAGTCAGGGGTGGGGGAGATCGCCACTGCAGACCCCCCAGTCGGACTTGACGTCGTCTCTTCCCCGCGCGCGATCAGGAGAGCAGATGGTCCCCCGGGTGGAGATCTGCCAGCATCGAAGCGGGGAGCCACTGGTTTTGCTCCTCCTGTATACACCACGAGGCGCCGGCCAGTAGATGCCTTGGTTTGAGCTTTTGATGCCGTGGCACCCCCTTTGATGGGAGAGGGGCCGGCCGACGGGCCTGTCTCAGAACCTGTAAAAAACAAACAACGAGATTAGTTTGCGGTCACGATCTAACCCACAAAGATTCAAAGATTTAATAATAAACTCACCCCTAACCCTTTTGGGGGCGGCGTTTTCTTCCTGGCAGAGCCTAACGCACTCCGCGGCCACAAGCCTCACGGCCTCCTCGAGCTCGTGATTGGACGGCGCTACTAGATCGTTGGTACCCACCAGCTAGCTTGAAGCCGCAACCTGCCGACTCACCATGGTGATCCAGTCGTTTTCGTCCCGGCGAAATCGGTTCAGGGCGGAGGTGTCGAGTCGACTCCTCCAGTGCTTGGGGATGACCCAGGTATCCAAAGGGAAGGGAAGGTACGACACCATCCTGGGCATCAGGTTCATCGTCAGAGGGTTGAGGACGGCTTGAATATACCGACATTCCCCCGGAGAGCTGAAGATTATGATCCCCTCCAGGCCTTTGAGCCGCCCAGCCGATAGGTGCGGCTCAAACCTGCTTTCTTCTGCTGAGGCTGCACAGGACAAAGTAATATGAGCAATAATATCAGGAGAGGACTCGGACCCAAAGATCATGGTCTAATACTTACTCTGCAGGAAGACTGAGGGGACTTAGAAGTGCTCTCCATTCACCCAAGGGGAGCACCACGCCCCTCCAACAGCATAAAGCCTGGCGTGAGAGTCCCATTGTTTGTCTGACCGCGGCAACCCCCAGAAGATGTGGCGCCCGGGCAGCGGCTGGAGATAGAAGGTGGGGTAGGAGCCTTTCTTGGGGATAAGAATGAGTTTATAAGCATAAAAGACCACCTCCAGGTCGATATGCATGTTGTAGATAACTAACAGGGCAGAGAGCCCCATCAAAATTATAATCCCGTTTGCATTCAGCTGCATCGGATGGATTCCCGTCAAGGCAAAAAATTGGTGGATTAGGGGAGGAAGAGGGAATCGCAGGTAGTCCAGATGCTTCCTGCCCAAGACGATGAGGGATAGTGTATCCCCGCATCGGGAAGAGGGAACCACGTGCATCCTCCAGATTGGAGGAACGATGAGACGGTTTCCCCACTTGATAGACACGAATCCATCAAGTAGGGAAATAGGGGCAGTTGTGGGACCCGTTCCCGAGCCTTATGCCACGTAGAAGGCCACGCGGATCGCACGTGATCTCACAATCGGCCATTGGGCCGTCCGAGGTTAGGGCCGAGTCCATCACTGACCCCAGACGGTTTGGCCTAGTCTGACCCCAATCTCGACATCTGGAGGTCAGAAGCCCCAAAGGTCTGCCATCATGGGACAGCGGCCCTTATCCCAACGGCCGGGAAGGTCAGAAGCCCCGAGGGTCTTCTGACCGAATACAGTAGAAAGCGACTCACAGCTCCAGACTCAGAGAGAGCATTTAATGCGATTCTGGGTAGGTGTGTGCCAGGGAGAAGTCGTCCTGACAGAACGGCGATTTACCCATATCTTACTCCTGACAGATTAAAGCCGAAGAAGGCGGCAAAAATCAGTCCACGGCAGCACAGAGAAGATCGCCGAAATCTCAGCCCGTGACTGCTGAAAAAGATTTCGAGGTGAAAGGTACTCAGTCCTGAGATTGAGAACCATGCGGTTTACTATCTCAGGACTACATATATAAGAGCCATGCGTTCCCGAGAGGGACATGTACACTTAAAAAACAGATATATATATAAAAAAAGCCTGTAAACAAGAAACAGAGAGATTTTCATACTGAAATATTTTCCTTGCTACCCTGTATCAAAGATAAACCATTGACTTAAGCATCGGAGAGTCTTTGCAGATAGCCACCCCCGCCTCTCCGATCTTGTTTGGAGTTCAGAGAGTTTTGAGACAGCAAAGACACGTGGACAGTTGGAGAATACAGTGTCAGCAGTTCGAGACACGTGGACGGCTGATGAGAAACCGCTCCAACACTGCATCTATTTATAATTTTGTAGTATCGAAAAAGACGAGTGTCAATTTCTTTTCAATCGCACTTATTTTTAGCATATTTTACCGAAGATATAATACGTAAACAATCTGGGTTTTTAAGCGGTGTCTGCTTGCAATTATACCATCGCAAAAGGAGATCATGAATCTCGTTTTAGTCATTCCTTTTTCGTGTACTTTACCTAAAATATGTAAAACACTAAATTATGCTTTTCGCTAGTCAAACCAGGATAGAATTGTATTTCTATTAGTTCGACATTGACCACTAACAGTGAACAAGTACCAGTACTCTTATACCGGTCTTTTTTTTTTTTCTTTTCCCGGTTGCTATAGTTGATGAAGACGACTTGTTTTATCTATGAACAACATCTAGACGACTTGTTTTATCTATGAACAACATCTGGCAGTCATATGAAATGCGTGAATTGTTTGACTAGATCTCCAACCGAAAATGAGTCTGCACATTTTTTTAATTTTTTTTTCGTTTTTAAAAAAGTATGTGTGGACTTATCAAAACCAATGAAGTAAACAAATATAAATAAAATTAAATAAAAGTAAAACGAAAAGTCCGGCTCATTTGCCTTATTTAATGAGCAATGATACGACGAAAAATATTTTAATACAAAATGCATAAGTACGGATAGAACAAATTAACCAAACTTAAATCCCTCAAAAAAAAAATCAACTAAACGTAAAATGATTAAATAAATAAAAATCCATGACCAACAAATAAGCCGCCACATGCCACATCATAATAGAGCGAAGTTGGTTTCCATCCCAATATTATGGTAGTATAACTTGTTTAATTTCTTCGATCCGGAAAAAAAAAAACAAAAATAAAATGTCACTAAAACCACAAATGCTTAAAAAAAATTAGTGGAAATAGTCTAAGACTGGCAATTCGTGTCTATAGATCATGTCGATGTACACGTATAACAGGTAAATGTCCAATCCGAACATGATCTGTTTAATAAATAGATCAAAAATTTTAATACAAATACGACTTATTTATAAATAAGTTGAAACAATACGATACGATCCGTGTAACTCGTTTACTAAACAAGTCATACTGACTTATGACACGTGACCTGTGACTTATGATCTGAATACGACTTGTCTCATTAATTTAAACGGATCAAAAATTAGCGTACGAATGCGATCCGTTTATAAACAGATTAACACGACACGACTCATATTACTCGTTTACTAAACAAGTCATTTTCGTATTAGTAGGTTTAACTCGAACACAACCTGACCCGTTAATTAAACGAGTCAATATATCCAACCTGAATATGATTCATTAATTAAACAAGTCAATATATCCAACTCGAATACGAAACAAGTACGATTAAATTAAACTCAAACTCGTTCATTTTGTATGCATTTCAAGTTATGTTATTGTGCGGTGTCACGAATTGCAACCCAAGAAAAGAGATAAGTACAAAATTCATGACTTAAAAACAATAAGTGAAAAAAATTAAGACTTTCTTTATAACTAATTGATATTTAAACAAGCCGAAAAAAATTCTATTTCTTGGTTCCCTTCCATCCGTATTTTGTTAGTAAACGTGCCTAAAACTTTACAAAGTATAAAGATTAAAAAAGTTTCCACCTTAACAAAACTGAAATGGTAAGTAATTAAATAAAATTCCCGATGTTACACGTGCATAACTTTCTCTATCCTTAAAGGCAATGGACTACTGAAAATGGTCCAAAAAAAAGTAGAAAATTCCAACTAAACCAACTTGCGCCGGAAACGTGAAGAAAATGCTAATAATACAATCATCAAATTAATTATTGAAATAAAATAATACAATTATTAGAGAGATAGTAGAGGAGTCCAAGAAGGACCAAGTCTGATATGTTACCCGGTTGAGTCAAAAGCAAACGCGTTCAGAAACCTATGCTTACCCCACTATACTCCATCCACTTACATTGAACCCTGCTTTCTCTTTCTCTGATTCTTTCCAAGCAACATCCTCTTACCCTTTACTCACCTCTCCTCGTCTTCCATTTATATATATATATATATATATATATGTATGTTCTCTACACACCACACTACAGAGCAACAAATCCTAAGAGAGAAGAACATTGAATATCGCTACGCACTCTTCACTTTCTCTCGTCTATTCTCTAGCAGTGACCAATCCAATCAGATTTTTTTTATTTTTTTATTTTTTAATAACAAGATGTTTAAAGAAGACCCGAGTACCACTAATCCCAAACCGATCGTAATTCGTGAGGTTTGGGCGGAGAATCTGAACTCCGAATTCGAGTTGATTGGCGACTTAATCGATCAATATCANTTTTCCGGCCGCCGGTGGATCCCTCCAGGCCGTACTACGGGAGTAAAGTCCGACCATCCGATCACTACAGAGTCCTGAAATCGAACGTCGACGAGCTCAATCTCATCCAGGTCGGCCTCACGCTGACCGACGCCGACGGAAACCTGCCGGACCTCGGCGGAGAGAGTAGGTTCATATGGGAGTTCAATTTTAGCGACTTTGACGTGGCGCGTGACAATCACGCTCCGGACTCGATCGAGTTGCTCCGGCGGCAGGGGATCAACTTCGACCGGAACCGATCGGACGGGATCGACTCGGCTCGGTTCGCCGAACTTATGATGTCGTCTGGTCTAATCTGCAACGACACCGTTAGCTGGGTCACGTTTCATAGCGCCTATGATTTCGGTTACCTGGTGAAGATTCTCACGCGCCGAAGCTTGCCCGGCGCGTTGGATGAGTTCCTCAAGATCGTAAAGGTATTTTTTGGTGACAGGGTGTACGACTTGAAGCACATGATACGGTTCTGTAGTAGCTTGTATGGAGGGTTGGACCGGGTGGCCAAAACGCTCGAAGTGAACCGGGCGGTCGGGAAGTGCCATCAGGCCGGTTCGGATAGCTTGCTGACGTGGCACGCGTTTCAGAAGATGAGGGATGTGTTTTTTGTCAAGGATGGGGCCGCCGAGAAGCACGCGGGTGTGTTGTATGGCTTGGAGGTTTTCTGACATTGTGATCAGTTAGACTAAATTAAAGAAACTCATTATTTGTTTATTCAATTATAAAATTGAACAGGATTATGTAAATTGAGTAATCTAATATTAGTGAATTATTAATGAATGCCCCGGGGTTGAATTCTACTAATTATACGCATTCCTTCGTTGACCGAAGCACGGACCAAACGAGTATGAATTGCAAGATGAACATAGACAATTTCGAACAAATACTATTAAAATAAGAGATTACAAATGAACAAGACAATTTCTGGTAAAAGAAAAAAATAATGACATGGACATACAAAATTCACACAGAAAAGGCAAGTGGCATGTTATTAACCACTTACGATTTTTTTATTTTTTGAAAGAAAGTGGAAAGTTATAAGGGGGAGAGAGGCATATCGGCAACCCGTATTTTATTCCAGATTCCTCATGTATGGATCGTCCAATAGAACTGCTATCGTAGTAAAGGCCACTCGAATTCATGACCCTAGGTTTTTAACCACCGCTGTCTCATTTTCAAAATGAGGCCATATTATTAGATGATTGGTTTGAAAAAAAGTACCTAAAAATCAACCAATGAACTCAAAAAATATAATTAAATGACCCAGTTAGATAATCAATAAACATATATACCAAAAGTGACCTCATGAAAACCGTTTTATTCTATAATTTAATGTCCATTAGTTAGTTAGGAGATTTTACACTTTTTTTTTTAACGTTTACGAGTTTATGGAATTTCAAAAAATGTATTTTACAATCATTAACGAGAAATCACCCTAATTAAGTAGTACATTTTACTTTTGTCTCTTGGTATATCTATTTATAGACTTAGTATATTTTCATATTTATCAGTCCTTACACTATTAACTATTAAACTCATTAAAACTTGCAATATCATGTAAATTAATGGTTATTTCTTAGTTAAGAGATTTTTAAACTATTTTTTAACTTTTATAGAGTTCCACAAAATGAACTTTATGGCCATTAACAGAAAATTATCCTTAAGTAGTATATTTTATATTTTCGCTTGATATATCAATTTATGTAGGTGGTCTATCTTCATACATTATAACTATTACCCTCATTAAAACCCACAATTTGCTACAAAATTATTGTCAATTTGTTACTTAAGAAGTTTTTAAACTACTTCTTAATGTTTATGAGTCCATGAAATTTCAAAAGATGAATTATATAGTTTCTAACGGGTAATCATGCTTAAGTAGTACATTTATTTTTTCTCTTAATATATCAATTTATGTGCTTGCTATAATTTCATATATAGTAATTCAAATATTAGAATGCATTATTTTTCATAATTATATATACTAAGCTTATAAATGGATCTAATAAAACTAAAATGACACCTACTAAACTTAAAGACTAAACAGACCAATTTTATTTCTTTTTCATGAAAACCTAATCAGATATAATAATTTCATAAAAAGATGTACCACTGCTGAAAAGAAGTCTTCTAAAAACTAAGATCACAATGCAGTATATTTGAAAATATACCAAGTTAAAAACTTGATATACCAAGAGAAAAAAATAAATGTATTACTAATGCTAATTTACCATTCATAGCCATAAAGGATAATAAAAACAAAAGGCTAAAAGTGAAAGTAAATCCTCCTAACTAACAACCCGACATTTGTCTATTAAAAAAGTCATTAAAATATAAGTATGTAAACATGGTTATTTACCAAAACCAAATTAAAAAATAAACATACACAAAAATTCTCAAAACAAAAAAAAAGAAAAACAATTATGCCACATCATTGTGTATGACTTTTGTGTGAAAATTTTGTGTGTCTCTACCATTACACAATAGAAAACAAATAAATTTGAAGCAATATACATATATATATGGGTACCAATCCAATAAGTTTTTTATTTTTCTTATTTTTATCGTATACATCTTTTCAAGAAGAAAGGTCAAGAGAAAAAATTATTAAGTAATGTGTATTTATTGTCAGGCTTTTTAATACAAAACTCCCTAAACTTGGAATAATATAGTAAGATTAATCCTGAACTCAATGTTTTAGAGCGAAACTCTCTGATGTTCCTTAATATTAGTTCTATTAGAAAAGAATGGTGTTTCTGCTTATTTTTTTAATAGTTAAGTCCTCATTCTTTTATTTATGACTTTTAGGTCCTCATGCTTATATTTTTCTTTAATTCCTTTTAATCTTTTTTGTCTAAAATTACCGTGAATTAGAACTTGCCTAAAATATGCTCATCTCAGGGGTAAAATTAGAAACAAAGAAAAATTATTATTTAAAAAAATAAAAAGAGTTGGGTTAATATTTTCGTTCAAGACAAAGAGAAGAAATAAGAAAAATTTATATAGTTCTAATATAGATCTACTTTAGTCTAAGTATTCATATATCTAGAAGATAAGTATGTGAATACTTAGACTAAAGTAGACATATATTAGAATCATATAAAATTTTGACAATATATGTCTCATAAAATTAGTACAACAAAATATAAAATTAGTAATATATGTCTGTTGGGCTATTTCTAACACACAAACACTACAAATATACGAGTTACAATAAGTAATATAGATGATAAGTGAGTATCGAATCCCACGAGGAGTAAATAAATTACAAATGCTAAGTACTAGCCAAAATTAGTTGGTGATTTATCCAAACAATAATAAATAGATGTTGTGAACAAAAACTATAATGCAAATTCAATATAAATGAAAATAATAGAAATTAACACTAAACAATCAATAATAGTTTTACAACAATGATATAAAACATAAGGATGCAATCTCTCTTCTAATTCTTTCAATTAATAATTTTTTTCACTATTTAATAATCCATTTAGAATTAACAACCGGGAACTCAATAGTATTCAGAAATTCCTTTCCAAGATATAGGTAAAAATGCTTAAACAAGATAGTATGTTAATCCTAATATAAATTGATTAAACTCATTAAGCTTAGTAATTCTCATATAACGTTGCATAGGATAGGAATATAGGTTATATAGGTATAATCCTATCCTATGCAAACTCATCCTATACTAGATATTCCTATACTATTCAACCTACATCTAACCCTAAACTCCCCTTCCCAAGTTCATATAGGTTTCTTAGAGCAATTAGTTTAATGGCCAAATAAACAAAAGTATTAAGTACAAAGTAGAATAATTAACTCATCAATAGATATCAAAATGAAAAAATTGAATTACATTAGAGTTTGATTACATCTCTAGAGGAAGAGTTTAGTTTATAGTTATGCAAAGGAAAATACAATAGTAATGATAGAGCTGATACACGTCCATAGTAGAAAAATAAAGAGTGAAACTAAGGAAAAGAAAGAAAACTTTGTGAAGCTTTGTAATATTCTCGTATCCTGTTGATTCTTCTTCCTCATTGTTCTTTCTCCTTCAAAAATACAATCAAACTCTGGCTGCTAGGGTTTTTTCCCCGTCTCTCTTTTCAGCTAAGTTCAGAAAAGATTAAATACTAGAGACAGTCCAGGTACGATCCAAGAATTCTGCAATATATTTTATATTTTGTGGCACTGCGGCGCCAAGAGGGTCGAAGTGGCGGCCCTGTAGTGTCGACGATGGCACTGTGATACCATAAAGCCTAGGACCTGGCACCACAACATTAATGCCACGACGCCGTGTGATACTGCGATGCCACATCCTGGCATTGCAACACTAGGTTGCTAGAAATCCTAGCACTGCAGCTAGCACCAATTTTTTGCCCAGTTCATTCCTTTCTGATGGCGCTGCTTCACACTATTGAGGCATTGTTCGCCTGTCTATACTTGCAATTGATTCAAATTACCTTAGTTTTACCTCGATTTCTCTTGCAAAGTTGGTATTCTCAAGTTAATGATTCCTCACCTGAAATATACTCCAAAAAATAATAAATTCGGATAAAAAGAGCTCAAAGAAGAGCAATTCTTAAGCTTAAAAATATGATAAAGTTAAGTGTAGAATCCACTTAACAATGTCCCATAAAATTAGCAATATATTTATATACTTTCCTTCTAGATATATCAATATTTGGACCAAAGTAGATTTATATTAGAACTTTATAAAAGTTTTCAATTTCTTATATTCGTCTTGAACAAAAAAGATAACCCAACTCTTCTTTTTTCTTTTTTAAAATAATAATTTTCTTTTATTTCTAATTGTACCCCTATTGAGATGAGTATGTTTTGAGCAAATGCTAATTAGCAGCAGTATTGGACAGAAAAAAAAAAAAAAGAAATTAATGTGAAACAAAAATTAAAATATAAAAATGAGTACTTAAAATCCACAAATAAAATAATGAGGACTTAAACTAAAAAAAAATACATTTCTTTTCTAACAAAGTAATGATAGGGACCTCAAGGAGTTTTAATTTAAAAAATTGAGTTTAAGATTAATTTTATTAATTTATTTCGAGTTCCAAGGATTTTTGTATTAAAAAACCTTATTGTTATTATTTATTTCTAACTATTCAAATCATAGTAATTATTATATAATGATCTACCATTATCTAACGGTTAAAAAAAATTATCTATATATAATTAAAACTTATACCTAAGATTATGGCCATATATATATATTAACAAGTTTCTTGATTTCCCTTATTATCGGGTCGTTTCACCGTAACGGGCTTCCCAATTAGGATGGAGCTTCTGATCTTAAGGCTTTGAGCGAAAGAGCTGAATTTTAGGCCATCTATATTAAATAACTGTTTTTCGAATATTATAGCAAAATGCTCGAAATATCAATTGAATTATGCAATATATATAAAAATTGATATAGTAATTTACTTAGGATGAAGACTAATAAATTGGTGTTCACCTACGAAATCTTCAATCTTATATACTCGTATTCTTAAGATAACAAATATTTTATTAATATTGATGATTCTACTTGAATGTGTAATAAGAGGACTAAACTCGAAAATCTAACTCAAGTTAATCATATTTTCAAACATACTCATATAACTAAGCTTAAAAAGAAACAATAGTAATACAACACTATTTCTAACTAGGAACCAGGAGATATATATATATATATTTATTTATTCTTGTATTTGAATATTTATTACATTCTATATATTTCATCTTTGCATTAGCTTAAGTTTTTAAAAGAACTTCGCAAACTTTATTACGTTTAAATTGGCAAAATATTCTTAGAAGTTTGAAAAAAGATACATGCTTCTCAAATAGCTTAGAAATATTTCTAAATCCTCAAAAATATATTTATCTTCTTTTAAAAAAAAGGCCCAATGTTTAGATGAGTTTAAAAATATGTAATATTCACTAAATTTTTATTATTATCTATCACTATGAACAAGTGCAAAAAGTTTAGTTGCTTTATAAGATTTTGATTTAAAAACAACCCTTTGATATTTAGCAAGTTCACAAACTTCACACTAAAAAATATTTTTATTTTTAAACAAATAGAAAAATAAATATTTTAAGTACTAGAAACTTGGATGCCCTAACCTAAAATGCCATTGCATAATCTGGTCATCATTCAAAAAATATGACAATTCCTAGCTAACAAACAGTATGAACTTATTTTTTCTCGTCGGCGTCCTTGTCAAAGTGGTATAGCCCTCCGTACTCACTAGGACTACCAATATTCTTCCTAGAGTTCTAGTCCTGAAACGACTAAGTTCCTTCACAAAGATATATAAAACTTAAGTTTTAAATCACCAAACATAACCAAGTCACCATATAATTTACAAACTTATAAAGAATAGTTTGAAAAATTAACTAATTTATCATATACTTTCTCTTTAAAAGTTTAGGAAAATATTATCACGAACTATGAACCTCTATCCTATAAGTTTTGAATTTTGAGTTTTTACATATACATATCAAGTTTTATGACTCTAACAATATTTTAATAACTTAAGTCCCATTACTTTGTATCAAACATTATCAAAAATTGCGTTTACTCTATAAATATTTTCTTAGACATTTTATCAAATACATAGTATACATAAGCTTCAATTGACCAATTCAAATGGAAAATGTATATAAAACCAAATCTTCAAATTACCAAGCCTAATCAAAGTACAATATAGTTTACAATTCTCAAAGGATTAAAAGAAAAATTACCAAATTTCACAAAAACTAGCTCCTAAATTAAGGTAGATAATCAAGGTAGCTCCCGGATTAAACTAGTTTCAAAATATTTTAAGGTAGAAAATTCTACACATTGAGCAAAAATACAAATTTTAAAACGTATACAACCAATAAGAATTGAAATCATACACAAATAAACTAAAAATAAGAAAGTTTATATACAAAAAACCGTACCCATGTGAATAGAGGAACCCAACCGAATCTAATTCCTTCAAATCTCCACAAACCAAGCTAAATGCGAAAATCAGCCAAAAAATTGAAATTAGATAGTGGAAATAGTTAAAATGGAGTAGAGAGGAGAAGAGAGAGCCGCTAAAAGTGAACTAGGACTTGTTCACTGGGGGCTCGGTTTCAAGGCCTAAAAGACAAGAGAATAGACGACAGGTTCTTCACACCCATCGTCCATTCTAACCAAAATTTTGAATAAAATGCATGTTTCACTTAAGGAGCAAGGAGACATATTTTCAAAAAGTTTTTTTTTAAAAAAAAAAAAAAGAAAAAACAAAGAATAAATGATGGGTATTATCAAAAACCGTCATCTATAGACAACAATTTTTTTTTTAAAAAAAAACATACAGTTTCAAGTGCACTTTTAACTTGAAATAATTTTGCAAAAATTTTAAAAAAAAGAAGAGGAGAATAGACGATGGTTTTCTCCAATATCTATCACCTAGAGTACTTTAGTACTCCGAAATGTCATCTGTGTTTTTTTATACGACATTTTTCTTCAAAAATGTCATCTTTACTCCTCCCATCCTTGTCTTTTAAAGGAAAATTTGAAGTAATATTAGTTCCCTCTTCTACCTCACATAATAGACAAGCTTATTAGTTGAAAGCAATAAGCCCATCAGGATTTACTATTTACTCTCGTATAAAAGGAAAATATTTTTCCTGAGTTGAGTCACCACAAATAATAGCCTGTTATATAGAATACAAATTTTGTGTATGACACACAAATTTAGAGAGTGAGACAGAGGGAATTTCAACTATAATAAGAGGAAGAAGAAAGAACCAAATTTTGTGTATGACACACAAATTTAGAGAGTGAGACAGAGGGAATTTCAACTATAATAAGAGGAAGAAGAAAGTTCATTTTCTGCTCATTCATCTTGTTCATCTCTCGTTGGGATTCGAAGAAGGTGCCCACACATTGGATTTACTTGGAGACTCTAGATAATATAAGCAAGGACCTGATAGTTATGGAGTTTGTTATCTTGAAGATGGATTTTGAAGAGCTCAAGAATGGAAAGCAGTTCCAAATGAATTGATGTATATTAGCATCTCGATCCTTGTATGTATATTGGTTATGAAAATATGTTTCATGTAAAAGTTTTTAATATCCATTCCATTGGGTATATGTTTGATGCAATTCCAACACCTGTTAAACAAAGCATTGACGCTTTTGCATCGTAAATGATCTTACCCTTTCATTATGATTACAAAAAAACGGTTAATTATCTTTTTCCTTTTTTTTTTTCATTTTCATTTTTGTACTTCAAAACAAAGACCAAATTACGGGATAATTGAAATAGAAGAGTAATGTCTTTTCATGCAAAATGAACGCACAAAAAATAAAAATGTAAAAGTGGTGTTTTTAGTATTATGAGAAAACTGTTGGAAAGTAAAACAAACTTTATTACTCACTCAAATACTTTTACAAGAGAAAATTCTCAACTTTACTCTTCAATCTCATTAACTCACTAAAAGCTATGCTTCTTTCTCTCTTCTCTTCACTCTTAGAAGTTTTACTTCTTACTTGATGCTTAGAACTCAAATGAGAAGGAGTATTTATACTATATAAGAAACAATAAGAACCACACAAATAAACAATTACAAAAATTCTTAAGCCACACATATTTTCTTCTACACACTTCTAATAATAATCTAAGTAATCAAATAATTCACGTGTAAAAAACTAATATCTAGCTAACACTAGAAGATTCTAGGTGAAAGGCTTCTTTAATTTGGATTTGGAATTTTTCTTTTGTAAGTTTTGTACTTGGGTTAAATCCAACTTATTGGACCTCATATTGATGGGCTTAAAACACTTCTTATAGGCCTAAATAAGTTTATTTTCAGCACCCCCCCTTAAACTTGTTTTATAATACCAAGTAAGTTTCTTAATCTTGTGAAGTCTTCAAACTTGAGTAGCTTGGTGAAAATATCGGCGATCTGATCATGTGATCTCACATACTCCAATTATACTTCTTTGTTTGCAACACATTCTCTTATGTAATAATAATGAGTGTCGATATGCTTACTTCGGTCATGAAAGACTGGATTTTTAGCCAGAGCTATTGCTGACTTATTGTCGATACAAATCTCCGTTGACTCCTTTTGAGGCATGTTTAACTCTTTTAACAACCTTCTTAGCCAGATTGCATGACTAACACATGACATAGCAGTTATATACTCAGCTTCGCATGTTAAAAGGGTGACAATCGATTGTTTCTTAGATACCCTGGTGAAGGCAGTTTCTTCCATGAAAAACACAAAATTAGTTGTGCTTTTTCGTTCATCAATATCTCCGGCCTAATCACTATCACTGTAACCAATGAGTTTGAAATCATTAGAAACTGAATAGAAATCATTAGAAACTGAATAGAACAAGCCAAGATTGATCGTACCTTTTAGGTAAAGGAGAATTCTCTTTGCAGCTTTGAAGTGAGTAGTTGTTCGAGTTTCTATGTAACGACTCACTAGTCCAGTTGTATAGAGAATACCAGGCCTTGTATATGTCAAGTACCGAAGGCATCCAACAAGGCTCTTAAAGAGTGTTGGATCCACCTTTTCTGCTTCATTGTCTTTGAATAAATTTATTCCACATTCTACTGGTGTATTTATCGGCTTGCAATCATCCATATTAAACTTCTTCAGGATCTCCTTTGTATAGCTTTCTTGACCTTCTTCCTTTTGTTTGACTTCTATGCCGAGGTAGTATGTCATAAGTCTGATGTTTGTCATTTCAAACTCATCTGTCATTATTCTCTTGAATTCGTCAAACTTCTTTGGATTACTTCTAGTGAATATGAGATCATCCACGTACAAGCATACGACAGAATATCTCCATCTTTAGTTTTAACATAGGGAGCATGTTCATAAGGGCACTTAATGAATCCATTCTCTTGGAAATATTTGTCAATTCGGCTGTTCCATGCTCTTGGTGCTTGCTTTAGACTGTAAAGAGCCTTCTTCAGCTTCAAAATCTTATCTTTATGCCTTTTCATCTCATAACCCAATGTTGTTCGATATAGACTTCTTCTTCAAGAACTCCATTCAGAAATACAGCTTTACATCCATCTGATGAATCTTCCATTTGTTCTGAGAAGCAAGAGAAATAATTAGTCTTATAGTTTCTAATCGTGCCACAGGAGCAAATATGTCGTCGTAGTCAATGCCGACTCTTTGACTATAGCCTCTCCGTTGGCATTCTTCTTCACCTTGTATACCCATTTTACACTGATAGCTTTATGACCTTTAGGAAGAGTGGATAGTTCTCAAGTGTCATTCTTTTCTATGGCTTTGACTTCTTCATCCATCGCATTCCTCTATTTTTCATCTTGTACAGCCTCTTGGAAATTCACCGGTTTACAATCAGCAAATAGGCAAAATAAAGTGAGATTTTCGAGTCTATCGGTCACCTCATATAGATCTTCAAGACTTCTTGTACGTTCTTCATGCCTCTCAGTTAAGAAAGATGGAGGTGAATCTTCATGAGTGGATGATGTTGGTGAGGAAGTAGAGTAATAGCCTCCTGATAGACTTCTCTTGCTTGCTCTACTAGTATTTCCATATCTTCAAATTGTGGAAAAAAATTGTAGTCATTTGTTTGAAAACCAAAGTCTCATTCACTTTCTTCATCGAATATTACATCTCGGCTGATGATTACTTTTCCATTGTTAGGATTATATAACTTATATCCTTTAGAGTTGGTGTCGTAGCCGATGAAAATGAGCTTCTTACTTTTATCATCAAGTTTAGTTCTATGTTCATTTGGCACATGCACATGGGCTATGCTTCCAAAGACTCTTAAGTGGGAGATCCTAGGCTTCCTTCTGCTCTATACTTCTTATGGTGTCTTTCCCCACACACTTCTTGTTGGAGATCGATTGGACAAGAAAACTGTACATGCAACAGTTTTTGCCCAGAACTCTTTGGGTAATCTGTTGAGGATGGTCCAATTCTTCCTTTCTACCACACCATTCTATTGAGGGGATCTTGGAACAGTTAAAGCTCGTCGAATTCCATTTGTTTTGCAGAATTCTCGGAACTCTTTTGAAGTGAATTCTCTTCCTCTATCAGATCTCATGGCTTTAATCTGAAGATCGTTTTCCTTCTCTACAGTAGCCTTAAACTTCTTGAAAGCTTCAAAGGCTTCTGATTTTTGCTTCAAAAAATAAACCCGTCTTTCTTGAGAAATTATCAATAAAGAGCAAGAAGTAATTGCTCTTACCGAAAGAACTTGGTTTGATAGGTCCGTATACATCTATATGAACGAGCTCTAATGGCTTCTGGGCTCTTGAATTCGACTCTTTTGGAAAGCTTTTCCTGAATAGCTTCCCGAATAAGCATCCTTCACAAAGCTGTTCAGGATGATTGATGCATGGCAAGCCTCTCACTATTTCTTTCTTAGATAGTAGCTCTAATCCTCCAAAGTTGAGATGCCCAAATCTCAAATGCCATAGCCATGATGAATCCTTGTAACATGCTTTCAAACATTTTGCCATTTTATTTTGAATGTTCAATAAGAACATTCTATTTCTTGACATAGGCACCTTGGCAATCAAGTTCATGTTGTTATCTCTTATAGAAAGACCATAATCTTTCAAGTGAATATCATAGCCTTTCTCTAAGAGTTGTCCCAAACTCAAGATATTTATTTTCATTGTGGGTACATAATAAACGTTTAAAATAAATTGATGCCCCCTATTTTTCAAGCGGATAAGAATTTTACCTTTTCCTTTTACTGCTACTTTTGAATCATCACCAAAAGAAACACTCCTACTGATTAATTCATCAAGCTCTATGAACATTGATCAATGCCCACACATATGATTGCTAGCACCGGTATCAAGATACTATGTGTTGTCTTGTCTTCCATTGTTGTTATATACTAGTAGCACGGTGCCATTTTTTTCCCTTTTCTCTTCAACATAATTGACTTTCTCTTCAATTATGCTATTGGGTACTCTATACTCTCTAGCATAATGACTAAACTTGTGACAATTGAAATATTCAACTTGAGACTTCTTAGGCCTTGAGTTCATTCGATCTCTACCATGACCTCTTGTAGAGCTTTCTCCTCTTTTAAAATTGTTGATATGATAATTGTGGTTGTTGGAATTCCAACCTCATCTATGACCTCGACTTGTACCACGTCCTTGTCCTCAGACTTGTCCTCTACCACGACCACGTTGACTTCTTTCTCTACATTGGCTATCTTCTTTCTCTGTAAGTTGTGTCTTGAGAAGCTGCTCCGTAAAATTTGGCTTCTTCTTTTTCTTTTCCTTGTGAGCTTGTAAAGAACCCAAGAGTTGTTCTATCATCATAGCTCCTAAATCTTTAGTCTCTTCAATGACAGTAATAATATTCTTGAACTTTGGTTCTAATGATCGAAAAATCTTTTCCAATGTCGTAACATTTTCAAGTTTCTAACCATTTCGCTTCATTCGATTCGAAATGGTTAAAACTCTAGAAAAGTAGTCAGAAACTGACTCAGTCTCTGTCATGTGTAATAAATCAAACTCTCCTCTTAAAGTTTGAAGGCAGACCTTTTTGACCTTTTCTTCTCCCTTGTATGAAATTTGAATTTTCTCTCATGCTTCCTTAGCAGAGGTTGCACTTGAGATTTTCTCAAACCCGTCGTCATCTAAGGCTTGGTAGATGAGGAAGAGAGCTTTTTTGCCTCTCATTCTTGAATCTTTATACTATCCTTCTGTGTTGAAGATAATGTTGTCTCATCTCTTGGCTCTTCGTAGCCTTTCTCTACTACTTTCCAAATATCATGTGCTATAAGGAGGACTTTCATTTTGATAGCCCAATTATCAAAGTTGTTACCTTGAAGTGGTAGAACTTGAAAAGATGCTAAATAGCCGGTAGCCATAACTCTTAATAGAGTAAAATTTTAGAAATTTCGACTGCACAGATTGATCCAGAACGCCAAAAAACCTTAAGATTGACTTGTATATCGACTTGGTCAATGTCAATGGTCAAAGTCAACACTCAATTAATGGTCAATAGTCAATGCTGGTCAATAGTCGGGTCAACGGCTCCGACGGCGTAGTCGATGGCGCGATCCAACGGCTCTGACGGCTTCGTCAACGACTCTAACAGCTCGGTCAACGGCTATGACGACTTGGTTAAACAGCTCTGACTCACCTGAACTCGGTGAGTTGACTCAGTTATGACAACAAACTTCCAACAGCTCGTTTAGAGTCATTCGGACTCCAATTAGGCTGATTTTTGCGACAATGTTTTTGTCTCGTCGAGCTCTTCGATTTGATATGTAATAGTAGTATGTTTGGAGCAAATAGGGGATACTCTCAATCTTAAGAATTCTGTTCTGATGTGGAAGATCAGTCAAAACTGCAACCATAGAGCATACTTAGAATTTCATGAGAACTCACAACCTCTCTCTGATACCACTTTGTTGGAAAGTAAAATAAACTTTATTACTCACTCAAATACTTTTACAAGAGAAAATTCTCAACTTTACTCTTCAAGCTCACTTACTCACTAGAAGTTATACTTCTTTTTCTCTTCTCTTCACTCTTAGAAGTTTTGCTTCTTACTTGATGCTTAGAACTCAAATGAGAAGGGGTATTTATACTACATGAGAAATAATGAGAACCACACAAATAAATAATTACAAAAATCTTTAAGCCACATATATTTTCTTCTACATACTTCTAATAATAATCTAAGTAATCAAATAATTTACATGCAAAAAGCTAATATCTAGCTAACACTAGAAGATTTTAGGTGGAAGGTTTCTTTAATTTAGACTTAGACTTTTTCTTTTATGAGCTTTACACTTGGGTTAAATCCAATTTATTGGGCCTCATGTTGATAGGCTTAAAACACTTTTTATGGGCTTAAACAAGTTTATTTTCAACAAAATCTAGTGGCATTGAAGAGTCCAGATTTATCTAGAGGGTAACAATCATCACTCAATTTAATAATCCATGCTTCTAAAAGAGATTTTTGACTCTGACATAAGGTGACGTAAGAAGTGCAAGGTCAAAATCACTGCCAAGTAATCTATGGCTTGCCAAAACATGAACTCTATAGAGGCTAGATAATGTATTATTATTCTCTTAGTAGTTCAATAAAGCTTCTCTAACTTTTAACCATCCACTTAACAAACCATCACTTTAGAATTGTCTCTACTTTTTGTTTTATCCAAGGAAAGAATAGCTTACTCAAGGACTTTCTTCTCCTTTAACTTGCATTCCTTGTTTTTTTGCTAATTTCTTCTCAAGTTTTAGCTCTTGAGTTAGTTAATTAGACTATTCAAACACTTACATATTTCTTCTAAGATTGTACAATAGTGTACATTCGTGTAATTATGTACACGTGCACACTAAACTAGTTTTTCTAAATTCAAGTTAAGGTAATCGTGAATATTGTTTTTATTATTTTAGAGTTTGTACAAACAGGAAATGTCAAAGAGGCTAAATGTGGTCATTGATTTTATGGCAACGGGCACAGACACCGTAATATATCTGGAGATAACCACGTAGGATCTAGCACATCTAGTCACGGCAATATAGAAAACAGAATACATAGTAGTGTCCACATAGGATCTGGCATGCTTGGTCATGATCTTATAGCTATGAGATGATATGTTAAGTTGTGGCATGCCTATACGTGGTCTTGCAGAATCTGACGTGCTTGGTCTTGGCCTTACAAGAAATGAAATCTTAAGTCTGGCATGCCTTGAAGTATCTAACATGCCAAGGCATGTAGGATTCGAAATTGCTTGGACATGTCCTTTCAGGCATTGGTATATTGTGTCGTGTCATGTCAGATTATGGCATTTTTTAGCATGCTTTGCCTTGTTGTTGTCTATGTGATTATGGTTTTTTGGGCTATGGTACTTGTGTGCAGTTGAAGGCAATTAACAGTTAAATTTATCAAATGGGTCACTTCTTTGCATACGACTATACCATTATTATCCACAAAAAGGGTCATTATGTCACTAAAGTCGTAATGATTTGAGTAGTTTTGCAAATTCTCGGCCAATTCAAGCACTATTTTTTCAATCTTTCTTTATGTATAATATCTTTTAACTGCATGCTACTCTTTTTTATTTATCGTGATTTGACACAGCGTGTTAAATGAGATTCAATTTCTCTTCCATTTTGTATCTATATATAGTAGATCATATATATTGAATGGGTTGGGAAAATCAACCATTACCCTTAATAAAAGGTGAAAACTAGCCTAAAAAAAATTATTGGAAATAAAGAATGAGTTGATCCTAAACATACATAAAACAAAGATTATATCAAAAGGCACAAGTTCAGTCAAAAGCAAAGATTACCTAATCGTTGCTATATCTCTATTTATAGGTATAATGACACAAAAATACCACAATTTTAATTTTTCAATCAAAATCAACCTAAATTTTGAATTCTTCAAAATAATACCTGACATTTAAGATCTTTGCAAATTTGTACAATAGGAAGCTAAATTAACTTATTTTAATGGTAAAAAGATATAGTACACGCCTCATTAACTTATTTTACCTTGTATTTCAATTCTGACATGAAAAGAAGATATTTTCCTTTTCTTTTTCTTTTCTTTTTTCTTTGCATGTTTCTTTCTATTTTGCAATGAAAGGTTAAATAAAATTATAAACATATTCTGATAATATATCATATAACAATAAATTAGTAAAGGGATAGTTGTGTCTTTTAACTTGCTTAGGACATAAATTTTCAGGGATATTAGATGAAGGAAAATTATTTTGCATATTCTAAAAGTTAAGTTAGTTTTTGTAGAAAACTAAATGTCAAGGTATTTTTAATGTCATTATTACTTGTGGCCTTAAATTTAAGACAAAATGCCAAAAACATCTATTTGTCTCCTCTATTGTTCTTTCACCACAAAGACCACATATTTATGTCAAAACACGTATTGAAAGATCCGAAAGAAGACTTACTTGGAAATTGAATTGGTTTTGATAAATTATATAAATAAAAAAGAGGAAAAATAGAGTATGTGTCATTTTTTATACTTTGTCTCAATAAATATCTATTTTTCTCAAATCTATTTTTCTCTTTTGAAGCTAAATGGCTAAATATATGTATTTTATAACTAATATATTTATTTATTTAGCAATTTTAGTTTATGTATAATTTTTACACTTAGTATATTATTTTTTATATTTAGTATAAATACTAATATACCAATCATTTTACTACAATATTAAAAAAATAAACAGTTACTTAAAATATGTGAAATTTTCGGCTAGTTTACTATAAGATCTTAATGTGTAATTACATATTAATCAGTGACAAACTAACCAAAACTAGTTATATCTAAGAATAATGAATCCAATATTGTTATGTAAGATTTTTTATTTGCTTCGTCATAACCAAACTTTTTTTGTTTAATTCAGTGTACTATATTATTGATTGGTCTACTTGGGAGGCCGAGGAATCAAGATGGAGATCTCATTCATCAACATAGCAAACATAAATATCTTACAAACTAATTACATAGACATTTAAATAGCTAAAAATTGTCTTGGAATCGAGCACGTAGAAACGCAATAACCTAAATAATAGCAAAAACCAATTACCGTATAGACAAGAAAAAGCACATAGAATATTTCACAATTATGTTCAAGGAGGAGCAAGACACCCCCTGTAACGATCAAAAATCAAAGATCATGACTTTTAGTAAACTAAGTGAAAATAGTGATAAACAGAAATTTTCAAAATTTTCAGAAAAAGTCGAGTACTTAGAATTTAAGTTTTAGTCCTAAAGAGTAAGTAAATTTTAATATTGAACCAACTCAAGAAATTATAATATTATATATTAGTTTTAAATTTCCAAGGCATTTTTAATTTTAAATTTAGAGAAATGATAAATAATAAAATTTAGAAACTTTTTATCTAAATCATTAAGTTTAATGAAAGTGTTCAATTTAAAACCATAGGCCCATAGTTAAAATAATTTTCATAAAATCATTTCTATATCTAAGTACTCGATTAAATATCGAAATCATCCTCATACATCAACTCAGTAAATATACTACTAATGGCTAAGTAAATTTGACTTAGAAGAGGAGAAAATGATACAGAGTACGAACCAATTAATGAAGAGAACTGGACCTGCAAGTATATGTCAAATATGCTGCCAAGCCACACGAATATCTATCACAGAATAATTTGACACCTGAAAGGAGGAGGAAGTAGGGGGTGAGCACGTGAATGCTTAGTAGAAAACTCAATTACCATTTTCGGAAAAACCTTTTTAGTAATTCTCAATACAACTGCATAGTTAGTAGTTCTGGAAAGCATTTTAATAAATATAGAGCATTCGAAACATATATAGGAAATCTTTACAGAAAATCATGCTCAAACCAAAACCAGATATATATATCCAGGTTAAAATAGATAGAAAACCATAATAAAACAAGCATAGTGCACATCACATAAATCAACACATCACATGAGTTCTCATCCTCTAATCACAACTAGAGCAACTTATACTATATGTATTGAATGCTCTCTGCCTGACCTCTATCTCTGAAAACCGAAGGAACACCCATGTGTCAACTCTTACTGAACCAGAAGGGCACTGAATGCCTACGCCTACTGAATAGAGATAATTAGAAATCAAACCCCGTACGGGTTTATGGGCTCTCACCGAAGGCGGGTGTACTAGTCTGCCTACTACAACACCGTGATGCCTAAGACGACTCTCATGCATGATCGTATGAAATATGCAATATATATAGAATCTCAAACAACCATGTAGTGGTTTAACATTCTAGACATGCTATAATTTTTAATTAAAATCCATTTTGTACTTTAAAATCCAAAAGTACAGTTTCTATAGTTTTACCAAATTCTAAATATAAAACTTGTATAAAATCATATTTAAAAATCTCTAGAGCAGTCTACAATGTTTTACAAATTCATAATTCATTAAAATAACTATTCAAATAATTCAATTTAATAAAATCACGAAATTTCATTTTCAGAATAAATTCCAATTTTAATGTAAATAATAGAAAACAAGGAAATTGAATCCCCTACCTCGAATTAGTGATTATGCTGAGCTAACGACGCTAGATATATCCTCAATTGATTACCAGGTTGTTTGGACAGTTGTTTTCGAGTCTCGTTACGTTCACTTGAAAAGTTGACTTTTCAAACGAAATCTCGGATTGAGAAACAAAGGTCATCACTGAATTCAGAACACCCAAAAATGTAGGTTTAGATATTAATTTCGTCGAAAACGGGTCCCGGTATGGGACCATCCTGTAGCACGCAAAACGGTGCAATTCACGAGGTATTTTCTTAATTTTCGTGCTACTCTGGAAAATAGTAGTATTTTATATCAAACTTCATGTCCCAACCTCACTGAGTCCAAATTCGAATTCAGAACTCAGTTTTGAGGTCCCGAACACTAATGGGCTCAAAACTCCGAAAATTATAAAAATACCACATTTTGAAAATATTTAGAAACATACCACATTTTCATCCCGATAATTAACTACATTCCGGTTATCATTTTAACACTTAAAAATCATGAGATTTCATGTTTCAAACTCCTCTATCACGTGGTAAAATTTTCTCCGGAAAATAACTCAATTCCAAAATAATTACGAAAATACCACAAAATTTAAATATTAAAATATTACTACAGTAGACAACTTCTCACCGGAGCTGAGTTGGAGGCCGAGAGTGGTCGAAAATCAAAGCTGGAGTCGAGACGAATCCAATGGTGGTGGTGGCACGGTGAACGGACGTCGGACGGCGGGCGAAAAACCGATCCGGTGGCGCAAAATTCCGGTTGCGATTTCTCCGGCGATAGGCGGCGGTTCTCAGCGGCAGCACCCGGTGCTGGTTTGTCAGCGTCTTCTGATCACGGCGAGCAAGCGCATCTGGCGCGGCAGCAGACGGTGGAGGCTTGAGTGAACAGTGACTGAGGGAGAGTATTTCGGGGGTTCCGTGGAGAAGAAAGGAAAAATGGGGGGGTTTTTATGCCATTTTTCAAAAATTGTAGCAGTGAGACACATGGCGCAATCTGATTTGACCGAAAAATAAGTTTCTAAAATTCCACTTTGGCCACAATTTTAAAACATTTTTTCATTTTAATCCCTCTTTAATTACACTTTTGCCCCCAATTTGAAATTTCTTTTTCACTTTTACCCCAAAAGTATCTAGACTTTATCTTATCTAGATTCAACACTAAATTTATTTCTGATTTGTATTTAATTAATCTAAAAATATAAAATTACCAAATTGCCCTTGAAGAAAAATTACTTAATTACCTTTACAAAATTTAGGATTTTACATCATTCCCTCCTTAAAAGAATTTCGTCCCAAAATTCAAAAACAATAGAGGAACAAATAAAACACTGAGGGGTATTAGCCAAAAAGAGCAGTGAATCACTGGTCATAGAGTGTAGGAGTAAATCTAACACTAGTTAAATCAAGAAGTATAAAACTTGCACTTCTTACTTGGTGTTAGGATTTTGCCAAAAGTAATACCACACAAATGTATATGATAAGGACGTGCACAAAAGATACGGAATCGCAGGATGACTCATCGATAGGCATAAGGCCTTGATACAAGGATTAGGAGATGATGACCCCAAATTGGTAATCATTCGCAGAAGCAACAATGTTAATTAGTACTAGAAGTCAAAACACCAGACTTCTATAATCAGGATAGTGATTGTTAGGCATCAATACAATATAGCAGATCAAATGCTAGGTATATACAATATCGTCCCTAGATTATACCAGAACAATAGTATACTGGGACCATTCCATTTGTCTACAACTAAACTTAGTCTTAATCAATCACTAAGATTCCTTATCAACACAGGATAATACTCAATAAGGTCTCAAGTGGAAGATAATTATACTCGTGTTACACCACACACAAGATAGACGAGTTCAGAGGTCAAAAACAACAACAAGAGTACAATGACATAAGTCATTTACCGTTTCTCATAACGAGCGAGTAACAACCATATACGCAAGACATTTCTAGTCAAGGACAAGACCAGAATCACTATGATTGGAAATCCCCAACACAAAAGCACTTAGCACAACAAATGCCAATAGAACCAAAACAGATTATAACAAAAGTCTCCAATAATCCCCAAAGTCAGTACAAGCAAAGTACCATAAGTAGTACTCACCCATTAACGTCAAGAGGGAATACATCGGTAAGATCGATTCTTGTCATCATTAGTCAATCAATTTCGTGTTTAACACACCAATTCCACTTATTATGCTGAGTAAGTAGGACAAGAAGAATATATATATATATATATATATATATATATATATATATTTTTGATATTTAGTTTACTGATCAAACTATTAAGTACTTAAAACATGACAATTTCTTTTAAATCATAGATAAGTATATTAGAAGTTTTTCTCAAAATTTCAAGGCTTTTCAAAAATTCTCGAATATATCTTCGATATATTTAAAAGCATATCTTCTTTTCATTAGAAAATCACATTATACAAATAATTTCCCATGGTTCTTTATTATTGAAAAAAAAAAACCTTTAGGTAATGTTTTAGTGAGGCTTCCTTTGAGCTTTATAACTTTGAAATACCACACTCTGATAATTTTATTAAAAAAAATTTCGAAAAATATTTTAACGATAGGAAGAACCTATAAAGAAGATTAGAAAATATAAGAGTGTGTCAAGTATTTTTTTTTTTTAGAGCCCCACCCAACTTGTCAAGCATATTAATCTATAGCTCATATATATTTGAAAATCCAAATTTCTTAAATCGAACAATTTAGATTTTTAATTTCAAAAAAGTTACCATGCATCATTTTGCGCTATCTAAATCTCTCTAATGCTTAGGTATTCAAAATCAAAATATTTTTATTTAAAAACTCAAATAAAATGTCACTCTAAGTCTCCAATATTAGGAGTTCCCAACACTCAAGATATAAAATCAATTTAACCACACAAGTGCTCAATTGAGCAATTGAGACAAATAATGCAAAGTTAATTCCACTTAACTTACTTACCTAACAAATAACATATTTATGGCACACCAAAGATTTAACAATTCAATGATTACTAAAATCATACATAGCTCAAATAAATAAGCCACATCTACATAATGAAAAACCTAGAAGGATAATTAAACCCTTGCAGTAAGATAAATAGGGTCATGACAACAAGATTTCATAAAGCTTCTAAATAAGTTTTCAAAATATGAAAGTTTTCAATTTATGCAAGGTTCTAAATAAATCAGCATAACAAATTTTCTTAGTAAAATTCTTGTAACAAGATATCATACATTTGACTTTTAGGAATATATGCATAAATTTTCAAAAATTTATATGCATACTTCACTAAATCATACCAATGATTTCTTTTAAAAATTCAAACTTTCTACCAAAAGTTACCACATAATTTTTTCCATAAACATTTTATGTTTATTTTCAAGTCAATTTGTAAATTTATTATCGAAAGCTTCCTTTAGATTCAAAATCATGTGACAAGTAGAAACTCGAAAATTTTATCAAGAGTATCTACTATATTTAAATCTAGAAAGAAAATATTTAGATACTTTATTTCTAAATTAACACCACTAAATGTGTAATGAGACCTCACTAGTACCATAACTAATTTTTAAGTAAAGCAATTATTTAAATTTTATATTCCTGGCCATTTCACAAACGTTAAATTCAAGTGGTATTATTAATTTTTAAAACTATATATTCCTTGAAAAATATAAATTATATACACCCAACTATTTTTCAAAATTAAGACGTATATGGTTTCTTTGAAAATAAAAATAATACATTGGTCGAATATAAACATCTACCTCATGCAGAACCAATTTTTTATTAACTTGAAATTTTCCAAAGTTTCAAGACCAATTAATCAAGCTTATATCTAACCAAATTTAAATTTTACAAAAATATCTACATTTAAGGACCACATAAATAAATTTGACAAAACTAGTACAATGCAACATTCAAGTAAACATAACATATCATATCAATTTATTGATTCTACTAATTCAAGAATTTTCTTACAAAAATTAAACTTGGTAAGACTAGAAAAGAACATTTTTTTTTTTACCAAGTTCATATTATTAAATCATCTCATGAATGTAAACTAGCATGCCATATCCACTAACAAGTCCAACTGATGTATGATAGAAAGTTACAAAAACATATTACCAGATACTTAAACTGGTTAGGCACACACAAATAATTTCTAAGAGATTCAAATTATAACATCACAAGCACAAATGATGTCAAATTATGCCAAAACAAGACACAAGACATTGAAATTACTATTTTAGAACTTACGAGGTTCGTAGAGCTTATCACAATAATGGACATAGAAGTACAAGAATAAATGTTCATTTGAATTTAGGAATTTTGACAAGAGTGGATTTCACTAGTCTCATGTCATCCCCGTACTTCTGAGACAATAATTTCAGGGGATATTACCAACCCAAGGATACCAGAGTTCCATTTCAGAGAGGTAAACAAAGGATTCAAAACGAATCAGAGCAAAGTCAATATATTTAACTAATTCCTAAGTGATGTATAAGGTATTTGTCAAATACTTTTCAAAATTCTTTTTAAACATCAAACTATCACAGGCAAGATCCCAGACGGAACTGAAGCCTGAAGCTCTGATACCAAAACTGTACAACCGAAAATCTAAGGCCATAACCTTTAGTAAATTTAAGTGAAAACAGTGATAAACAGAAATTTTCAAAATTTTCAGAAAAAGTCGAATACTTAAAATTTAAGTTTTAGTCCTCAAGAGTAAGTAAATTTTAATATTGGACCAACTCGAGAAATTATAACATTATCTACTAGTTTTAAATTTCCAAGGTATTTTTAATTTTAAATTTAGAGAAATGATAAATAATAAATTTTAGAAACTTTTTATTTAAATCATTAAGTTTAATAAAAGTGTTCAATTTAAAACCATAGGCCCATAGTTAAAATAATTTTCATAAAATCATTTCTATATCTAAGTATTCGATTAAATATCGAAATCATCCTCATACATCAACTCAGTAAATATACTACTAATGACTAAATAAATTTGACTTAGAAGAGGAGAAAATGATACAGAGAACTGGAACTGCAAGTATATGCCAAACATGCTGCCAAGCCACACGAATATCTATCACAGAATAATATGACACCTGAAAGGGAAAGGAAGTAGGGGGTGACCACGTGAATACTCAGTAGAAAACTCAATTACCTTTTTGGGAAAAACCTTTTTAGTAATTCTCAATACAACTGTATGGTTAGTAGTTCTGGAAAGTATTTTAATAAATATGGAGCATTCGAAACATATATAGGAAATCTTTACAGAAAATCATACTCAAACCAAAATCAGATATATATCCAGGTTAAAACAGATAGAAAACCATAATAAAACAAGCATAGTACACATCACATAAATCAACACATCATATGAGTTCTCATCCTCTCATCACAACTAAAGTAACTTATATTACATGTATTAAGTACTCTCTGCCTGACATCTATCTCTAAAAACCGAAGAGACACCCATGTTTCAACTCTTACCGAATCGGAGGAGCACCGAATGCCTACGTATACCGAATAGAGATAATCAGAAATCAAACCCCGTGCAGGTTTACGGGCTCTCACCAAAGGCAGGTATACTAGTCTGCCTACTACAACACCATGATGCCTAAGATGACTCGCATGCATGATCGTATAAAATGTGCAATATATATAGAGTCTCAAACAACCATGCAATGGTTTAACATTTTAGACATGCTCTAATTTTTAATTAAAATTCATTTTGTACTTTAAAATCCAAAAGTACAGTTTCTATAGTTTTACCAAATTCCACATATAAAAATTTGTATAAAATTATATTAAAAAATACCTAGAGCAGTCTATAATATTTCACAAATTCATAGTTCATTAAAATAACTATTCAAATAATTCAATTTAATAAAATCATGAAATTTCATTTTCAGAATAAATTCCAATTTTAATGTAATAATAGAAAACAAGGAAATTGAATTCCCTACCTCGAATTAGTGATTATGCTGAGCTGACGACGCTAGATATATCCTCAATTGATCACCGGGTTGTTTGGACAGTTGTTTTCGAGTCTCGTCATGTTCACTTGAAAAGTTAACTTTTCAAACGGAGTCTCGGATTGAGAAATAGAGGTCACCATTGAATTCAGAACACCCAAAAATGTAGGTTTAGATATAAAGTTTGTCGAAAATGGTTCTCAGTATGGGACCGGCCCGTGGCACACAAACGGTACAATTCATAAGCTATTTTCTCGATTTTCGTGCCACTTCGTAAAATAGTGGTATTTTATATCAAACTTCATGTCCCAACCTCACTGAGTCCAAATTCGAATTCAGAACTCAGTTTCGAAGTCCCGAACACTAAATGGGCTCAAAAATCCGAAAATTATAAACATATCACATTTTAAGCCCGATAATTAACTACCTTCCGGTTATCATTTAAACACACAAAAATCATGAGATTTCATGTTTCAAACTCCTCTACCACGTGGTAAAATTTTCTCAGGAAAAATAACTCAATTCTGAAATAATTACGAAAAACCACAAAATTTAAATATTAAAATATTGCTAAAGTAGACAACTTCTCACCGGAGCTGAGTTGGAGGCCGAGAGTGGTCGAAAATCAAAGCTGGAGTCAAGACAAATCCAACGGTGGTGGTGGCGCGGTAATCGGACATCAGACGGCGGCACAGCGGGAAAAAAACTGATCCGGTGGTGCGAATTTCCGACTGCGATTTCTCCGGCGATAGGTGGAGGTTCACGGCGGCAGTACCCGACACTGGTTCGTCGGCGTCTTCTGGTCACGGCGGGTGAGGCGTCTGGCACGGCGGCAGATGGTAGAGGCTTGGGTGAACAGTGATTAAGTGAGGGTATTTCGGGGGTTCCGTGGAGAAGAAAGGAAAAATAGGGGGGTTTTATGAAATTTTTCAAAAATTGTAGCAATGGGACATGTGGCGCAATCTGATTCGACTGAAAATTAAGTTTTTGAAATTCCACTATGGCCACAATTTTAAAAGATTCTTTCATTTTAGTCCCTCTTTAATTACACTTTTGCCCCTAATTTGAAATTTCTTTTTCACTTTTACCCCAAAAGTACCTAGACTTTATCTTGTTTAGATTCAACATCAAATTTATTTCCGATTTATATTTAATTAATCCAAAAATATAAAATTACCAAATTGCTCTTGAAACAAAATTACTTAATTACCCTTACAAAATATAGGAATTTACACCCCCCCACCCCCCAAATCAAGTACATAAAGCTTAAAAACATAAGTTTCTACATGAAAGACGTGCATAAAACATTTCATGTTAATATGTCTATATATATACTCTAATGCAAAGTGTATACTCTAATGCACAGTGTATACTTTTTAACTTTTTTTAATCGTTGAATTGGAAAATCTTATTTCATATTCTCAAAAAAAAAAAAAATTAAGTGCTTTTAATACTTTTGATACTTTTAATCACGGCAAATCTATATATATATATATATATATATATATATGTTTTGACCACAAGAAAATGTGTGATATTCCATTGAAATATGCCCGAAGTGTCACACACAACTTAAGGAAGAAAAAAATTGTAAAGAAAGAACACTTGATGTCAATAATAAAACGCTATGTCGTAATCTATGTCCAACTTTAAAGAACTTTTTTCGTAAGTTAATATTTACAACAAGTATATTTGATTATTCAACAGCTACTATGATTTGTGGTTAATTAAACTTTTGTTTGCTCTGTCATCCATGTCTTTTATCTATTCTTCTTCGTCTTCTGATTCTTCTGTTATATTTTTATTCGTATATTCACTAAATCTTACTGAAATGCTACCTTTTTCGTTTAAGTATATACTATTCTTTTCTGGAATTAGTACCTATTTCTCATTTCGTCCTATCTTACTTAGATCCCATTCTATACCTGTTAATACATTTGAATTAAATTTTTGTGGTTTAAGCATTTTTATACCTCTTGCATATTTATAACAAATTTTGTACTACTATTTTGGGTTAGCTTTCCCAAAAAGCCTGTACAAATAAGTAGATTATTTCTACCTGGGTTTTCATATCCTCTAGTTTGTATTTGAATTCTTATCTGGTCAACATTCTTGGATTCCATGAAAATATCTGGAGTTGTATAAAACACTCCCCAATTGTTATTCATGTCCATCTCAGCTATAGATATTATAGCTTTTCTTTTATCTTGAATTATACCTTCATCATAAATAGTAACTAAGGTTTTACATCCTAGATTCCCTCTAGTCATAACTTTGATACCTATTATAATTAATCCTGTATGTAAATAATTATATTTCTTTCCTCTTAGCTTCTTTATGCTTTCTGTGCTAACAATAGCAAAGTCAGCTTCATTGTTATCTCCTACACAGATTGAAAATTCGCTCTGTGCCTTAAATAAACCTTTATTATTTGCCTTAAATAAACCTTTCTTAGTGGAAAAGGTGTTCATAACGACCACATTTTCCTTTTCGGAAATTGCAAGCCAAATAACTGTCTGTTGTATAAATCTTCTCTACATAGGGTATATCTATGTTTAAATATTCTAACATTCTATCTGTAGGTTTACCTAATATGTCCATTTTTATTTTTATATGAAAAAATAATTAAAATCATATCTTTTGTTTTGTCCTTAAAAGTTTAAATATTAAAGGAAACATAGATAGAAAAAGTAAATAGAAAATAATTAAAATTATTTTTTATATATAAAAAAGAAAAAAAAACAACTATATCTCAAAAACAATTTTTTGAGATATATTTTTATTATTTGTTATTTATAGTGAAAATAATTTTTTTCTTTCTTTTTTTTTTAGTGGAAAATCATTATAAATAGCATATAATGAAAATATATCTCAAAAAAAAAGAAAACAACTATATCTCAAAAATAATTTTTTGAGATATATTTTCATTATTTTCTATGTATAGTGAAAATAATTTTTTTCTTTTCCTTTAAAAAATTATTTTTTTCTCTTTCCTTTTTTTCTTTTTATAGAAAATCATTATAAATTGCATGTAATGAAAATATATCTGAAAAAAAAATTTTGAGATATAATAATTTTTTTCTTTTAGAAAAATAATTTTAATTATCTGCTATTTAGTTTTTCTATCTATGTTTCCTTTTAAATAGAAAATTTTTTTAAAAAAAAAAGAAATCTATTTTTAAAAAAAAAAAAAGAAAAAAAAAAACTAGGAGCTTCTTTTAGCAATTAAAATTCTCCAAAGTCTCTTAAAAAATGCTCACATGAGAGGCGCATGCACATTTAATGATAGAGTTGACAGTAAATGGTATAAAGGACTTACAAAATCGTAAGATTGAGGACTCAAAAACTACGAAAAATAGAAAGTGGACTTAATGAATAGGGAAAGGTTGGGGCCCTGAGTGATATTAACCCAATTTTTTTTCTTAGCTCTTTTTTCTCTTCTTGTTGTTATTATTATTTTTGCTCATGTGTTGTTTCCACTTCGTTATAGAGATGTACCACTTATGCTGCTTTTGTTTGTTTTCATTTCTTGGCTTTCTTATTATGCGGTTTACTTATTTCTCTCTGAAGTTCGGTTGTTAGTAGTTTTAAGATTTAACATTGGCATATTCCGCGAATTAAATTAGCTTGCCAAGAGTTAGAAGTGGACACTTTTGTTTATATGTCGTTTTTCATTGCTATCCGTTTTTTTTTTTCTTTTGGAAATTGCTTTTGGTATACATGTGATCCATATTCATGTTGGTTTATGTTGTACAATGATCGGGCTTTGTAAATCACTGTTATCTTGCCTTCTTTGCAAATCTAGTGGATTGACGTTTGAAAATTATAAATACTAGCATCGGTGCTTAGCGTGTTTTAATTGATGGCAGGCCATGGCATTTGCACCGGTTGAAGAGGAAAAGAGCTGTATTATAGCTGATCAAAGTGGATCTGGTAAGACGTTAGCATATCTTGCTCCAGTAGTTCAGCGTCTTAGGCAAGAAGAAGTTGATGGAGTAAGCAAGTCCTCATCGCAGAGTCCTAACTGGTTGTATGAGTCCCAACTACAGAGTTGGCTTCTCAGGTCTGTGACTATTTTGCGTTTAGTTATAATTTAACTACAATGTCTATTCATGTTTTACCTTTTTTTTCCCCACCGCATAGATTTAGTTTTATTGTCATCCTGCGCTGTTTCTATTACTTATAACCATGTTTTCTTTGGACGAAAAGAAAAATAATATTACCTTTGAAACATATTCTCTTCTATGTGGTGATGAAAGAAGATGCTGAAAGGTATTTGCCCAAATGTTTCTCTTTTGCATACAACATTTTCCTTTCTCTCTTTTGTACAGATGAGATAGAAAAGAAATTGTTATTTTATATCATTTGAAGTTTGAACATGCGGATAAGGCTATAGTTATGACATAATGCAAGTGTAAATTTTGCAGGTTTTGGTCAATTGTCGATCAATGTCAAAAAGTGGGGTTCCTTTCTGGTCAATGGTTGTGACAGGCGGTTTTCGACAGAGAACACAAGGCATAGATGTCCTCATAGCAACACCTGGTCGTTTTATGTATTTGTTCAAAAAGGTTTTCTTGCAGTTAGCAAATCTAAGATGGTATTCCATTTTTCCGTTTTTAAGCTCGTTTAGTTTTTCTTGCATGTCCAACATTTCTTTTTGATTTTTCTGTTGCTATATTTGCTCTATCTTATAATTCAAGGAAACTAATTTTGCTTTCCGAAAAATCTTTGAAGTGGTGGTCTTGACCAACCAATAGATCTGATTGGTTTCTCTTTTATCTGGAAACTGCCCAGAAACATAATTTTATTGATCAGTGGTGCCAATACAGTTAAAAACCTTATGTTGCAGTGCTGTGCTAGATTAGGTTGACATACTCTTCAATGACGAAGATTTTGAACCAGTGCTACAGAGCTTGATAAGTTCTTCACCTGTTACCACACAATATTTATTCGTGACTGCAACTTTACCTATTAACATTTACAACAAATTAGTTGAAGTTTTTCCGGACTGTGAATGTTAGAGTTATGCTCTAAAAGTATGTATATTTTGGATATTTGTTGAATTAATAAAATGATATTTTTCTATTTGAATTGGTGCATAATTAGTATGTCATTAAATAACAGAAAATTCTTGGTTTATTTATGTGACCATAAAATTAGCATATAAGTGATATATACACGAGGATTAAATTTATGAATAATAAACACAATATAGTCCGTAATAATTAATTAAAGTCTGGGATCTTTAATTAAATATTATTAGTACAGTCCATTAACATTGAGAATGTAATAATCTTATCCGGACTATTGATGTGTTGACATCACAATGAAGGTACTTTATATAATTTGATTATATAGGACTAGACCAGACATGATTTGAATCTCACATAAATTCC
>JXTB01000007.1:2243661-2268125 GCA_002914805.1 Parasponia andersonii
CCTGCCCAAGTCCAAGCCCAGATAATTATTTAGATAATTTTATGGGCTAGGCAAGTTTTATGAAACTATTTACAAAAATATCTCTTTTTACGAATATGATTTGTAAAAATATCAAAAAGAAGAAAGGAGGCTCAAAAAGACCAGCGGATAGCTTTCGGGTCTGCGTGCCTTTGACTCTTTGTAATTTTTTTTTTATTAGGTTGTAATTTCCTAAGGGACCCGGCCAAATATCATTTTATTGTTATATTATATGTGATATGTATAGCATGACTATGCATAATAACATGTCATTCATTATACCCACTCATAGTCATGCATACATGTTATATTCATGCTAAAATAGTTTAGTTAGAATATGACTAGTTTAATTGGATTAAATAATTAAATAGGAATAAAAAAAAATTGAATAATGTGATTTAAATTTAACAGTTAAATTTTGGTAATATCACACTTATTTAATTTAGGCTATCTTTATTAATTAGATTAATTAGATTAGCCAAATTATTCCTATAAGAATAAATTTAGATTTTTTAGAAAATCTAGTAATTTATTTAAGACCAATTAGATTAGACTAATAAATTAACCTAGAAAATTATATTAGATATAATAACTAGGTTAAATAAAACATTTGATGTTTATTAGTAAAAACACATAATATTTTAAAATAATGAGTGGGAGAGAGGTATATGACAATACATCCCATGGTCTCCATTATTAATTAAGCACCGTGAGATTTAATTGGAACCTAAAGACGCTTAGATTTTGTCCTCCCTACGGAGAGTGTCCATTTAAATTAATAACAAGGCTTCATTTCCAAGAGATAGGATTTTAGAATGTATTTCAAAATTGACCTACCCTACGGCGGCAATTTTGAGCTAAGTTGCTAAAATATAAAATAATGGGTCACACTCATGAGGATACAATTAAACTGTTAATAGTATCCTGACCATAATAAATAAATAAAAATATGAGATATTTTGATATTTTATTTATTAATTGAGAATATCTCAATTCAATTAATAATTATGTGACCTATCCTACGACGACACTTAATTAGAGAAAATTGAATTACCGTGGAATTAGTAAATAAGTTTATGTGTTTACTTACTTGCATCATGCATCATGTTTATTATTCCGAATTTTTTGTGATATTTATTTTCAAATATATTAAATATTATTTTATTTATTTAATTTCAGCAAACATGTCAATCTCGAATCTCATTATCACTTTACTCGCAAATGAAAAATTAACTGGAGATAATTTTATCAAGTGGAAAAGTAATATGAATATCGTGCTTGTTAGTAAAGATTACAAGTTTGTGCTTACGGAGGAATGTCCTCCACAACTTGCCGCTAATGCTACTCGTACTGCACGAGAAAGCTATGAAAAGTAGACTCATGCTAATAATAAAGCTCACTTCTACATGTTAGCAGGCATGACTGACGTGCTTAGAGTTAAGCACGAAAGGACGGAGACTACTTATGAGATAATGGAGTCCCTCCAAGCCATGTTTGGGCAACAATCTGATCAATCTCGTCATAACGCCATTAAAAAGGCTATGAATGCGAAGATAAAGAGAGGAACTCCAGTGAGAGATTATGTTTTGAACATGATCAATTACTTTGGAGAGGCTGAAGTTCACGGGGATACGATTGATGACCGCACTCAAGTGAGTATGATTCTGGAATCACTCTCACGTGATTTTCTTCAGTTCAAGAGCAACTATGTTATGAACAAGTTGAATTATACGATGACTCATCTGCTCAATGAACTGCAAACCTTCGAATCGATATTGAAAGATAAAGGTAAAGATGGTTCAGCAATTGTTGCTGAAGCAAATATTGCAGAAGAAAATCCCTTTACCTCTAACAAAAATAAGAAGAGGAAGAGCAAGAGTGCCTTTGGATCTAAGCCTAAAAGAAGCAAGAAGGGCAATATAAGTACCAAGAAGAACCAACTCTAAGGATAAAAAGCCTAAAGAAAAATGTTTTCACTGCAGAGTTGAAGGGCATTGGAAGAGAAACTGTAGCAAGTATCTCTCCGAATTGAAAGAGAAGAAGAAAGGTAAATATGATTTACTTGTTTTAGAAGCTTGTTTAGTGGACGAAGATTTATTTGATATATCTCCCTGGATAGTTGATTCAAGAGCCACTAATCATGTTTGTTCTTCTTTTTATATGCTTAGTTCTTCAAGAGAGCTTACCGACGGGGAATTGACGATGAGAGTAGGTAATGGAGCCAAAGTTTTAGCAAAAGTAGTGGGAGTTGTCCATCTTCATTTTAGGAATAAATTTTTGTTATTAAACAATGTTTATTTTATTCCCGGTTTTCGTAGGAATTTGATTTCTATGTCAAGATTATTTGAACAAATATTTGGTATTTCTTTTCTTAATAGTGAGATTATTATTTCTAGAAATAGTTTAAATATTTGTTCTGCAAAAATAGAGAACGGACTTTACATGTTAAGGCCGGACAAATAATCACTACTTAATACCGAAATGTTTAAAGTAGAATATCCCATATCTAAAAAGCAAAAAGTTTCTCAAGATAATGATATATATCTTTGGCACCTTAAGTTAGGGTATATCAATCTAGATAGGATAAATAGACTTGTAAAGGATGGTTCTTTAAGAGAGCTAAAAGTTAGCACTCTACTAGTTTGTGAATCTTGTTTGGAAGGAAAAATGACTAAGAGATCTTTCTCAGTAAAGGGCGAAAGGGCCAAAGAACTGCTTGAACTTATGCATAGCGATGTATATGGTCCATTGAATATACAAGCAAGAGGCGATTATGAATATTTTGTCACATTTATTGACGATTATTCACGATATGCATATGTGTACCTAATGCAAAGAAAATCTGAAACCTTTGAAAAGTTCAAAGAATTCACAGCAGAAGCTGAAAAGCAATTAGATAAGTCATTAAAAACTCTTCGATCAGATCGAGGTGGTGAATACCTTGATAATGAATTCAATGATTACTTGCTGGAGAATGGCATCCTATCTCAACTCATAGCACCTGGAACATCACAAAAGAATGGTGTTGCAGAAAGAAGAAATCGAACATTGCTTGATATGGTTAGATCAATGATGAGCTACTCTTCTCTACCACTCTCACTCTGGGGTAATGCAGTACAAACCGCTGTTTACATTTTGAATGTAGTACCTTCCAAATCTGTCCAAAAGACACCTTTAGAGTTGTGGAATGGGCGCAAACCTAGTTTACATCATATCCGTATATGGGGGTGCCCAGCACATGTATTAAAAGGAAAGACTAGGAAGCTAGAACCACGTACAAAGGTTTATTTGTTTATAGGTTATCCAAAAGGCACAAGAGGAGGTTTATTTTATAGTCCTCAAGATAAAAAAGTATTTGTATCGACAAATGTAACTTTTCTTGAAAATGACTATATGACAGACTTCAAACCTCGAAGTAAAGTTGTATTAGAGGAATTACTTACTGATCAGATCAGAACACAACCAACAAAAGTTGTTGAACGGCAAAATTATGAGATCACTATTCCAAATCAGAATATCTTGGCAACTCGATGTAGTGGAGGGTTATTAGACCACCTGCTCGCTACAAGAAAGTTAGAGAAGCACATGTTGCTGTTTTCGATAGTAGCCAAGATGACCCATTGACATACAAGCATGCAATGGAAGATTCTGATAAGGAAAAATGACAAGAGGCTATGAACCAAGAAATGGAATCCATGTATTCCAATTCTGTCTGGGAACTTGTAGATCTATCTGAAGATGTCAGGCCCATTGGAAGTAAATGTATCTATAAAAGAAAAAGAGGTGTAGATGGAAAAGTTGAAACGTTTAAGGCTAGGTTAGTGGCAAAGGGTTATACCCAAAAAAGGGAGTTGACTATGAAGAAACTTTCTCGCTAGTAGCTATGCTTAAATCCATACGTATCCTCTTATCTATTGCTACATGTTTAGACTATGAAATATAACAAATGGATGTCAAGACAGCTTTTTTGAATGGCTATCTTGAAGAAAGTATTTATATAGAACAACCAGAAGGTTTTGTTGCTAAAGGCCAAGAGCAGAAAGTCTGCAAACTACTTAGGTCTATTTATGGACTTAAACAAACTTTAAGATCATGGAATCTAAGATTTGATGAGACGATCAAGTCTTATAGTTTCGATCAAAAGGTTGATGAATCTTGTGTATACAAGTATATCAAAGACAATAAAGTGGTCTTCCTAGTTCTTTATGCAGATGATATTTTGCTCATTGGGAATGATATGAAAATATTATCTAATGTAAAGAAGTGGCTAGCCGAGCAATTCCAAATGAAAGATTTGGGAGAAGCAAGTTATGTACTTGGGATCCAGATTATTCGAGATCGCAAGAACAGACTTCTGACACTGTCTCAAGCATCTTATATTGATAAGATACTCATTCATTTTTCGATGCAAAACTCCAAGAAAGGACAGTTACCTTCTCAACATGGAGTTATCCTTTCCAAATAGCAATATCCCAAGGCACCTTAAGAGGAAGAGGATATGAGACGGGTTCCTTACGCGTCTGCAGTTGGCAGCCTTATGTATGCTATGTTGTGTACTAGGCCTGACATATGCTACGCAGTAGGGATAGTCAGTCATTTCCAATCAAATTCAGGATTAGATTACTGGATAGTAGTAAAGCATATTCTCAAGTATCTTAGGAGAATGAGAAATTATATGCTGGTTTATTCAAGTCAGGACTTGATTCTTACTGATTACACTGATTCTGATTTTCAATCAGACAAAGATACTTGAAAGTCGACGTCTGGGTCAATATTCACTCTTGGTGGTGGAGCCGTTGTCTAGAGAAGTGTTAAATAATCTAGCACTGCAGATTCTACTATGGAAGCAGAATACATAGCAGCTTATAAAGCAGCTAAAGAAGCAGTTTAGCTCAGAAAGTTCTTTATTGATTTGGAAGTTGTTCCAAATATGGATAAGCCAAAGACTGTTGTCGGTGGCAAATTCAAAAGAACCAAGAAGTCATAGGAGAGGAAAGCATATAGAGAGGAAGTATCATCTGATTAGAGAGATAGTACATCGAGGAGACGTGGTCGTTGTGAAGATAGCATCCGAAAACAACATTGCTGATCCTTTTACAAAAACGCTTCTAGTGAAGACTTTTGAGAGTCACTTGGAGGGTTTAGGATTGAGAGACATGTCTCACCTGTTTTACGGCAAGTGGGAAATTGTTAGGATTATGCCCTAAAAGTATGTATATTTTGGATATTTGTTGAATTAATAAAATGACATTTTTCTATTTGAATTTGTGCATAATTAGTATGTCATTAAATATCAAAAAATCTCTGGTTTATTTATGTGACCATAAATTTAGCATATAAGTGTTATATACACGAGAATTAAATTTATGGATAATAAACACAATATAGTCCCTAATAATTAATTAAAGTTTAGGATCTTTAATTAAATATTATTAGTACAGTCCATTAACATTGAGAATATAATAGTCTTATCCGGACTATTGATGTGTTGACATCACAATGAAGGTACTTTATATAATTTGATTATATAGGATAGGACCAGACATGATTTGAATCTCACATAAATTCCGTCAACTATTAAGAGTTCAAATAATATCACTAGATGATTATATGTATATCAATCTTAATTCTGAGTAGTTATAGACTCCTATTTATAACATTATATTCTTTGATATACTTGTTAAATGTTTGTTTTTAAACAGATCGAAATACTTGTATCTTGGGAGCATGATGAAATGAGTAGTTGGGAATGTAGCTTACAGATATGGAATTCATTCCTTCCATTAGGAAGCTAGAAAGATGATTCCCTTGTATATTGATTCAGGACTTGGACAGTTTGAGTACTCAATTTATAATAGATTTATAAATTAATAGTTTATTAGAGAATCAATGGTACACATGGATAAAGATGTAATTGGAGAGATAAACGGAATATAACCTAGCTCTAATTATGAATTATCTATGGAGAATTGAACTACATGTAATGATTAAATCGATGGACTGCTCGCTGTTTTCTGAGTAAATTAATTCTGTAACTTCAAGAGTGCAATTCTATATTTTTAGTGGAGTAATACTGGAATTAATNTAATTTAAATTTATGGAGAGATAAGTTTCTTAATTTGTTTAAATTTTGAATTTAAAAATATCTAATTATCAGATAATTAGATAAATAGAAATTGGGAAACTGACAAAAAATGAAACACTCTTTTTTAAAGGAGTGAATTATCTGCTAGTTTATATATATATATATATATATATATATATATATATATAAGATTTTACCTTTAGAAAAAGTAAAAAAAGAGTAAACTAACCTTTTTTTTTAAGGTTATATATATTGATTTAATTAATATATAATTTATTAAATAGTTTAATAAATAAACATATATATATATATAAAGGAACCTTGGCAGAAAATACAGAAGAGACTACGTATTATTTTCTACAGAGCCTCCATAAACTAGAGAGAAAAAGAAGAGTATCTTTCTATTCTCTATAGAACAAACTCTTGCAATCTCATATATTGAGAAAATTGTAAGGGCTTAAAGTGTGAGTTTAAATTATAGTACGCAACGCTCACACGTTCATCCAGTTGTGCTTGAGGCTTGGATTGGAAGATCGTGGTTGAGAAGACAGTAAAACTAGGATCCGCTGATAGGCTACAAGAGGTATTAGATATATTCTCTTTATATGTTCCTATTTGCTATGAATTAATACTATGCACTAATATAGTCAATTATTTTGAGAAAATTTTTGAATGTTCCTCGGCTAATCTTACGCTGCAAAAATCGTTTTAAATCCAACAGTGAGGTCATTATGGGACTTGGGAAGCACCGAATAAGCGCTGGCCTAGAAGAGGTCGATTCCATGATTGCTTTTACTAATTGCTTGTTATGTTTTCTAAGAGTTAAATATATCAAAAGAAATTTTAAGTATTGATCAAATGTGGTAAGTATTGATCGTGTTGTTTGATATCCAGGTCCTCATAGATTGTAGTGGAGGTGATGAGAGTGAGAAAACTCCAGAGACGGCATTTCTAAACAAGAAATCTGCCCTTCTGCAACTTGTGGAAAGAAGTCTAGTTCCCAAAACAATTGTTTTCTGTAACAAGGTAACAGGGAAATCTACCTTCAGCATGAATTCTTTTCTGATTGATTTGGTTTTTTAAGAGTAGAAAAGCTTTAGTAATTGTAGATAATGTTACCTGTGGCTGTATAATTTTCAGATAGAGACATGCAGGAGAGTTGAGAATGCATTAAAACGTTTCGATAGAAGAGAAAGCCAACTTAAAGTTCTACCATTTCACGCTGCTATGGCCCAAGAATTGCGGCTTGCAAATTTGGAGGAATTCTCCAACACTCGTCCATAAAAGGGGTCTCAGTTTTTAGTTTGCACTGATAGGTAACTGCCATTGCTGACTTGGGGTGTTTGTTTGCAACAATTAACAAAAGTAAGAGTTAGATGTCTGGTTATTTCGCCATGCATACGTAGAAATGTCTTATGAAATGTATGGCAGGGCATCACGTGGGTTGGATTTTGCTGGAGTGGATCATGTGGTGCTCTGACTTTCCGCGTATGATCCAAGTGAGTACGTACGCCACGTTGGAAGAACCGCCAGAGGTGCTGCCGGAAAGGGTAGGGCTTTCATATTTGTGGTGGCAAAGCAAGTCTCCCTTGCTCGCCGGATCATGGAAAGAAATCAAAAAGGACATCCATTGCTCGATGTGCCATCTGCTTATGACCTCTCGAGATGAAGACATGTTTTTTGCGTTTGTAGACTACAGAAAAGACAAGATGAGCCTAGTGTTTGGATTTACCTTTTGTCTTTTTAGGGTCTTGCAGAAAGAACGAAGATGAGTTCAATTTAACATAGACAGCTATTTGGAGCCTGAGAAAGTGGAAAGAAAATGAGAAGCAAAGTAATAATAACATCAGTAACCTTGTCAACTAGTTGCAATATGCAAACAAATTTATCCAGATTATAGAAACACATTATGCCAGAGGATAAAATTAAAACAAATCGAGTTTATTTTAGGACCTCTTTGGATATATTTTTATTTTGTTTTCTATTTAAATAAATAACAATTTATAAGATTTTTGGAAAATAAGTTGGTAACACTGGTTTTGTTTTGTATTTTAAGAAAAAAATTGTAGAATTTTCTAAACAACACAAAAAGTAAATCCAAAAGTTGTATTTTTCTAAATAAATTTTTTAAAGTGACATATTTGTAACTAAGCTTTACAAAAGTGATATTTTGTAAATATCATTTCAAAAGTACTTTTGTAAATGGTATTTTTTTTTAAATCATAAAAGTAATATTTTCTAAATTAACTTTTATATTTACCAAGCATGTTTATGTTTTGTTTTTCAAATGAAGTGATTTGGCTTATTCCCAAACAAGTTTCTTATTTTTAAAATTTAAAAACATAAACAAAATTTTTGTTTTTATTTTTTATTTTTGTAACTAAAAAATTGAGAATGTATCCAAGCATGGCCTTAATATTTAAAGTGTTATTCATATTATAATTAAAGGCTTGTAGCACTAATGGTTCTTAAATTCTTCAATTAGTATTCATTTGATCCTTGCACTACATAAATTACTAAAAAGTTCCTCAATTAATTAATTGGTGATAATAACGTTATTTTGTCACCAAAGCTGTTGAACACAGTTAAAAGCTAGATAGTTTAAAAAGCGTGCTACGTGCAGTAGAAAAAAACAAAAGCCCTCTTCTGTCAGAATTATAGTAAAATTTCTAAGATTTGAGAATATCTATAATTATTATTATAAAAGTTTTTGCAAATATCCTATTATTGTTTAATGATTTTTTTATATATTAAATCAATGATAAATACAATGTTCTTTTGATGAATTAAAAAAAAATTTAAATCCTGAAATTTAGACTTTATAAAATAATATGAAATTACGAATTTGTTAAAACCAATACACCGAAATGACATTTTAACCAATTTTAATAGTAAAAAGATAATAATATCCTCTATCGAGATTAGTCTTTATAATTCTCGTTAATTTTTAGTATTATGGTCTTTTATTTTTTAAAATTATTCAAAATGTACTCATGGTATAAATTTTCAAAAATTATTAATCTCATACTATTATTTTTGTAGAGCTCAAATTTCAAAATTTAAATTGAAGAATACTCAAAGTTCGAATTTTTTTTTTTTGTAGCTTTCGTGACCTTCCTTTTATTAATAAAATGTTTTAATTGAACATCAAGGTATAAATTTGCAAGAGTTTCAAATATTAGCATATTAATTTGCAAGAGTTCCATTTACATGATATTAATTCAAAAAGTAAAATCCAAGCTCAAATAACTCAAAAATAGCATTTTTTAAACCAGGTAATATAAGATCGTGAAATAGATATCTGGAGATTCCTCTCGACGATACGAATCCAACGAGCTCAAGAACGCAAGCTGAGACGGCCAAAAACGATGCCAGAAAATCAAAACTCTCGAAGCTCCAAATGGCAATTTCCAAAGATGGGTAGCACGGTGGCTTCTTGGGACTGGCGGCACGGCGAGTCCTCGCTTGTGGTCTGGCTGGCCAGACAACTGCCGGTGGTAGCTTTGACTCTATTTGGTCCTTCGGCGGCTGAAAAAAGGTCGGGGAGAAAGAGAGAGAGAGAGTGAGGGGGAAGAGAAAGGGGGGATCCTGTGGCCCTAACTAGATAGGACCGTGCAATTTTTAAAAATTGTACTATAGTCCCCATTTTCTAAATTCTTCTCACTTTAATCTCTCAAATATTACATTTTAGTCCCCATTTCTTAAAATTTTTGCAACTTAGTCTTTCTATTAATAAATCCGAAAATTAACAAAATAACCATTTTACCCTTTAAAAATCTAGAATTTTAAATTTTCAATCGGAGATGAACTACTATAATAATCTTTTGCTCTTAAGCATTGCTTTGATCTACTTAGATATCCATAATCTCGTTATTGACCAATTTCGCACGCCAACACATTATGTGTATGGTGGACATATAGGATGCTTGGGGAGGAATTCGGACTTTTTTGAGTTTTTGTAATTATATACATCTAGTTTAATTTGTTGCGAAATTGGTTTCCTTTTTATTATTCAGAGTAACATAAGAGATTTTTAGAATTATCTTTTTTTTTAAATATGGAGACCGTGTACCAAATTGGTCGTATAGCTAGCAAACCATGCTGCTAAAGACCCGTACAATTTTCTTTAACTATACCATCATCTACCGAATTTATGCGCAACATCTTTTTTTTTTTCATTAATTATGCTCAAATTTTTTTATTAAAAAAATTCTCAAATTTTTTTATTAAAAAAATTAAGCATATTACACTTTGCAATTTTATTGGCGGTAGATAGCTAGATTCTTTTTTTTTTTAACAATAAAATTGCAAAATAAAATTGGGGAGCTAGCTAGCATTTGATTGATTGTACGTCATATGTGCTGAAAGCTACTATGTATATACATAAAGATTTATATTAAAGCAATATGTATGTTAATGACATATACAACTAACACACGTATGCTTTACTACTTGACCAAACAACTAAAAGTCTAGAACTACATCCTGCAAAAATAATATTGCAAAGTAAATGCTCTTATTGAAAATCTTTAAATACGAAAATTAAAACCACATCGATAGCTAGACACAAAAATATGAACATATTCCATATAAATCTTCGAAAGGCATTTCAGGAGAGATTATTCTATATGTTCCAAATCAAGACAATAATGAGGTTCCCTTCAATCTTCAAGAACAAAAAACCTAAAAGATCATCGAGTTCATGGAAATGGCGACCTCTCAAGCACCTGAAAACCATTTCACTCTACGTCAAAGCAAAAATGTTTAAGACTAACTACGCCAATTTCGTTCTAGCTTCTGACCATGCTGGAAAGTTCGCAACCATGTTGGACTCCTCGTGGTCACAATCAAAGTGCTTTCCGTCCGCAGCAGCATGGAGGGATCAGGGCTCGAAAAGCGGGGAGCTGCTACTGGAGAATGCCGTTGAGGCAATAAAAACAAAGCGGCTGTTCTTTGAGCCAGGCAGCACAAACTCCATACTTGGAGCGTCACGGTTCCCGTTCCAAGACTGCGTCGCACAAGCTATCGACGCAGCAGATCCCTACATCGATTTTAGGGTTTCGATGGAGGAAATGGTCGAGTCATATGGATTAATTAAGGCCATTAATCACGTGGAAAAGGATCGTAACTGGGAGTATCTAGAAGGGCTACTTTCATGGTACTTAAGGATGAACGAGAAGAAAAACCATGGAGTTATAGTTGAGGCTTTTATAGATATGTATGCTGGGCTTCCCTCTTGCCCTAGCTCATGTCGTTTCTCTTATAATGCTTCTGCTTCGTCTTCTAAATCCAAAGATTGGTGGGAGATCAATATTAATGAAAGCAGCCTTCAGCGAGCAGAGTAGGAAGTATGTCCAAAATATTTCTGAAAAATGTATTATCAAATTAATTCTTCTAAAGTATCATAGACTAATTAGAATAGTGTCTAATGTAATCAAACATGTTTTTAACGTTGCTTTAGTTTGACTTTGGTAAGAGCATAGAATAATATTTGATGCATGTTTCTATATATATACAAATACGGCATATGCTTCATGGTTGAGCACGTACTACGTATTAGCTAGCTTTTGTAGTCCAAATAAATTAGGGTATGGACCGGGTAGAGATAAATGCGTAGTTGAACCAAAAAGGATGCGAAAATCTACTTCGTTAGCTTCAAACGTTGCAATTTATGAACAAATATATATCTATATATATATATATATATATAAATAGATATATTTTTGAAAACCAGTTTATGATCGTAGTTACTGTGAAACTGTTTATGATAGTTTTTGCTTTTGCTTTTATGCAATATGTCACTAGGATTTTAATCTAGTAGGGGTTAGCACTATGTTAATCATTTAATCGAAATTACCAGATACTAAAGCACTGCTACAACGCAATTAATAAATACTCAAGTACTATTTTTTATATGGGGTGAGCTTTTATATATTGAAAGTAATTACCTTCTTATCAAACTCATTAAATATATCTTTCTTAATAGAAATAAATAAACTATCGTTCATCTACTAATTTATCATTTGATTACGTAGAAAAAACACACTAGAGGATGATAACAATGCCATTTTTCCGTTAGTGAAGTTTAACTATTATTTGAAAATAATTAAGAAGAACACTAATAAAAGTAGACAATATTACCTTTTATTTTGTTTCTAATTTTCTAAATTCCAATCTTTAATAGTTTGCATCTCATCTTCATGGTTTTTTTTTCCTTATGCATGTCACTGACTCATTGAAGTCTAAAAAGCAAAAGTCGTAGCCTTTTGGTTTGTGTTGTTTGTCTAAGAGACGTTATTAGGGGAATTAAAAAGTATGGCTTTTATTTATTTAAAAAAAGAAGAGGGATATTAATAATTGTTTTGTTTAAAGCTATAATGTTTATTCGAAAATGCTTTCAAATTAAGAAATTTATTCAAAAAGCTTAGCTTGTATTTTCTTTTGTTAGAGGTCCAATTTATAATTTGTGGGGCATGTTCTTTATTTTATGTATTTTTGCGGGGTATATAATTTATGCTAAAAAGATAATAATACTCCATGTATATAAGTACTTAAAAATACATGGGGCTCTTGAGTCTCTCCGTCCCTAGCAGAATGAGAAGAGAGTCAAAGTCATACTTTTGAGTATACGTTTTGGATGATATTTTTGAAAAATTAATTTAGGATCTCAATTAGGGTAAGTATGGAAATATAAATTTAATTAAAACCAAAAAAAAATCCATATTTTGTTTGAGATCTTCCTAGAGAAACCATGTGACTATGGCTTTCTTGGGAAAAGCTTTCATATGCTAGAAGCTTTTCTGATTTTATATCAAAACAGGCTCAGAAGCTGCTGATGCCAATAATTGGTTCAACAATGAGTAATGAATTCAATGTGTAAAACTAATATCAAGAATCAAATACAAAGAATTTATGGTGGTTTAGCCTTTGAATAAATAACTTACATCCATTGTCCACCGTAGTAGATATTATTGAGAGAGAGAGAACATCTATCGCACAAAAGTTGAGTTTTGGCCCCCTTACTTCAGTCCATCAGTCGTGTCTTAATGGGCTGAGGGAGATACGGTTTCTCTTTTATAGATAAGTATTAATTTGAATTTGACCATCTAAAATAGTGCCATTATTAGGAAGATAAGATTCAGATTTAAATCACTTAATTGTCACATTATCTGCCCAATTTTACTTCATAATTGGTGTGAACAACTTGTACACGAGCCGATTTATGAGATGAGAAAGATTCTCAACTCTGATGTGAAAGCTTCGAGGAGCTTACCTTTGATCAGATTAGTTCTATCACAACCCAAAACCCGGGCTAGTGGCAGAAGGAGAATTTCACAAAGCTGGAAAATTTCTTAATTTATTTGAAAAGTGTCAAAAGTTCTAGTTTTTATAAAAATAGTCCATTTAAATAAAATAATCGGAATTCCATCCAGTAAATCACTCCCACAGTTCGTATATACCACCAAACATAGATTGAATAATTACTTAAAAACATGAAATTAAATACAAAACCCAGCATCATCATCATCCACCAAAAAGTAATATACCAGAATGGTATACATAAGTTTGCAGACAAAATAGAAAGCAGTAATCTTGGTTCAATGCTAACACAAATTCTAAATAGTCCAAAGACTACGACAACAAACTCCTAGCATTACCAAGAGACGAACTATAATCAGAATGACCTCTTACTCCTCTTGATTACCAAGATCGCACTGGACATTACCTGAGGAGGAAGGTAGGGGGGTGAGCATACAATGCCCAGTAGGAAAATAATTACCTCGGGAAAAAATAGTTCAGTGATAGGAATCTCCTGCATGGTTAGTTCAAATCCAAAATATACACACACGTATATATATATATAATCCAGACTGGGAGCCAATATATATATAACAGTATAATCAAAACTATCACTCCATATGCACATGACACAAATCAACCCATACCCATGAGCTCACATCCTTTCATCTATGGAAACCCAGGATGATGGCACTAAGTGTACCTAACAGCCTGCCTGATACCTAGGCCCATACCCGGAGGGGACACCCATGTATCGCCTACCAAACCTGGAGGGGCAACCGAATTGTCTATAGCTACCAAATGGGGAGGTAATCAGAAGTAACAAGACCTCGCACAAGTTTACGGACTTTCACCGACGATAGGGCACACAGCACCACACTATAAAACCCACGATGCTAATACGATGCTCATGTATGATCATATGATACGTGCAATACAGAACTGAAGTGTAAAAACTACTGTACTATGGTTTTTCAGTAAAACATGCATAATAGGATTTTATAGAAAAATGGACAGCATAACGGCCCTATTATTGATATACTCAAAATAACCTGCACATAGCAAATTTCCAGAGCAATACAATATATATGGTATAACCAGATTCCATCACATATAATTCAAATCATTAAAACACACTTATTCTTATATACTGCAAAAAATAAGTTTTAACTCAAAAATGGTATAAAATAAAAGTAACTAAACTCCTACCTCAACAGAATAGCGACACCACGCTATTGAGTCCTTAAGGTGTCGTTGACGATCGCCCGGAGAGTCGGGAACCAATTCCAAGCCCTCGATCGTCCTCGTGTGAAAAACTAACTTTCTCATCGGAGCTTCAATTCCACAAACGGACCTCTTCACTAAATTCCTAGCACCCAAAATAGCTAGGTTAGACATATAACTTGTCTAATTCGGGTCCGGGTCCACATCGGACCGGTGGAATGCAAAACGAGACAAAATCTCGACCGCCCGATCTCGATTTTTATGCCGATCATCAAACCACACAATATATATATATATATATATATATATATATATATATATATCAAACTTCTCCATTTTCCGAGTACATTCCAAAAATGCAATCAAAACACAATCCAACGGCTAGATCGAGAACAACAACCAAAAACTAGAAATGACCAAAAATGGCAATTTTCAATCCGGGCACAATGGAGTTGAGATATATATACCTTGATGATCCTTGCGACGATACGAATCTAACGGGACCGGTTTGAAGCCGAATAGTGGCCGGAATCATCGCCGGTGACAGAAAAACCGAAAAAGCTCAAATCGGCTTCTATGGAGTTTCCCGTCGACACAGGCGGTGGCAGCAAGCGGCGAGAGGCAGCAGAGGTTCGCAGCAACTCGGCGAGTCGACGCCGGTCAGTGGGCGGCAGTCCTGCAGTGGTGCGGCCGAGAGATCCGAGAGAGGAGAGAGAAAGAGAGTTTTGGGGAGAGAGAGAGAGATGAAGAGAGGGGATTGGTTGAGCAGGGCCACATGACCCAACCTTATAGGGCTATGCAATTTTTCAAAATTTGTACATAAGTCCCCAAAATTTCAAATCTCTATCAATTTAGTCCCCCCGAAATTTACAATTTAGTCCCTCTGTACAAAATTTTTGCAAATTAGTCCCCACAATATCTTATCCGGAAAATTGGTAACATGTCCAAATTACCCTCGAAAATTTCGGATTTTTACAAGTTCGCTCTGTAATGAGCTGAGGCTATAACTCGAGCCAATAAAAATTGCGCATAACATGAGCTGCTGTTGGTTTAGAAGCCAAAAGTAAACTTTTAAAAATCACGCCAAACATGTGATATTTGATTTCTTATTATTAACTTTCGATTAATGCATATATATCATACAAACTATGGTTTTGACATGATATAATATTTACGTAGTTATTCATGGGATTTAGATGAACTAACACCTTGGTTTTCATAAATATCCTTTTATTTGAAACTAATAAATTGAGAAAAGTTTCACCACCAATCATTTAATCGGTCAAAAATAAGTAAGATTTAAAAAAAATTAAAATAAACATATAGCCTTACAAAAACTCATTAATTATTTTTTATATATAAAAAAAGAAAAGATTAAAAAGAAAATTGTATAAAACTTTTTTTTTAACTAAATCATTTTATTCATATTTGTTTTCTTTCCTCCCACACCAATTGTTTATTTTTCGATTACAGTTGATTAGAAATTTAGAATAAGAGTTATTTTGTCTTTTTGTGCATCAATTTGACCAGAAGCAAGATTAACGTTTTCTTTCCTATGTCTTGATCAAATTAGACTCAGATGTGTAATTTATATAAAGTATACTTTACTTATTTACGAAAACTGAAAGGATTAATTAAGCATTTTCCTTAAATCGAGGAGATAAATATGGTAATTCTCTCTATGATAGATATATATTATAATTAAAAAATGATATATAAAAGAAGTTTAATTTATCATGTAGATCCAATTTTTCTTTCAAATAATGTCAGATTCCAACTTGTTAATAACAACGCATATGATATAGATCCAATTTTTCTTTCAAATAATGTCAGATTCCAACTTGTTAATAATAACACATATGATATATGTACGTAAATTATCACCATTTAATTGGTCAATATTATTAATTTATTTTTTCTAATTAAGTTCTAATTAACTAAATGAATAGTAATAATTTAAATATCATGGTAATAAAAATTTAGGATGATAGTTTGGATTCCTAAAATCACCCTTTTTCTTTTTAATTTTAATTGCTAATAGCTTTGGATAGGGAAAAAAATTTACCAAAATCCAAAATGCTAAAAGGGATTGAAGAACTGTGTGATATGTACTTGGTTCATTGGTTGGCTAAAAAGACCATCAATCAATGTATCACTGTCACAACCTGAGGCCGGAGTCAGTAGCAGAATGAGTATTTTGTAAAGCAGAAAGACCAAAAAAATATTTTTAAAATAATTTAAAAATGATATTAGTTTCACAATCCAACAGTCCGATCAAAAAATCAACTCCGAAACTATTTATACATAAAACTATTCAACGAAATTGAAATCAAACAGAGCAAAATCGAGCTACGAGACTCCTATCAGGAGATTGCCCGTGAGAAGACAAGTTCATTGCGACCAGTTTCATGGCAAACCATTACTGGAATCGGCATCGGTCAGCAAAAATATTTGCGATGTTTTTCACATTGTTTAGGCGACGACATGCTTCGACGAGGCTGTGAACAATGACGGAAGGTTCATCTAGCGATGGGCTTCTGATTCCAAGTGATGGTGGGCTTCAACAGCGGCGAGATGAGCTTCTACGATGGCTGGTCGACAATCACTATTCTGGGGGGTCTCAGGGGCTTTCTCGTAAAGAAGAAGAAAGTTCAGGGATTTAATGTCAATTTTTGAAACTATAGTGCCATGTGTCAAATTTTGAGAGATTGGACACTATTTTGCTTAACTGTATTTTGACCTGAATTTTGAAAAATTTTGTCATTTTTTCCCTCAAATAATTACATTTCAGCCCCAATTTTTAAACTTTTTTAACATTTTAGCCCAAATGAATCTAGGCCTAATTCCATCCAAGTTCATCCGATAATTCGATTTAGAAAAAAATTTGGTCAAAAGACTACAATACTCTTACATAAATTAAGGATTTCACATTCTTTCCTCCTTAAAAGAATTTCATCCCGAAATTCAAGTGTAAGATATAAATTCAAAGTACAATCTCTAGCTGAAAATTAAACAATTGAGGATATTTTTCATACATCTTTATCCCGAGTTTCCAAGTGTCTTCTTCTTCCTTGTGGTGATTCCAAAGAACTTTTACAAGTGGAATTTTCCTGTTACAAAGTACTTTGAATTCTCTTCCTTGTATTCGCACTAGTTGCTCTTTATAAGTGACGTTCTCTTGAATAGGTATCTCTACATACTGAATCACATGAGAAGGGTTAGGAATGTATTTCTTCAATATTGAAACATGAAAGACATTATGCATAGGACCCAACTGTGATGGTAAGTCTAATCGATATGCCACTGGCCTAATTCTTGCAGTAATCATATATGGCCCAATATACCTTGGAGCTAACTTTCTTTTAACTCCAAATCTTTTAACTCCAAATCTAGTGACTCTGCGCCTTGGGACGACCTTTAGAACTACTTGATCACTAATATCAAACTTTACTTCTCGTCTTATGGGATCCACATAACTCATTTGATGACTTTGAACAACTTTAAATCTTTCTCTTTTCATGTTGACCTTCTCAGTAGTCTCTTGTATCAGTTCTGGCCCAAGAGTAACTTGCTTCTTTGCGTTAACCCAATATAAGAGCGATCTGCATGGTCTGCTATATAACACCTCATGTGGAGCCATATCTAAACTGGTTTGGTAGCTATTCTTATATGTAAATTTTACTAACAACAAGTGATCATCCCAACTTCCACCAAAATCTAGTATACATAAGTGAAACATATCCTTTAGAATCTGAATTGTCCTCTCAGATTGGCCATTTGTCTGGGGGTGATGAGTTGTACTGGGATTTAATTTTGTCCTTAAAGCTTTCTATAAAACTTTTTAGAACTTTGATATAAATCTTAGATCTCTATCAAAAACTATGCTAGAAGGCACTCCATACAAACGAACAATATGATCCATATAAAGACCATTGAGTTTGCTAAGAGAAAAGTCAATCCGAATCGATATAAAGTGGGCAATTTTAGTCATTCAATCAACAATTATCCAAACTGTGTCATTTTTCCTTTGAGTCCTTGGCAATCCTGTTACAAAATCTATAGTAATCTTATCTCATTTCCATTCTAGAATAGGCAACGGTTGAAGTAAACCAGCTAGTCTTTGATGTTTTGCTTAACTTGCTGACAGGTCATACACTTAGCTACAAATATAGCTACGTCATGTTTCATACCTTTCCACTAATATTACCTCTTTAAGTAATGATACATCTTAGTACTACCAGGATGTACTGTAAACTTGGATTTATGAGCTTCAGTCAAGATTGTCTCTCGGAGATATAGATCATTAGCCATAACTAACTTTCCATTGAAATGTACACATCCTTTTCTATTAGTGCTCCAACTATCTAGTTGCTCACTATTCTGAAGTTGGTTCCAGATTTTACTCAATTCCTGATCTTGCCATTGACTCTGCTAAACTATCTAGAGAAGTATAAGAGTAATCACTACATTGCTAACATAAGCAATACCATTTCTCTTGAAATACTCCAAATTATAATAACTAATAGCTATTGAAATTTTCCACTCTTCAAGTATCAAGGAAGCAAACATATCATGAGGTTTATAGCTCAAAGCATCTCCTACTACATTTGCCTTTTCAAGGTGATACTAAAAATTGAAATCATAATTCTCCATATACTCAATCCACCTCCTCTGTCTCATGTTCAAGTCACGTTGATTGAAGAGATATTTTGAAACTCTTGTGATCAGAATAGATATCAAACTTGATGCCAAACAAGTAACATCTCCAAATCTTGATGGCAAAGATCATAGCTGTCAATTCTAGGTCTTGAGTAGGATAATTTTTCTCATATGACTTTAACTGATGAGAAGCATAAACTAGGACTTTACCTTTCTGCATTACAATACATCCCAATCTTGAACTAGAAGTGTCTGTGTATACCATGTATAGTTAATTACTTTCAAGGACAATCAGATTAGGTGCAGTTGTCAGTTTCTCTTTCAATTTCATGAATATTGTCTCACACTTGTCATTCCAAGCAAATTTAACATCTTTTTACGTTAAGTTAGTTAAAGGCAATGCAATACTCAAGAAATTCTCCACAAAATGACAATAATAACCAGCTAAACTAAGGAAACTCTGCACTTTAGTGACATTTATTGGCCTCTCCCATCCTAAAATAGACTCTATCATGAACAGGTTTACTAAGATACCATCTTTAGAAGTCACATGTCCCAAGAATTTAACTTCTATCATCTAGAAATCACATTTCGATCTCTTGGCATATAACAGATGATCTCTCAAAGTCTAAAGTACAATACTTAAATGTTCAACATGTTCTTCTTGAGTTTTAGAGTAAATTAGGATGTCATCAATAAACACAACTACAAATCTGTTCAAATAAGTCCTGAAGATCCTGTTTATAAGGTCCATAAACATTGCAAGTGCATTTGTTAATCTGACCAAAAACTTAAAATGACCATAACGAGTTCTGAATACTGTTTTCGATATATCTTTTTCATGAATCTTTAGCTAGTGATAACAACTCATCAATCCTTAGCAAAGGATATTTATTCTTTATTTAAAGTTGATTTAGCTTTTTGTAGTCCACACAAAGTTTGAGTGCACCATCAGCTTTCTTGGCAAAGAGAACTGAAGCACCCCAAGGTGAGGTACTACTATTATTTGGAATGTGCAACTATAAATTCACACAATCCCGTGTAAGTGTACATGATCACAAGTAATATAGATATAGAAGTAAAGTGTCGAACTTACAAGAATTGATTTCTAAGTCGAAGATAAGTATTAAAATTGGTCAACCCTAACTTTATCCAAACAACCAAAATATAGAATTTAGATAAATAAAATAAAGCAACTAAACTAGAATACAAAATGAATATAAGATAAATCAATAAGAAAAATGTCTAGATTTATTAACTCCCTAACCATTCTCTTGTTATGTTCTTTCACAATTTCTCTCCTCAATTAATTAATTCACTAGAGTTGTCAACCGAGAATTCAAATGTATTCACAAACTCCTTTCTAAGATATAAGTGAAAACATCTAGACAAACTAATATATTACTTCTAACATAAATTGACTTGATTCATTAAGTTTAGTAATTCTCAAAGAGGTTGCACAAGTCACATATGTATAATCCTATCCTATGCAAACTTACCCCAAACTATGTAATCTTATATTGTTTTACTTAAGTCCAAACCTAAATTCCCCTTTCCAAGTTCATAAAGGTTTCACTCAACAATTTATTTAGTGATCAATTAAATAGAGACACTAAGCATAAGATAAAACAAATAACTCAACAATGGATTCTACTAATGAAAGACGAGAAATAAGCAAATATAGAATATTAGGTTGGTTCATATAGTAAAACTAGACAAAAAGAAATTTAGTTCATATTATAAATTGAGAACAATAAAATTATAATCTAATAAATTCAAGAAATACAAAATAATTAAGAGCAAAAGAGTTTTAGAATTCCCCCTCTTTGAAAAGCTTGAAAGTTTTCATGAAGGTTATTAATCTCATCCTCCAAACTTGATTTTTGTTCTCTTGAATCCTCCCTAAAAGATTTTCTCTCAATAAAATCACTCTCTAAATATGAAAAATACAATGAAAAAGTCACAAGAAAATGAAGGGAAAATGCTATGCACAAAGAATGGTATTGATGTTGTGGAGGAAATCAAGAAATAGAGGATTGGAGCTTGTATTCATCTTCCTCTTCCTCTTCTTCCTCTACTTCCATGGCTGGCTCTCTCTTTTTCTCTCTATCCTAATATGTCTCTTTCAACCTCAAAGATTGGGGTTTAAAGAGGTGATTTATGTAAACTTAAAGCAGGTTGAATATGAACCTTTGAATCTTCAAAAAGTTAATCTTAGTTATCAATTATTGACCTTAGACACAGATAGTGGTGCTGCGACACTATTTTTGGCTCAGTGATGCTAAAACTTCCCAAGAGTTGGCACTGCAATGTCACCTTTCTGTTGGTTTAGCGCCTCAGCTTCCTAGGTAAGTCATTTCTTCGTTTGAGCTCTGATTTGCCTTATTTTTATTGCATTACGACCATATCGGATTCAACTTGAATTTTAATAGTTTAAACGACCTATTTGTTAGGCATAAATTCACCCTAATTGACATCAAACACCCTTATTTTATTCTATTATATACACAAACAAGTAAAACAACAATTGAAATAATTGAAATAACTTAAAATAAATAAGAATATAACAAAACTTAAGGCATATTAGCACTAAATAACTTTATTTTTATAGACTTAACAACTACTTCTGATGAACCATTTTGACAATAGGTCATCTAGTTGTTTCCTTAGTTGAGTCATATCTGCAGGAGTCATTCGATAAGTAGGAAGAGATATTGGTTGCAGTCCAAACACTAAGTCAATTTAGAATTCAATCTCTCTATCAGGTGATAATTGATATTATTAAAAATATCTACTATCACGGTGCATATACGGATGCGCCGTTATCACGGCGCTTATGAAGCGCCGTGATAAACGGAGGCAATACCATTGTGCTTCTTAGGCGCCGTGGTATCCGTCTTTAACGACACCTTTTGGGCGCCGTTGTATTTAACTTTCATGGCACCCATAAAGTACCATGATACACCCATGATAAAATACCACGGTGCCTAAAAAGCGTCGTGGTATCTCATCTTTAACTGCGCCCTTTAGGCGCCGAGGTACAGGCCCTATATAAAGGACCCTAAAGCGATTGCCCAGCAGCAGACAACTCGCTTTTTCTCTTCACTTCTAGCCGTAGCCAACAGTCTCCCCATTCCACCATTTTCTCAGGCAAATAAGGCATATTTAAGCTTTTAAACTCGTTTTTGTCGCTAAAATTAGATTACCCATTGTCGTAACCATGATTTTGACTAATTATTTTGTAGAAATTTCATGTTTTAGGTTATATTCGAAAGAGTTTATATTTAGAACCATAATTTATCAAATGTAAATATGTTGAGTATGTATTAGTAATCTTTACTCTTGTAATGCCGAGTTAGACTATTTATTTGCTAGAAATCTCACTGAAGCTTTTGTTATAGTTCAGCCGCTACTACCCTCTGTCACCTGATTTCTTTTGATATTAGTACCTGGTACTGACCTTAGAATCTCACTTGGATTCGAGCCATCATCTACTCTAAATCAAGGTAATTGACCTGACCTCTCAAACTTTAGTCATAGTCTTAGAGTGGTTTAAGAGTTATGAGGTCGGGAGAATCTATTTGTCCTTTAGTAGGACTTAAGAGACGATGGGGTCTAACTGACCCCATCTCACTTTGGGTATCGAAATAAGAGACCCATATGATTGTCTCATGTTCTTATTATAATATTATAAAAGTCTGCAAATTATTCTTGCTAACATGGTAGCATTACTGCCAAATAAATTATTTACTCGTGTTAATTCGTCATTGCTAATTTACCACTTAACGGATGCATTAAAACCTTAAATAATGCCACAAGTTGCTCAATAAATAGGTGAAAATATCAATCCCATAGGAATACTAAAGGTGAAAATAAGAGACAATTTAAGAGAAAAGGATTCGACTATACCTTGCAAACATTTAGGATGGATAAGCTATTACTTCTTCACTTCTCATTTATGGTAAAAGCACTCAAAAATATAAAGTCCTTGGCAAAATTTAGGTACAAACACCTTGATTACATACAAGTTATAAAGGTGAGAAAACAAAATAAAAGCCTAGAAATCTTATTCATTGGAGCTATCTCTATGTATTCTTTTTCTTCCCGTTCTCAAAATTTTGTCTCAACTCTCAAGTTTCTCATATAAAAAAAGAGTGATTTGCCTATTTGTACGAGCTAGCTAGAATCGTGAATAATGTAAAGAATGTATATATATCAATATTTATACAAAACCCATCAATAGTCTTGATTTTCTATTTGATGTTTGAAAGGTTAACTTGAGATCTTTGATTCTAAAATTTTAAATTTGTTGGATATAAATTATTGTTCTAGAATTCTATATCATTTTTTAGTTGTCAAAATTCTTATTTTGCATATATACTTATTACAAATATATAAATTTTCAAATTTAAAGTATTGTGGATTATAGATATTTAATTTTATTTATCATTTAATTTGCATATAGGTTTTAGTAGAAGTTAGAGTACTTAGATTACTTGTGAATTAGCAAACTGAGCAAACTAAGGTATATTTTCTCAAATTTTTTTCTTTTATTGACTTATATAACTTTTTCATTGGTTTTATCTTATTATTTTAGAAAATTAAAACTAGATGAGATATGATATCATATAGGAAATTATATATTGTGGTGATATGATGATGTTATAATCATGTGAGATTGCTTGAGTTTATTATTTGTGTTGATATTATTTTGTCATATGTTATATTTGGTTGATTGACAAATTGTTTGTAACAAATGAGACTATTTAAGAATAAATTAAGTTCTGAATTTGGTAGTACTTAGAAATATAAGAATAATTTGAAATGAGTGTTAATATATAATTGGTGGTTTAGTTACTCAATTGGTTAATGCTAGAAATAGGGGAGATAATGTACAATTTTTTATGGTACTCAATTTAGTTAGTTTTTGATATCAGTTGTTTATTATTTTTTTTTTTTGTTTTTCAATTGTGCTTAAAATAAATAAGGAATGGATATTGGCAGATAGACTATCGACTGAATATAGAAAGGGAGTAGATAGCTTGTTGCAGTTTGCTATTGAAAATATCAAAGATTCCAATTTAATTCCATGTCCGTGTATTAAATATAGAAATTTGCAAAAGATAGGTGTTAAAAAGATAAAAGAACACTTATATTTCAATGGAATAGATCAAAGTTA